>OZ007496.1:68677612-69020906 GCA_963931805.1 Microdon myrmicae | reverse complement strand
GTTGGATCGTAAATCCGTAAGTATAGTAAGAATATCTTGGACGCAGTCCCATGTTGGATCGTAAATCCGTAAGTATAGTAAGAATATCATGGACGCAGTCCCATGTTGGATCGTAAATCCGTAAGTAGAGCAAGAATACCTTGGACGTAGTCCCATGTTGGATCGTTGATCATTGGAATGGTAATTGAGCGATGTGATCGTCAATATGTTGAAGTGTTTGTGCGACCACACCTTGGTTGGAAATGCGGCCATTTAGAAATAGTTGAAATATAGGTGCACTAGATGGAGCTGTTGATTCAGTCCAAAGACCACTTAGTTGGGTTAAAGTCGGCCGTGCAATGTTGTGTTTTCACCATCTTCTGAATATGGCCAGCCTGTGCCGATACTAGAAGTGTTAGAGTAGCCGCCAACTGCATAGGATCATCTGCGTCTCAAATCCAAGGTGATTGCTGTTGTATTTGGGGATTTGTCCCATCTACGCCGCTAATGCCACTGCTTGGCGTTGGGCGAGTTTCTCGATGGGAGCTGAGTTTGACGTTGGCCACATTGCCTGGCGGAGTGTTTGATCCACTGATAGAGTGATGGTCTTCCAAATGATAATTACGATAATGGCCACCACAGAAATAATCTTGCTGGCCTTGAGGACCAGAAGAAGTCGATATGTTCCTTGAATTGAGCGAATTCGCTGAACTTTCCATAATATCAGAGGGGATTGTATTGTTCCCTTAATGGTAATTCGTGGAAGTTGATTCGCTAATATTGTTGGATCTGTGGGGAAGGAGGTATTGTGCCAGGCACGGGCACTCGGTTCACTTCCCTCCACCAGTACCACAAAGACAAAGTTCCAACGTGCACCAAAGAAAATCACAAACAGGAGAAATAAAACTGTTCGCCAAGACAACGCGGAAAAATTAAACACAGGATTTCTTTTGTTTAGTTTTATTTCTATATTAAAGAAAAACACTACTATTGGAATAACTTGTTTGAATCCATGGATTATTGTTCCGTTTCATTTTCTTATTGGATACTAACATTTTACGGTAGCACTGCGTTAAAGTTACAAAGTGAAGTCAATAAAAACACAATCTTCGAAGATTGCAGCAAATATAATATTCGACATGGCGGTTGCAAACACTGCACTGTAGATAACCGACTTCCGCGCGTCTAAAACTTTATGACATTAAAACTCGACTTATGGTATTGTCGTGTGTCCGCAACGCTACGGACAGCGGGAGTGACATGACCGTGCCGGTCAGCGAATGGTAAAGGTCTCAGCGATAATCATCTCGTGCAGAGAGTTTGCGGTGTCGTGGTAGATATCCTCTCCACCAAGGATATCGTTTTTACCTACCACCAGAGAACGTAAAGTCTCTCTTGGTGGAGTAGGAAACCAGATCTTGTAATAAAGATCATGGTGGTATGTGTGCGATCGTTCAGATCTGAGTTGTTTACACGTGCAAACCAAATGCACCGTTGGTAATGCGGTTCATTATTTACGCGATGCGACGTCGCTATTATCGACGTTGGGAAAAAAAGGTGCTAATGGGAATGGTGGCCGAACGAATCCCTTGCATGCCTTTGTATATGCCGGGTAATTAGCTGCGGCGGGGAAAGGAATTGAATATTGTTTGTTAGTGGAAAAACAAACGATGAGTTGGATCTTATGCATATGGAAATATGGTTTATGGCATCTGTAAAAACAAGCTGTCCAACATAGGATTTTAACACAGACAAAGGGTGCCGACTGGCTTGGGATTCATGATGCCATATGCACTTTAAAGAATTATTTCTAGGAATTTTAGCTAACGCGTTGTATGCATTAAATGTCTTTGTAAAAGGAAATGTTTCAGGTACGCTGGGTGGAGATTGCGGTGCAGGTGTGGGAAATTGAAATTTGCCTGGGAACCGAAGGTACCGAATAGGTTTTGGGATTTCTGAAAAGGAAGAAAAGAAATCTTACCGGAAATTATATGTGACGAGATGCATGAAGGTAAGATTTCTATTACAGGGACCTTTTAGATTGTGCCGTAGATAATCCTAGGTGCGTAAAGCATTTAAGGTACTAATTCGATTGCATTAGCAAAAGCTTGCGCAGTCTGGGTTTTTGGGATGGGTCTTTTTTAGGAAACCGAACCGTGGGGTTTGGCGGAACCGCCACAGATCTCCTGTAGTTTCCATCATCTGACTTGTATTTCCGCCGCTGACGTCGTCGCGCGTGTTACTGTTAATGGCCATCGTTATCGCGCCATGATTACCGATTATTTTTGGCCCGAATTGGAAGATATGGACTTGGGCGACATGTGGTTTCAACAGGACGTTGCCACAGGCCACACAGCACACGATACAATCGATTTATTGAAGAGTAAGTTTGATGAGCGTGTTATCTTAAGAAATCGGCCAGTCGGTTGGCCGCCTCCTTCGTGCGATTTAACGCCTCTAGACTATTTTCTTTCGGAATACGTCAAATCATTGGTCTATGCCAACAAGCCGACGACGTTGGAAGAGCTCAGAGCCAACATTGACATTGGCCGAAATGTGTGGCCGAGTCATCGAAAATTGGGTCCAACGAATCGACCGCTGCAAACGTGCCCGCGGTGGCCATATGAACGAAGTCGAGTTCCATTCATAAATGTTTTGATTGTACTTCAAGCCAATAATAAAGTTTTTGAAATATCTCAAATAGTTTGCGTTTTAAGACACTAACTGATATTGATACTGATATTAAGAATCACATTTTCCTGATCTACTCTGTAGTTTGTTCTTTATACCATTATTACCAGGTCCCATAGTTCTAACTCGCATTGTTTATTGTTATATTATAAGGACATTAATAATCGCATTATTGCAAACTAATCTTAAAAAACAAAGAGAGTGGGATCTCGATAGATTCAGGGATTATTGTTCCAAAAGAATGACATTAAATCGTACTTCATTTTTATCATTGTAAATCGTACTATATTTTTTTGCTGATAGGGGCTAACATTTCTATGAGCCTAATCATGAAGCTCCTAGACAGATTATAAAAACTCATTGGAGACAATATTTAAATAAAGATTGATCAGTGTGTTACAAAAAGAATTTTAAATTCTTAATAAAAAACCGTTGTGCCAGTCCAAACCAAAATGGCAAAAGATCATTAAACAAAATACACATTTTTCAATACAAAATCGTAATTACTTGCACGGCCCATCAACGTAATAAAAATAAGTTTTCTGAGCTCAATTGGTGTTTTTGAGGACTGGATTTCAATCAGCCCGCACAAACCCAATATAAAATTCATCATACTTCGATTATTAAAAAATGATTAAATCATGTATTGTAGTAACAAACAAATTACACTATGGCTCCACATCGGTTTTACTCGTAGGCTTCCCAGGGATTCCGTATTCTTAGCGATAGAAGATTTTTCAATAACCAAAAACGCAAAATAAATTAATACAAAATTTTATTAAAAAGTAAATTAAAAACAATAACTATAAGTATTTTTGCTCTTCTTTTAGTGTGGGCGGCCTTTTAGGACAACCAAAACGTGATACATGGTTACAAATCCGTTCTGATATTGAAATGGCGACCGACAATTGGGCAAGTCTAGCTACCAAATGTCTAAACATGATCGCCCAACGAGAAAACTGTGTTAATGTCTTAGTAACTTCCACACAACTAGCACCCGCTCTTGCCAAAGTCCTCTTGTTCGGTTTGGGGCAAATATTCGCTGTAGAAAATATTTACAGCGCTCATAAGATCGGTAAGAAAAACAATGGAACTAATTAAAGAATAAAATTAATGACGTTTTACTTAACTTTTAGGGCAAGAGACTTGCTATGAACGAATAGTGACCAGATTTGGTCGGAAAAGTACCTATGTTGTGATTGGCGACGGAGCCGAAGAAGAAGCGGCTGCCAAAGCTATGAATTTTCCCTTCTGGCGAATCTCCAGTCATAGCGACATACGAGCACTATACACCGCCCTGGACATGGGATTCTTATGAGGAATTTAGCCACATACTATAAATAGAAAAAAAATACTAATTTTGTTATTTAAATTTTCTTTTTGTTCATATCAATTCAAAACACCATGTATTTAAAATTTGTATAATCACCACGCATTTGAAAGACAATTTCCAAACAAAGGATGCAAAAAAAAACCGACAACAAGAAAGGAATGTTTTATAAATATTGACAAGCAAATAAATAAGTAACAAAACGCGCACGAATCACACAATTCTAGAAAAGAAAGAAGAGATACAAAAAACGATTATTTAAAAACAAATAAACTGTACAAAATATTTAAAGTTATGTTTAAAAGCAAAGGTAATAAGATAAAAAGACGATTTTCGAATTTTCTTGAGCAGGCGCCAGACCGACGACCAAGAAAAACGAACGCGAGTATATATAAATATCGATTTAATATATTTTTATTTGCACATTTTAGTATTAAGATTAGCAGTTTGTATTTATAGCTGGAAGTTTCGGGAGCCTTCTTAAGTCTATCTCAAGCCAGTGATCGATAATCGAAGGAATCGTGTAAAGGAACGAGAAATCAAATTTTTAATAGTTACTACTTGCAACGTAGATTAAGCCAAGTCTAAGAAATTAATATATAATAATTAAATTGTAGAAATAATGATTATGAAATTAAAATGAAGGATAAAGCATTTGAAATATATATATATATATATATATATATATATATATATATATATATATATATATATATATATATATATATATATATATGTAAGAGAAGCATATATAAGTAAAATGAAGTGATCTGTGTTACTTATTTTTGGACTCCTAAAGCGGAAAGAAATTGATTTATAGTACATTTGACTCCGAAGATTGAAAATTCTCGATCCCATCACAGAAAAATGCGTGTTTACGAGAATTGCATCAACCGACGTAAAGCCGTCTCAAGCCATCTATATTTTGAACCACTTCTTTTGCTTAATTTGTAACTTGAGGTTTACTATATGTACGTATACTTACTAAAAGTCACTCTGGTTTTCCCAAAATTATCACCTTTTCCCCGAGAATTACTATTAGAATTTGCGCCCCTGTTGCATTTTTTTACACTAATGCGCGCACAAAAGGGGATTTTGAAGTACTCTTAAATGTCAGAGCACAGTGCGAGCGGGTGGAGAGGAAGTGGTCAAGGAAAGGAGATGTCGGTGTATATTGTTCTTGAATGTCTGGACATCACAACGACCAGGAAACACATGACCTGGCAGAACATTCCACATTCGTGTGGTTCGGGTAAAGAATGACTCTCTATGTTTATTTGTGCGCCTGAAGTCCACTTTCAACGTGAACTGATGCGCATTTACAGATTGACGGGTATCGCGGGCAATTGTCTGAAGGGGCGGAACACATTCAGCAAGGTCAGTTGGGCAACGTCCGTGGTAATACCTATAGAAAAGAGATAGGCATGATACGTTGCGCCTGTGTTCTAACGACGGAATTGATCTAACGACGGATTGCTGAGTCCCCAATAAGTTTCACTGCTCGTTTTTGCATCCTGTCGACCACATGTTGTGCAGTTTTGGATGCACCTGGCCAAATATGGGAGCTGAATTCCATTTTGGGACGAATATACGCCTTGAAGTAGTGGCCAGGTTGGACGGAGTGAAGTATCTAATGCATCTCTTAAGGAACCCCATACACTTGGCTGCACTTTTCGCAGCTTCAAATATGTGTCCATTCCATTTAAGAGTCGAATTAATTCGAGTGCTGAGGATTGATAGTTCCTGGGCTTCGTCGATGCAAGCGTCGTTCATAGACAGTATATTTACTTTGGGTCTCACCTTTGACGACAAGAGGCAGCACTGAGAGTTTTTGGGGATTAAATTCTACTCGGTTAGATAATCCCCACTGGTATATCTTGTTGAGGTCTGAATTCAATGTATCAAGCATAAGTTGCTGGTTGGTAGTGACGTTCGAAGAGTTTGGGCGGAGTGTTCGTATGAGTATGAGAAACTCAACGTGATATTGTGGCGGTGCCACCGAAACCCACGGTACACTTACCTTAAAACCCCCATAACCACAACCCAGTCTGAATGGGCTTTCGCTAATGCAATTCGCATTAGCATCTTGGATGCTTTACGCATTATATAGATCAAGTCTACAATCTAAAAAGTCCCTGCGAAATAAAACTTACCTTTCATGCATTCTCTTTGCATACCAATCCTCTGAAAGATTTCTTTATTGGCTTATCAGCAATTCCAAACCAATTTCGGCATCTACGTTGCCAGACAAATTCCCCTATTCGAATTGCTGTAAACAAATGATTTGAATTACATACTTTGTTACCTTCACCAGGGATCATAAATATTGCGCCGTCTATTTTCCAACTTCGCCATGTGCACGATAAATTTCTTTACGTACACATTGGCCGGCGACCTTTTTCTTCCAGCAATAAAATTCTCTGACTCACACAATGTGCAAACCAAAGCAAATACGCATTCCGCGTCTCTTGGCATCAATTGAATTCAAAGCATAAACAATGCAAATATAGAATCCGTTTCCCGCAAACGGATTTCCCTGCATATACAAATGCTAGCAAGGGATTTGTTTCGTCCACCAACCCATTAGCACCTTTCCCAATGTCTATTCGTATATTTACACAAGGGCATCATTCATGTAAGACTTTTATGATGCCCTCGTCTCATCTTTTCTTTTACCACATTTCTTCGCTGTATCGTCGTCTATTTATTTAGACGCGATGCACTCCCTAGACGACGATCTTTTCGATCCTTTTGTCTTTACCGCCTGTCTACTTCGTTTACCCATTGCCCTCGAGCACGTGTAAACTACACAGATCTGTACGATCGCACACATACCACCAAGAGAGACTTTGCGTTTCTCTGGTGGTAGGTAAAAACGATATCCTTATTGGAGAGGATATCTGCCACGACACCATAAACTCACCCCAATAAGCGAATCATCTCTGCACGAGATGGTTATCGCTGAGTCCTTTAACATCCATCGACAGAGCAGGACGTGGTCATGTAACTCCCGCTCTCCGTCGCCCGGTGGAGAAGCGTCCCAATAGCGAAATCGTCGAGGAAAGTGTTTCGCCAGTTAATGCATTTATAAAAGTTTTAAAAAATCAATATAATATTAATTTCACTTGGATACATCCAAACCAATAAATTAGTAATAACCTGAATCAGTGTGTTATTCTTTCCTGTGTTGATGTCGCGGAATTTCACTTTGTGTTTCCCTCTCGGTGCGCCTGTTTTCCCCTCGGTGACATTTTGCTGTTTTTCTTTCGGTCTACGGCAGACAATTAGAATTGTGGAGACGAGGTAGAACTCTCGCCCGTGCGGCGTCGGGATCTCGCTCCCCACAATATCATCAGCAAACGAGTGGATTGGGTCGTGAGTAATTGACAAGAGATCATTTATAAAGATCAGGAAGAGAGTGGGTGAGAGTACCGAACCCTGGGGAACACCTGCATTAATTTGACAAAGTAAGATTTGACACCATAAAGAACCACTTGTATTGAACGGCCAGAAAGATAGTTTCTTATCGATTGGATCAGGGAATTGCCCACTCCATATGTATGCAATTTTGACAAAAGGGTTAGATGCCAAACTCTGTCCAAGGCTTTTAATGGGACTACCTTGCTTTCACCGAGGTAGTGGATGGAATGGTTCCACTTTTGGGTAAGGTACGCCATCAGATCTCCTGTGGACCTGTTGCTACGAAAGCCACATTGGCCGTCATTGAGGAGGTTACTTGATTCCAGATATTTCGAAAGTTGACGGTTGATAAGTGATTCCATCACATTGGAGAGAATAGAAGTTAGTGCTATAGGTCGATAAGAAGAAAGGGATGATTTGTCACCTTTTTTGGGAATTGACTGAATGTTCGCTGACTTCCATCTATTTGGGAAACGGCCAGTAGAATAAGACAAATGGAAGAATTTCCGCAGTGGTTTAGCGAGTGTGGAGCAACATCTCTTCAAGAGGATTGGGGGAATGCCATCCGGACTCGAACCACATATTTTTCTTGGGTTTGATACTCTTTACTCTGTGTGGAATAAATGTCCGTATGCCAAGTAGAATCGTGTCTGTCAATGTGTCCGCTATAGAGTCAACATCGTTATGGAGAAAAAATAACGACCAATTTAACCTCCCAAAAAAGTCGTTCAGACCTTCCCAGTTGGCTTCCTCGTAGAACCATACTTTTCTCTTGGGAGCTTTCTCATTAACCTTACTGTTGGTTATATGAAATTTAGCTGACACGACACAGTGGTCTGAAGTGCCCAAGGGCGAAGAAACTTCAATTGTGTATTTGTTTGGGAGCTAAGAAACAGGTCCAGTGTGTTGGCGAAATGACCATATATATCTGGTATCCGTGTTGGCTCATTGACAAGTTGAGTTAAACTATTTGAATCACCAAACAGCTGGACATATTGACCTTCAGGTGTTGTGTGTCCGGAGTGACAAAGCCACTGAGAGTTATGCACATTAAAATCACCTGCAATATTCATTTCAGCGTGCGGATATAGGGTCAAGATCCTATCGATAAAACCAGACAGAGCATCAAATTCCTTGAAGGGTGCATTTCTATCCAAGTTTGGGCTTCTGTAAAGAAAGCAGTAATGAAAGCGGAATATTAAGCATAACCTGCTGATTGTTATTAATATTCGAAGAGTTTGGCCGGGAATGTTCGTATGAGTAAGAGAAACTCAATGTGCTATCATCGGCAAACGAGTGGATTGGCCTGTGGGTTATGGACAAGAGATCATTTATAAAGATGATGGAGAGAGTAGGTGAGAGTACAGAACCTTGGGGAACACCTGCATTAATTTGATGGGAGGCAGATTTGCCAAAGTCTGTCGAAGGCTTTCGAGATATCCAGTGCAACAACCTTGCTTTCTCCAAAATGGTGGATGGAATGGCTCCACTTTTCGGTAAGGTACAATGCAATTTTGACAAAAGGGTTGGATGCCAAACTCTGTCCAAGGCTTTTGAAATATCTAATGGGACTACCTTGCTTTCACCGAGGTAGTGGATGGAATGGTTCCACTTTTGGGTAAGGTACGCCATCAGATCTCCTGTGAACCTGTTGCTACGAAAGCCACATTGGCCGTCATTGAGGAGGTTCTTTGATTCCAGATATATTGAAAGTTGACGGTTAATTAGTGATTCCATTACCTTCGAGAGAATAGAAGTTAGTGCTATGGGTCGATAAGAAGAGAGATTTGTTGCCCTTTTTGGGAATTGGCTGAATGTTCGCTGACTTCCATGTATTTGGGAAATGGCCAGTAGAATAAGACAAATGGAAGAATTTCCGCAGTGGTTTAGCGAGTGAAGAGGAACATCTCTTCAAGAGAATTGGGGAATGCCATCAGGACGAGCGAATTTGTGTGCGTTTAGCTTCTTGAGTGCATGGGCAACAGTACTCATCCGCAAGTGAATCTGCCTCATGGTGTGCTGCTTATGCTCAGGTTGAGGTGGAACTGATGTGGTATCAGGCACCGTTGAGTTGGCTGCAAAATGTGCAGCAAGTAGGTTCGCTTTCTCTATTGCACTGGTGACTGGTTTGTCATCGACTATTAGCGATGGAATAGATGAGGAGACCGAGTTTTGGATGTTCTTCACAAATGCCCAGAAGCTTCTACTACCTGTAGGAGAGTGTAGTATTTTTCGTCTTACTCTCTGGTCATGTAAGAACTTTGCGCGTTGAATATACGCATTGCAGTCATTTCTAGCTCTCTTAAATTTTTTCCGGTTTTCCTCAGCATTGTTTGATTTTTACAACCGGAAGCTCAACTCTTTAGCTTTAATGGCTTCTCTCTATCCGTTATCGAACCATATATTTCTCTTGGTTTTAATACTCTTTACTCTGTGTGGAATAAAGGTTCGCATACCAAACAAAATCATGTCCGTCAATGTGTCCGCTATAAAGTCAACATCATAATTGAGGAAAAATAACGACCAATTTAACTTCCCAAAAAAGTCGTTCAGGCTCTCCCAGTTGGCCTTCTCATAGCACCATTCTGTTCTTTTGGGAGTTCTCTCGTAAGCGTTGGTTTTGGTTAGAGGAAATTTAACTGACACGACACAGTGGTCTGAAGTGCCCAGAGCGAAGAAACTTTAATTGTGTATTTGTTTGGATGGGAGGTGAGAAACAGGTTCAGTGTGTTGGCGGTATGACCATCTGGTACCCGTGTTGGCTCACTGATGAGTTGAGTTAAATTGTTTGACTCGGTAAAATCTGAACATACTGACCTTCTGGTGTTGTGTGTCCGGAGTGGCGAAGCCATTGAGAGTTGTGCACATTAAAATCACCCGCAATAACGATTTCAGTGTGGAGATACAGGGTCAAGATCTTATCGATGGAATCGGATAAAGCATCAAATTCGTTTAAGGATGCGTATCTATCCAAGTTTGGGCTTTTGTAAAGAAAGCAGTAATGTATGATATGCCTATGTTGCAGCACAAGCAACAAACAATCAACAAGGGTGAATCGATTTATCACCGACAAAAGATAAGGAGAACAAACACCCACAATTCAACTGCAGACCCACCTATCAGCAAACCAGAGAAACTTACAAACTTTGAGATCGTATGCATGAGATCGCACCATAGGTGGTCGTTTTTGCTAAGTTTGCAATAGCATTCCAATGCACTGGATATGGCGTGATCCACCTGCCAACGGAGATTGGCAAACAGCACTGGATCATAGAACGGTTTTTGCTGTTATTACTGGTCTATGGTACGGGTTTTTTGATCTGATGTTTCTAACGGCGGAGGAAAAGACTATGTATGAATGCCTACATATAAGAGCACGAGTTAAAAAATGTGTCAATCATTATATTGGAGTTATCTTGCTCGGCGAACGTTAGTTTAGTGATTTTGAATTTTACTTTTTATGGCCATTAGGTCTTGTTTTATTACGTACAATAAAAGATCCTGAAATTCTCGTACCTTTGGCTTGTTGTGTATCTTACTGTGATTATCAATTTTGTGTCGGAATAACTAAAAGGAATAGGACGACTTGTGGTTCGGCTAGTGAAATTTGTTTGCTGTTCCAGACCAAACAAGTGGAGCGAATACTTCCAAAGAAGAAAAATTCACCGCCTCCCTGATTTGGATTTGCGAACAGAATTGGTCCTTCGAGCCGGATCCTTTAGTGCAGTGTACCTGGAACTGGAGTCTAGATTCACACCGGATCTTATAATGCAGTGTACCTGGGTCTGGAGGCTAGACTCAAACAGGATTTTTTAGTGCAGTGTACCTGGAACTGGAGTCTAGATTCACACCGGATCTTTTAATGCAGTGTACCTGGGTCTGGAGGCTAGACTCAAACAGGATTTTTTAGTGCAGTGTACCTGGAACTGGAGTCTAGATTCACACCGGATCTTTTAATGCAATGTACCTGGGTCTGGAGGCTAGACTCAAACAGGATTTCTTAGTGCAGTGTACCTGGAACTGGAGTCTAGATTCACACCGGATCTTTTAATGCAGTGTACCTGGGTCTGGAGGCTAGACTCAAACAGGATTTTTTAGTGCAGTGTACCTGGAACTGGAGTCTAGATTCACACCGGATCTTTTAGTGCAGTGTACCTGGGTCTGGAGGCTAGACTCACACCGGATTTTTAGTGCAGTGCATCTGAGCCTGGCGGCTAGAGTTACACCGCATCTTTTAGTGCTGTGGACGTCTGCAAGGAGCATCTAGCGAAGGCAACGTGAGCAACGAAAAGCAACGCAGAAGAACAAGGTAGGTGGTAATTCCATAACTTATACAATAATTTAATCCTAGTGAATATAATCAAAGTGTGTTGTGAAGTGTGTGCCTGCGAAAAAGAGGCTTCAGTGTGGTTGTGGTTACATTTTTAAAGAAACCAATTATTGGGGTTGTGTGTGTCTCCGGCGAGGTGGTTGTTCATCTTGGGGTTTCGGTCACTGCCTGGGAGGACGTGTTGATCTACCACACGGTCCGGAAACTTCCCCCCAATACGCGCGGTTTGTGGGAAGCACATATTGCGGCGTATGCAGACTACCCGGCATATGACGTATTGGAAGAATTTTTGATGATGAGGGCAAGAGCCTTGGAAGTGATGGACCCATCCACAACAGAGTTATCGGAACCAAGACCAAAGAGGCACACACAAGGTACAGTTCGCGCATTCAATTCAACTGTTGGCAAATGTCCCATGTGCCAGGCGTCACATCCCATCAAAAATTGTGACAAGTTCAAGGCATTGAATCCGAACCAAAGACAGGAGGTCGTTCGGAGAAACAAACTATGTTTCAACTGCCTTTCAGATGCGCATACTGTACGAAATTGCACTAGCATGTTCACGTGTTGGACATGCAAAAGGAAGCATCATTCGTTGTTGCACACAACTGATCACAACGAAATGGATGCTAATGAACCCCGTTCAACGGTGGATAGCCAGTCACCTTCTCCATCCACTTCCTCTTCCACTCAACATACACCATCGAACCAGGCTCATTTTATACCCCCCTCCAGGACTGCTTCAGTAAATAATACGTACGTAGCCGAAATCATAAGGTACAAACGGTTCTTCTGGCTACTGCTTTAGTCAAGGTCTTCCCAAATGTTGGACAACCTGTGGTGCTGAGAGCATTACTCGATCCTGGAGCGGAGGCTTCGTTCATCTCTGAGTCTGCCGCTCAACTGCTAAAGTTAAAAATGGAGGAGAATCATGCTAACATCCGTGGCGTCGGAGAAGACAATACCAGTGTATCCAGGCATGCGGTATCATTAAGGATACATTCGAATGTGAATAAGGAGTTTAACATTCAGCTGAAGGCGTTGGTCTTTCCCAAACTTACAGCTATGCTGCCGACGCATAACATCGTTTGTGACAACTGGAGTCACATCCAAGATATTCAACTGGCGGACCCATCGTTTGGTAAACCAGGTAGGGTCGACGTATTACTCGGTAGCGATGTGTATCCAGCCATTCTACAAGAAGGGATTATCAAGGGACCACCAGAAACCCCCATGGCCCAGCATACAGAACTTGGCTGGGTGCTTTCGGGCGGAGTCAATGTCAAGGTCCCACCAACCGTAACATCCCTTCATGCAACCATTGAGAATCGGAGTATGGAAAATCATCATGAAGATGATATTGTTTCACGAACAACGACTGCAACTCAGGGCCGCATTATACCTTCATCAAACAAAGGTTGGGTTCAACGACGTCGACATCGGAATTATGAATCAGACGATGGAAGTTATATTTCGAACTCTAGAGTAACCACTAATACTGGAGGACTAACTACTACGAAACAGTATCAAGGGAATAAATCAAAGAATCCTGGACTGAAAATAAATTCAGCGAATTCTAGCAATTCGAGGAACGCAGCGGCGTCGCCTGGTCATCTAGGCCAGCAAGGCTACCCCTACGGCTGCCATCATGGTAAAAACCGAAATGATTACTCTCGACGCCATTACCCGACCAACGGACCGAATCCACCATCAGGCAATGCTGACAACACAAATTGTAGTCGCCACCGAGAGAATCGCCCAAGGCCAAGCAGTGGCATTGGGGGCGTAAGTGGGGCACGTCCTCAACTGCAACGACCTCAGCCACAGCAACCACGTTGGATTCTAAACGCAGGCGGTGCTACGCAGTTGGCGACTACTTCAACATTTCGGGTTTCCACACAGGCTAACCGTACGCAGCAGACGTCGAACGTACAAACGGTCAAGAACAATATTACACGACCGGCTATAACCCAACTAAGCGGACGTCATGCTGAATTAGCAGCCCCACCTGGGGCATATCGATCTCAGCAATTGCTAAACGGCCGCATTCGAAGGCAAGGTAGGACTGCACAACTACAAGGTCCTCAACTCAACGACAACTACACCGCTCGAGAACAAAGGCCAAATAATGTCAATGGTCCGATCTGTTCACAACTGCCAACGCAGTTTCAACCGAGCTTAGCAGATTTTAGTCTAACCAACCAGAACATCAGTCTGAACGTGTGGAATAGTACAAATGTCCACCAAACAATTGCCGCGGCTGATGCGGCAGATAGGGCCTTACAGGAATCGCCTCCACAAGATGTCGGATATTTACAAACGTCGACGACCCCAGTTATTACGCCAGCCCAGACTATCCAGTTTTCTGGGATGGCCTCGCCAGCAGGCTCCCAGCAACACCAAACGGTTCAGTCAGTAACCCCTGAACCAGCTAGAATGTCGAAGCCAGTTGATTTACGAAAGGTGAAATCAGGTTCACAAAACACCAGCAATGGCAAACCAGCGAATGTGTTCCACAGTCGCAAACAACAACATAAGGGGACTCCATACATGAGGTTAAATGGCGGAATCCTAAACAGCATAAAGAGAGGAGAAAAACAATTCCTACTGTAGCTGTCTCACCAGTCTTATCTAAGTGATACCCTCTTAACACCGCCCAGGCACCGCGAATCACGTGTCTGGGGGCACCACTCTCGCGGAGTCGGTGTGTAAGTTGGACTTTCGGTAACAAGGTTAGGGGGCATAGAAGATGAAGAATAGGAAAGATGCCGGCACCCTTCGAGAATTCATACCAACGAAAAATGGATTGTGGACACGTGGTCCAGCCACCAGTCAAGAAGAAAGTTACCTGGCGTGGGTACTATTTCATCCTGCGGCACAATGGAACGAAGGCTGCTATTGATCAGCAGATTATTCTTCCTGATAACAACCTGGATGTGCAACCTCTCTGGCTCAATCAAGTGCCAGTTATAATCCAACATAGTCATACTCTACTTATGGATTTACGATCCGACATGGGACTACTTCCAACCGATTTTTACGCTGTGTACGGAGTTACGTTACAACCCACCCAGACACACCACTGTCACGTGTCTGGGTTTCATCACTTCTCGCCGCCTGGATGCAACGCTCTGGGGGCACCCTCTTAACACCGCCCAGGCACCGCGAACCACGTGTCTGGGGGCACCACATCAACAAAGTCGTTGTCTAAGTTGGACTTTCGGTAAAAAGAGTAGAGGATGTAGAAGATGATGAACAGGAAAGATGCCGACACCCTTCGGGAAATCAGACCAACAGAAAGCAAACTATGAACACACGATCGAACCAACACTTCAACATATTGACGACTACGTCGTTCAACTACAACGTCAAATGGTCAAGGTTCCGAACATTTATGAAAACCAACTAATGGAGTTGGTCTTGCTGTGCCCAGTGGGCGAAAATTCGGAGCTTGACAAATGTTCATCAATTCAACCGGAATAGTGACCTCAACCAATTGAATAAGGTAAGGGCTTATTCGAAGCGTTGCCGCGGCTGATGCGGCAAATATCGCCCTTCAGGCACTTCTCCACAACATGTCGGAGATTTTCAATTACCTCGGGCTACAACGTTGGCACTCTATAGCCAATCGAGCCTTCGGTCTGTCACACACACAAACACACACACTAACACTGATAACCCACTATGAATTACTTTCAGTATAACCACTAATCCATAACGAATTACAAGTAATTTAATCAATATAATGAATAATTGCCACCCCCCTGCTCATCAACAATGGTCGCGCTGATGAACAGCATAAGTGATGGCAGGGACATTCAATAGCACTTAATGACATTTTTGTTGATACGAAGAAGATGAAGCCTAGGTCAAGTATCTCCATGCTGATCTTATCATCGGAACCATACAAACAAACCGTTTCGAAGCGTCATCGCCGCCCCGGCAAGATGTTGCAGTACAAGCAACAAACAATCAACAAGGGTGAATCGATTTATCACCGACAAAAGATAAGGAGAACAAACACCCACAATTCAACTGCAGACCCACCTATCAGCAAACCAGAGAAACTTACAAACTTCGGATCTGCCACGCCCTGAAGGTAGGCATGAGATCGCACCATAGGTGGTCGTTTTTGCTAAGTTTGCAATAGCATTCCAATGCACTGGATATGGCGTGATCCACCTGCCAACGGAGATTGGCAAACAGCACTGGATCATAGAACAGTTTTTGCTGTAATTACTGGTCTATGGTACGGGTTTTTTGATCTGATGTTTCTAACGGCGGAGGAAAAGACTATGTATGAATGCCTACATATAAGAGCACGAGTTAAAAAATGTGTCAATCATTATATTGGAGTTATCTTGCTCGGCGAACGTTAGTTTAGTGATTTTGAATTTTACTTTTTATGGCCATTAGGTCTTGTTTTATTACGTACAATAAAAGATCCTGAAATTCTCGCACCTTTGGCTTGTTGTGTATCTTACTGTGATTATCAATTTTGTGTCGGAATAACTAAAAGGAATAGGACGACTTGTGGTTCGGCTAGTGAAATTTGTTTGCTTTTCCAGACCAAACAAGTGGAGCGAATACTTCCAAAGAAGAAAAATCCCCCGCCTCCCTGATTTGGATTTGCGAACAGCCAGAAATTAAATTGTGGATTGATGCAGAGCCCATTGTTGTACGGAAATATATATTTCTACGCCGTTTTCTATTATTTTTCTGCCAAATAGAATTTGCACAAAGTAGTTAATCAAAATTAGCTACTTGACGATTTGTCTTCCCTTTACAGGTAGAGAGGGGAAATTTGCGAAATGGAATTAGTGGGTTTAAGGCGAGGACATGGACGCGAGGTCCGTAACAGACAGCCACCTGATGCCACCCCAGTCGAAGGCGACACCAAGGACGGTGGGAACTGCAACGTTGCAATTTTGCCGTCATTCACGCTGAAATAGCAACCTTACGCCGACTCTGGCCGCAGCTCCACCCCAAGGCCATGGGAAAATTTCGACTCAAGATGCGAATTTGATTTGCCCACAGCAAATAGCATGCATGTGCATGGATGGAATTTCCTTGAAGGTGATGGAGTGTTGGGTGATCATCAAGGTAATAAGAATTTTTTTGTTTGCTTGTAGCAAATAGCATGCAGCCGCATGGGCATAGATGGAACGTGGGACTGGCGGAATTGCAAGTTTAATTGTGGGACCGACAAATTTATACCAGGGATTTGCGTTTAGCAACAGGTAGGCATGTGATAAAGTTTCACAACTACACCTAATGAATTCCGTCGGTTGTAACAGGAAATTAATGTTAATGCTACGCCGAAAGAACTGTGGAGTATGGTGGTATGATGCGCCTGCGTGGGTGCTGATTCTATCACCGACCCACTAACACGTTCACTGTCACTACCGGGTAATTGTTCCGCCGCAGCAAAGAATCTGTTCACCAAAAATTTAGAAAAGGAAACACTAGGACGTAGTTTGTAGTAGTTGTTTTTATTGCTTATTGTTCACTTGAGACCCTGGCGTTTACAAATAGCGATTACCGGAGATCCGGCCATCAAAAACAGTAACTTAATTTTGCTCACTATAGTCTGTAAGCCTTAAATAGATTTGGAACGCTAAGTTTTGAATAGGTTTTGGGACACGGAACTTATTTCCGATATGGTTTCCGGAAACATGTGCCCCCGGTGGCGGTTGGATCTCAACTGACTAATGAAGTGGAAAAAAATTTCATAGCAGACATAAAATCACCGCCACTTCCGGGGAATTTCGAGAAGAGTTGCTATGCTCGCATAAGAATTCAGTTCCAGCGAATCTCGCCGTACAAGCTGAGTTGGATTCGTTGGTTGTGTATCGTTTAGATAAGATATTAACCGAAGTAATTTCGGGGAAATGTATGCGGCTTGGTATAGTTGGTGGCGATGGTTAATGTTCCGTTGTGGATTTGAATATGCATTTTGTTACAGCATATGAATTTCAGGGAAATTAAGATTACTCGGTGGCAAGGAGTGAGTAGAGAATTGACCGAAGCAATTTTGGGAAAATGTATGTGGAGTCATGTAACTGAAGAAGATGATTGGTATTCCATTGTAGGTTGGAATATGCATTTTATTACAACTTATGAATTTCCGCGAAAATTGAGGAGGGAATGTGAATTCAGTAAAGAATTGACCGAAGCAATTTTGGGAAAATTAATGCGGGGATGATTAGAATATATTCTGTTGAATTGTATTCTGTTGCGCGTTTTGGAGTGTGGTTATTGCGAAGTTAGGAATGTATGGTATTGCGGATTTTGCGTGGGGAGTTGGGTTACAGGTTAAGGTAAGGTGCCGCGCTGGTAGCGGTCAAGAATGGTTGACATTGTGGGTTGGTTCTCCATGTGGTATAGAGAACCCCCACAGAACTCCTTTGGTTTTAAAGTTGTCAACACTTTAATATCACATAAATCATTTGTGGAATTATGATTTAATTTGTGACGGTGAATGTCACATATGTATGTAACACCATATTGTGGCAGAAGCTGATAAGCAATATCACTTCGTATATATGTAGCTAGACCACGATGTGGAAAGAACAAAGGCACTAGGTTATAACCGTGTCAGTAAAATCGGAAATATCTCTATTAGTTATTAATTGAGTCTCGCTAAGTGCAAGATTGCTGGTTTCTGTTTACCGATGTGGGCAGACGCAGGGGGGAAATTGCATCTTAGGCCGCGAATGTTACACAGGTCGACGTAAAATTCCCGTGTCATTGAAATGGCCTGACACGGAAAATCAATACAGCATCAGAAAAGGATGCTAGTTGAACCCGGCGATAGATAAGCGGAAGCAACCACTACAGGTGGTATGCTCCTGTAGTAGGTGCCCCACTAGATCCGTGCCGAAATCCAAATCACATCCTTTTCGTAACGAATATTACGCCACTCAAAACACCAAAACCCATCCAAAGCTTATAAATCAATCGGGAGTATCGATGCCTTAGGGACGCAACAGCGGTGCGAAAGAAGGAAAAAACAGACACAAGGAAAGAAAAAGGGGATGAGTTTTCCCGCAGTGTACACTTTCACACAATTTTCACACTACGGCGCGAATCCCATATATATTACTGCACCACACTCGGACGGGTTTGTCGTGATCCGTTTGTTTTCTTCAGATTCCACAAAAGATTTGACGCGCGAACCGATAGTGCAATTGGGTATGTTGTGGTAACTTAAGATACCCTAAACGGATTACACAATTGATCCGATGGTACAGATCACGAATCAGAGGCGCACGTGCTGACTCGTAGGCGGTTACTTAACAATTCAATTCAATTCAATTCTGTTTGTTGGCCATCCTAAAATTAACAAACGTCCCGGTATACTTCGATCACTTCAATGTTTTTATCACTATTTTTGATGTGGGACCTTTCCTTGCCAGTAGCATATTTGAAATACAATACCGGAAT
Organism: Microdon myrmicae; assembly: GCA_963931805.1. Classification (NCBI taxonomy): domain Eukaryota; kingdom Metazoa; phylum Arthropoda; class Insecta; order Diptera; family Syrphidae; genus Microdon; species Microdon myrmicae. The sequence goes on along the minus strand of OZ007496.1, from coordinate 69,001,710 downwards.
TGACCAGAGACAATATATAAAACATCCGATGTAGACGTGCAATTCAGCTCTCTAAGTAAATCTTTATCAACCGCAGTGAATTTATTATTCAATTCGTGAAATATTAATCGCAATCAACTCATTAGACTATTTATTCATTTATCGTGCATTTATTTCGGTTTTGCGCACATTTAATACACTTTTTCATTGACGAACATACAATTACATTACTAACTAAAGTGCTGTTTATCACATAACCAATGTGTTTTAATATCACGAAAACATCGGATTTCACTCTGTGAATACTCAGTTTCAAAACGTGTGTTTAAAAAACGGACGACGTATTGATATAATTAATCTAATTGATAAACGAGAACGAAGCCACGAGATAGAAAAACAGAGACGTGACGTGTGTGACAATTAAAACAACGTGCAACAACAACAAACAAACAAAACAAATGTTAAAAGCGACAAAAAAACGTGCTCACAAAATCACTTCAGTGAGGTAAAAACACAAAGCAAGACAATTAAAATATATCATCTCAGTCGTAAAAGTGAAAACTTTTTTTTAATGAAAACAAACTGGAAAGAACCAGCATGAACACGGAGGAAGATAAAAACGCGACAACACACAAACCGAAAGGTACACCGAAAAAGTCCATTGTGACGCGAAGTAAAACCGCGAAATTAACAATGGAGAAAGGAGATAAGCAAATGGAGGAGGTCAATGAGCTCCCATCCCCCTCCAACTTTAACATGTATGGGGCAAACAACTCGTTCGCTTCTCTTACATCCTCAGAGTCTGAGGATGAAGAAGAGGAAATAAGTGAATTGGAGGCGAAACTTGCGATGGCAAGAGCCTGACTAGAAGAGAGACGCCGAAAGAAAAAAATAGCGGCACTCGAAAAAGAAAAGGACACCGAACAACAACAAAAGCCGAAGCCAAAAGTCGGCCAACAGCAACAGCAACATCAACATCAACAGCAACAATCAACACAAAATCGACCACAGCAAGCAACACAACAGCAGCAAAGCAACAATAGCAACCAAAAAAATGAAGATGCCACCAATCAACACCATAGATATTGAGTGTAAGGAATTGGTACGTCTTTGTAAGCTAGCTATAGGAAACAATTTTGTAGTTAAAAGACTGGCTGGTAACAGGCATGCCATTCAAACCTATGCGGTGGCAGACCACGAAAAAATTAAAGAGGTCGTAAAAAGGGCCACCGCGGAATTCTACCCGTTCGCGCCGAAGCAAACAAAGAGGGTAACGGTTCTATTAAAGGATGTCGACCCTGAGGTGGAACCGGAGGCTCTGCTCGAGATGCTTCAAAAGTTGAGGCACGACGATCTCGTGTTTATCTCCGTAAAACCGTTCACCACAACCAAAGCAAGAAGGGAAAACCGCAAGCTACCCTTCTTTTTGGTTCAACTAACGCCCAGCAGCAGAATTGGTGGTCTAAGAAAGATTACAGTCTTGGATCATCAAAGTGTCACATGGGACAAATTAAAAAAAGCAGAGACATCCTGCAATGTGTCCGCTGCCAGAGGTTTGTTCGCGGCGGTGAAGTGTGAAATGCAGCACCGTTGCGTAAAATGCGGAAAAGACCATAAGGCAGAAGAATGCCCTCTGGGAAAAGAAAGGGTAGAAGACAAAGCCCTTCTAAAGTGCGCAGTGTGCCGGAATGAGGGACACCCCGCTAATTATCGAGGATGTCCTAAATTCCGAGAAATAATGGCAAGAAGTGTGACCCGACAAAAAACCACAGAGCCAGCTCGTACTACAACAATGCCCGTAACATCGCAGCGGTCGTACGCACAAGTTGCGTCGGGTGGGAGACCACCAAACCAGGCTACAAATACTCCCACACAGACTGAAACAACATCGCAAGCAGACGTGGTCACGGTTCTGCTCAATCTGCAGAGACAGATGACACAGCTGCAAAATCAAATAAACGAGATCTACTCGCAACTGCCCAGTCTAAATAACAAGTCAATATAAACCCTCTAACCATAACATCAATAAAAGCTCTTGTCGTGAATGTAAATTCACTAATTAGAACTGAGAGAAGAGCCAATCTTTTCAACCTGTTGCAAGATGAACAGCCTGATGTACCTCTGGCGGGGGAAACAAAGTTAAACCAGAGACTCAAGAGATGGCATAAAGACTACGATATTATACGAAGAGACCGTCCTAACTCCACTCAAGGGGGGTGTGTCGCAATCTTTATTAGAAAAGGAATCCACCATAAAGTTATATATAGTAGAGAGGTGCGCAGGTTCCGGGTGCTGGAAGCCTGTATCGTACGCATACCCCTTCAGCAAGGAAGGGGCTTGTATGCGATTGCGGTCTATGCACCCGAGGAGCACCAACATAACCTATTTATAGCGGAGCTCGAGACACTCTTTCGATGCTTACATTCGCACCTGGGCAAAAACTACTTTATCCTAGGGGGAGAAATGAACGCCAAGCATAGAAATTGGGGAAATTGTATATCTAATGCCAGAGGAAATCAGTTGGCTGGCTGGTTATATCAGTATCATATTGAATATAGAACTAACCTGCTAGCTACCGAATATCCATCGTTCCCTAGAGGTAGATCGTTCTTAGATATCTTGCTAATTGACTCACGACTGAGACTACTTAACACCAACAGACGAAACAGAAACTGTTTACGGACGATTGAATACGACAGTGACCACTGTGCATTCACGGCAGTAATGGAGCTTCCGAGCGATCTCGCAGATCTGGAGGAATTCGTGATCCCGCAACCCTATAACCACAGGGCAATGCGATGGCCGCGGTTCACCAGATCATTAACAAGAGAACTTCGTTCGAATGACTTTAATCTGCCAGTAAACAGAAACCTGACAAATGACGAAATCGACAAATACATCCAACAAATTGACGAAACCGTAAAACGAACAATGGACAAAACAATTCCCAAAACAACAGTTACAGAACACATAAACATGTACAGAAACACAACAATAAACGCACTCCACAAGAAAAAGAGGAGACTGCTATAGAAACTTAAACAATTACACAGACAGTTTACAGACAGACAAGACCAGGAGATAATATCACTGAAATCCCGATTCAACAACCTCCAACAATTACTTAAAGCTAATTATAGATTAGCAACAAATTTGTATTGGAACAACAGAATTCGAGCTATAAAAACTAATAACCCGAATATGTTCCCACAAATAAATAAAATATTCAGGAGAAATAATCAAAACGAGATTCAGTGTCTCCAAATTCCACGTACTGATGTAAACAAGCAGCTGCTAACCAACATTGGGATAGATACAGAGAACGCTATCCTCAATAGTGAGCTCTTCGTGATCGAAGATCCTTTGGGAAAGGCGAACGCTGTGGGAGCGGTCTTTCAGGAAATGTACAAGGTGAATGAAAGCATTCACCGAAATCATGACCTGGAGGACAGATCACCTGGACCTCCGAAATGAAATTTCACTTTGGCAATCGGAGAATCCGGGTTTTACCGAATTCAGTGAAGATAATCTGTCAGTTGACATTAATGCCAATGGTGGGGCTAATAGCTCTTTAATCACAAGGGAAGGAATCCAGAGTATCTTCGACTCATTAAGAAGCAAAAAGTCAGTGGAAATAGATGGAGTACCTAACATCGTACTCAAGAACCTGTCCCCAATGGCAATAGATATATACACGGTCCTGTTTAACAACGATCTCATAATTTACAGAACAGCTCCGAAAGTTGCGATCATAAATAGGTTAATACAGCGAGACTTTAACAAAGTGCAGCGCTATTGCGATGACTGGAAACTTAAGATCAACTTCCAGAAATGTGAAGCCATCCTATTTAGAACTCCATTATATAAAGCCACGTACGACACAAGGAAAAACTGGCGAAAGCTAGTTATAGTGGGACCGCATGGAGATAAACTGGAAACCAAGAGTTTAGTTAAATACCAGGGCATCTGGCTAGACCAATATCTGTATTTCAACAGACATGTAGAGGCTGCTTTGCTCAAAGCGAGGAAAACTTTTGCTATGATAAGGAGGCTATTTCACAGTAGCCAACTTGACAGCAGGGTAAAATTCATATGCTACATGACGCTAATCAGGCCAATGCTCATATATGGTTGGCCAGTATGGTTCAACATAGGTCCAAATTTGATGGAAAAGATTCGGGTGTTCGAAAGAAAGTGTCTCAGAAGTTGTCTCAGATTATATCGGACACCGGAATCGGACTATAAAAAATATTACTCAAATGGGACTTTATATAATGAAACGTACATAAATAGGGTGGATAATTTTATGGTTAAATTAATCAGAGGACATATTGCGAGAGCAATAAGCTCGTCCAATGACCTAATTTTCGGGGCCTATTATCCAAACACCCTGTACTATGAGAGCGTGCGTCGCAACGGCTTTGTTCCACCAGAGGCGTTCCTTGACTTGGACATGAAAGGGCTTATACAGGATAGATCCGGAATTCCGCTGATGTATCATGTAAGTAGATCATCCGTAGACGGGTGATTGTGCTACGACCGGCAAGTAACGCGCACCGAAGAAGAGCTCCTGCGCTTCAGTGGGGCTATCTCCCACAGAGACCGGGACGATAGTATTAGACAGCGCCAACAGTTCTGGTGGTTGAATGGCATATAAAGACCTGGATACCAAAGTTGGTATAGAATGACACTATCATCAGCTAGCTTACATAGACTTAGCTTTTCTAGAATTAGGGTAGTATAAGATTTAAGTTAAGTTAAGTAAGTTAAATTTTAAGAAAAAAAAAGCAAAAAAAATGCACACAAAGTTTTTCAAAATTTTCTTTGTCTTACAAAAAATTATAAGTACTGCCACAAAGTTCTGTCGCCGAAAGGCAAATTATACAAATGTTAAGTAATGTTTAGCTTAGAGCGTCTGCGAAGGACCAGTAAGTTATTATATAAGATAATTAAGTTAGAGTTTAAGCATTTTTTGTCTAGCCTTTAATTTAGAAACTAAGAGTATTTAAAAGAGAATAAAAAATGTTTTAAAAATGAAAAAAAAAAAAAATACCGGAATTGACAAAAGCAAAATAGCGAACAAATGGGTGTGACAATATTGGGGCTACCAGTTGCAATTCCACACGCCAGACTTGCATGTTCGTCTTATTAAAACAATATTGTAAAATATCTAGAATTTTAATTTGTTTAGTTTGTATGTATTTTAACACTTTATAATAGACAACAGAATCGAATAATAAAAAAATCGATGGAGGATAGAACTTTTCCAACGAGAATAAGTCTAAATTTTCTTATCTTTAAGAAAAATATAACTTTACTGCTAAGCAATAATGGATTGTGTTACTCAAACCAATATGCATCAATTTACTTATTAATTTTTCCAAAAGTCAAAGAATAGAGAGCATTTTATCAATTTACTCAATTACCAAATACTGAGGGATTGGTAGGACTGTGAACCGTAAACATGTATCCTGTATCACCATCACCAGCTTTAACGACGTACAGCAGAGTTGTAAACCATCTGGAAACCAACAAAGCTTCAGGGGACTGGTATCCCAGTAGGTCTAGTAAAGTATATGACAGTATAAAGCCATGTATAACAAGTATAGGATATGTATAAATTAGACGACAAATATTTATTCCTAAATTAGATGTAACATTTATCAAAATATTTGTCTTGCCAATAAACGCGCAATAAAGGGATTAATTACCTCATTAAAAATGTCATCAAATTTCCAGAAAGTCTGTATTTCGAAATGCCCTTTGATGAGTTATAAAGGAGCTTCTAGTGGATTTTTCAACGGGTTGCAACAATTACCAAATAGAGCATGCAGGTCACGAGCTTTGATCAAATTGAAGTAACTATCATACACAAAGCTTTATAACGCAATTATAAACATATTATACCAATAAAACTGTTATACAATGAACGAGTATCCAATATAGTGAAATTTAAACCCATCTATCTGTGCGACATCTGTAGGCGACACATTTGGCAGCCACTCAAAGGTTGTAGGAACTAATATGGTTTAATTCATGATATGTTTGTACTATGTTGTAACTCTACACAAATTCGTATGTGCATTCGAAATTTATAGCTCAAACTTCACTGGCGCAATTCAGGAAGTTGGCTGGATCTGTTTATTATTAATATTGTTATTGATTGACACATTTTTAATCACATTATCAATAGTATTTCAACATTGAGCACTAGCTACCAAGGCCTTCGCCTACAAAGATGAAAGTAATTTAAATTAAATGAATATTTCCAGTTTTAAAATAATTTCATTAGCAACTTATGCGGTTATACGAGATTGCGGTTAAAAGTTCTTTGAACGATTTGCCAAAAATTGAGTTGACGTGTGGGCATTGAAGCGTATATGGAATGGCACATCTTGGTCTTTCATCCAAAATTCACAAAGTTCTTTGGTAGTTAGGTGTTTATGAGTAATGTGGGTATTCCCCGTTGTACGCCTTATGTGCTTTATACAATGACCTCAGTAGGGCAGTAAGGAAAATTGTCATTGTAGATTTTGCATTGAGCGCCCAATAGTTATGGTAATATATAATCCCTGTTTTTCTTTTTGGTGTTCATGGAAGTTTTCAGATGATTTTGACATCTTTTTTATTGGGTTGAAAAAAAAGTGATGAGAGGTTGCATAAGATCAAGTTAGGCTTCTGCTTCCGAATTTTCGTTTCCAACCGCCTGCATGTCCAGGACCATGCCAGCAGAATACTTTTGTTTGGAAATAGTTTTGTGGCGGTTCTTTAAAGTCTTCTCCAAGAACCACCCACCTCCTCAACTTGACCTGTCTTTTTTCCTCGCCCACGAGACACCATACCTACCTGCAATTTTGGGCAGCGTAAGCTCACAGCAGCATTATTCACACCTGAAAGGAAATCTCTCCGACGGCATACATAATTCCGAACTTTTCTGGTTCACACTCCATGAACCAGTTTACATCTCCTATCGGCTCAGCTTGTCAGCAATTAATGATAAACAAACGCTGGCTAGCGTATTGCGGACAGAGCTGCAACCGATATTCCCTTCTACCATACATAATTGTATATCTTGTCTATCCCCTAAGGTTCGCTGAGTTGCGACCAATTTCCTAATCACTATACAACCGAGCATTTGATTTAGGCATGAACATGATCATTTGGTTACCCACGTTCATGCCCCATGAAGACCCGTCATCTAACCAAAACAAATAACCCATACCTACCGTCGCTGAGTTTTCTTTGGACTTAACGTCCATGAACAATTTTCCCTATTCTGCTATAGAGCCATTCGGCTAAAGCAAATAGATTCCCAACCTCTGACTGAACTATCGCCACCAGCAGATATCGCCTACAACGGCATTTCCCTGGAATTTTAAGTAAATATGGAGACGATCCTTTGCAACATGGGCAAATCATGAACATTGTGCATCCCATCATTGAACCTGTGAAATAGCGTTTTTGTTTACCTTAAGTACATTCTCATCAGTTGGGACACATTTTGGTCACTTTTTTTTGCGGAATTCGATAGCTATAACTGTCTAGAATATCATGTTAAAAGGAAAAATCGAAATTCGTAACCGTTAAAAAGTTATGAGCCTCCGAACCGACTGAATCAAAGCAGGTAGGGAGCGTCGCGCAGGCACCGCACATTCCTCGTACATTTATTGACCTTTCTTTGAGTTTATGATTTCACTTATGGTTTTCTATTTTTGGCGTTAGATGGAGCCTCTTTAAACTGAACTATTAGGGATTACACTGTTGAAATCAGGTTTATAACGTACGAAAAACACGTGTGCGATATTGTGTCTCCCGCGTTTTTGGCGTCTCAGTGCGTGTGTTTTTTAAAATGCCCCAAGCCTGAGAAAGCAAAAAATACAGTTTGAATCGTCCCGGTAGAAAAGGAACAAAGAGAAGATTCTCCGGGAATCAACATACAAATGAAAATGAGAAAGAATTTACCAGCACCTCGGCGAAGAAAATAGCCGGTTCGGATGACTTCGAAACAACTGTCTCGCCGAGTAACGTATATGCAGTTGTGAATTTCACGTTCGTTTTTACTGCTCATTCCAATATTTTAAAATGCAAAAAGTGTAACGGAGATGTCCAATTTGAAAAAAAGGCGAACTCGGCTTGGGATTGCAACTTTCTGTTTTATGCAAGTGTGACGAGAAGTTTATTTTTTCATGTGAAAAAATTAATAACAAATCCTACGAAATAAATCGGCGGTAAATATTCATACTATATTGGAGATGGAGACACGAAGACGTTTAAAGCTTTGTTACAACAAGATCAAGAAGTTAGTAAAAAAGAATGCATCAACCACGTGCAGAAAAGGATGGGCTCAAGTTTGCGGAAAGTAAAAAAAAACCACAAAAAAGTCGGAGGACGTGGACCTGGAAAGCTCACGGACAAGTTAATAAATAAATTAACAATTTATTATGGGCTCGCAATCAGGCGGAATCCGTGTGACGTTGATGCAATGAGAAACGACGTGTGGGCAGCATTGTTCCACAAAATATCGACAGACGAAGAGCCTCAGCACGAGAAATGCGCAAGTCGACCAAACTCTTGGTGTAAATGGCGACAAGCGGAAGCATCTGGAACTTTACAATCATACAACTATCCTCCTCCTCTCGACTCGAACGTGCAGGAATTAATTCGGCCCATTTATGAAGACCTTTCGTCGCAAGATTTGTTGAACCGCTGCTGTGGAGGATTCACACAAAACAACAACGAGTGCTTCAACAAAACTGTGTGGCAGTTCGCCCCAAAACACTCTTTTTGCTCCTCTAATATCATAAATATTACGACATATTTGGCCAGCTGTATATTCAATGAAGGTTTCAAACAGATTTTGAAAATTATGTCGGTTATGGGAGTCACCATTGGGCCAAATGCATACGAGTATGCTTGCACTCGTGACGCTAACCGCATAAAAGACGCCGAGCGGTTATCGACGATTCATTCAATCGAGGCGAGAATGGCCACAAATAAATTGCAGGAGCAAATCGATTTTGAAGAAGTCGAAGGATTGTTGTATGGCCCTGGAATAGCTGACTAGCGGTAAATATCAAAATATAAACATTTATGTGGAAATAACTACACTTAAAACTTTAAACGCGTTTTTTGGAAAACAACGTTTTTCGAGTTGGCGGCTGTGATAACTCAGTCAATTTTCACCGAATCTTAATGTTTTTTTTTTTAAATACGCGTAATTGAACTCTCTATCGCATGAACCACAATTATGCCGATACGTTGTAATTTGATTTTTTTATAAACAAAAAAAGAACAAAAACATTCATTAAAAGCGCACATAAATTTCAAAACGTCGCCATTGTGTTATTTTTGGATAGATTTCATTTTTCGTGGTTCATGCCATAACCACACTCATACCAACCAGTAAACTTTTTCGATTTTTTGTTTCAGATAAATATTATGACCTGTAGGACAGCCGCCATGGAGGTCTTTCATTTACCTCGGGGTTATCATGAAATTAATTGAAAATTTTTTAAAAGCTACTTAAAAGTACAATAAATATACCTGAAAAATCGCGGGTGTCTAGATTTATTACTTTCCTCAAAAAAAAAAAAAAAAAAAAAAAACATGAAAATAACCTATTTTTTGGCCTTGCTGATGAGAATGTACCCTTAAAGCAAAAACCTATTTCGTTCTCAGGCGCGGGTTATCGAGGATTTATGACCACGTTGCCTGCAGTCCCTTGTGTTCGTTCCTTTATTTATTCAGGTGCAGTATCGTTCGTTGTACATTGACCTGTACGGAAACATGAAGAAACCATCTAGATGACGGCTGGTGGAAGTTGATCTCGACGAACACCGAGGACTCAAAATTCATTCGTCGAGGAGAGTCGTCGAGTCTCACCACTCGTACTATTCGTTCGGTTGTAATTCAGAAATAACGGGAGTCAGATTTTCATGTCGAGTTCTTGTCGAGAAACATAAGTTCTATGTAAAGTAAAGTAAATATAAATATGTACAAATTGTACAAGTTACTCAGGTGTCATTCAATTGACCATCTTCCAAGAGAAAGAACTCACCGAGAAACCATCTCTCTGATTTCCAGTCTTTTTGCAAATTTGATAAAGCATTGATTCAATTCCCTATAACCATTGAAATTATGAAATGCCTAATTCTAAATGCATTTCATAAATTCTCCTTCCACTTCCCAGAATCGTATTCCAATTGAAGCACCCAAAATCTTGTTTGTGCTTCTTGGAATTTTTAAATAAAATTTTAACAAATCTCTATTGCCACAGAGTATGAAAGGGCGGCACATTTTGGATTCGAGATCCGTCGGAATCCAGAAGCCGAGGCAACGGCCACAAGAAAAACTATTAAAATAATTAAAATAAATAAAAATTAATCGCCTATTAATTTGGCCACTCTGCCTTAGGAAACCCCATTGAGGTAAACCTATAAAAACATAAATAAAAGTATAACCTCCACACAGGTAAGCTCACACAATGTCATAATTGCCAGCTTTACGGCCATGGCTCGATGCATTGTCACATAAATAGCTTCTGTGCAATCTGTTCTGGAAACCACAAAACATCCGACTGCAAAACGAATGAAGCTTTGGCGGATTCTTGGTCTATAATCGATGATGCAGTGTTCCGCCGAACACTGTTCGCAGGAAAACAAAACGAAACCGGAGCAAATGATAGCGACGATTAAAACACTTGTATTCCTTGTTCTTATTCGGTGGTTTTTATTTTACTGTTGGAATTCGTCCTTTTGTTGCACAATTATATTTTGTTATGACATAAATGACGCGTAAGTTCTAATCGAATCTACGATAACACTAAACTTCCGACACACTCGAAACGTTTCTTTTACTGCCTTCTTCAAGCTCGCGTATCTTTCTCTCTGCCCTTACCGCTGCTCCTTTACGAAAACTCGTCTCGGTGACGCTCAAAATCAGACCGTCTGTCTGCCCACACAGATATCCAGATTCCAAACCGGTATCCGTATCTGTACGGAAACATTTTTCTATTCGATCTGCTAACAGAATTCCGGAAATCTCTGTTAGCAGCATGCTATTTCATCCCAGGGGTAATTTCCTATTTTCCTGAAAGGAGAAAGTCATTCCTTGCATACATCATTATCATTGGTGATAGAATTTCATTTCCACGGCCTTCTGTTTGCACAGAACATCTGGCGCCCAGACCAGAGATATTCGGCGATTGTTTTGACGTGCAGTCCGTGGGTCTTATTTGAACTTGGTACCCGGAATCGAAATCCATTAGATCTTTATAATGGTGCGAAATTCTAGCGCGGCCGTGGGACCGGAGTATTGCCTTTGTTGCCTTAACTCCTCATAAATTATCGGATATCTCGTTGAGATATATTCGATTGCGATAGGTCGTGGCTGCCCTCTGTTGTTCAACGGATTTGGGTGGTCCTTGCGTTAGATTACCCGCACGTGCATCCGTTGATCGGCTCATTCTTTGATGATAGCAATTCTTTTGTATGGAATTTCGGAATTGCCGGTTCGATGAGATGTTCCTGGGCGCAAGCAGCATGTATGGCATTTTGGGAATTGTTTTTTTTTTTAGGAATAGAACGCATGGATGTTTATACCTTTGTTTCAGGCATGATGAATTATAATTGTTGAGCTTGACCTAAAAAGCTTTGGGGACGTTCAGTTCCCTGCTTTTTGGTGTCGGTCTCAACGTTGGCTGCGAGTTGCAGGCCCTATGGTGCGACTTTGGGGCACGCGTCTGTAGGCGCGTGCAACGCTCTCAGGTAAGTAAGTTCCTTGAAGGTTTGGAACCTTACCTGGGCAGAATTGTGCGTTCGTAGGACGCTACAAAGCCATCAAGTGTGCAAATTGCAGTCGGCCACATAAATCCACCGATCCTGAATGCATTAGCCGAAAGAAACCTAGACATTCGCCGCATATTATCCTCACGTGGACGTGGTACAGGAAATACAACGTTCCTACAGCCTCCGAGTGATAAACAGCAGCAACTTCCCGACCGATTCTCCCTTGATAAGTTTACTCCACTACCACGATTTGTGCGTGTACCTTCACTTCCTTCATCCACCCGGGCTTCTGGCCTCCATCAAACCCAACAACCTTCCAACAGTGATACGACACACACTACGAGTAATCCATCTTAAACTTTCAATAACGATAATCTGTTCTCTTTTAGCGAGATAAACTCTCTTCTTAATGAAGTTGTAACCAAACTTAGTGCTTGTCACACCAAATCTGACCAATTTAACGTCATAACCTCATTAGCTATTAAGTATCTATATTCAGAAAAATCATGTTAAGAAACTCTCTTAGCATCATAACTTGGAATGCGAGAAGCATCAAAAACAAACAGCATTCATTTTTTAATTTCTTGATAAATTTTAATATTGATATTGCACTTGTTTCAGAAACCTGGCTCAAACAACACATTTCTTTCTCTCATCTAAATTACATATGTTATCGCCTAGACAGGGTACATGCTAGTGGTGGAGGTGTCGCCATTGTTGTGAACAAATGTGTAGAATATACCTTGCTTCCTTCATTGCACCTTAAATTAATTGAAGAAATTAAGATAACCGGGCGGACGTGGTACTTGTAACCGAAACTAGGTTGCATCCATGTCACCGTCCCGTATTCCCAAACTTCTCCATGATTCGAAGAGATCGAACCCTCAGTGGCGGTCCCACCATCAACGGAAGTGGCACTTGTATACTGGTGAATAGCGGACTTGGCTATGAATCCCACACTTTGAGTCCATAGAGGTGTCTGGGGTTGAACTGCATCTGGCTAATAATGGTAGAGTGAATATATTCTCCGTATACCACTCGCATAAAACCAATAATGGCCCCATTAATCCCGAAGATATCGGCGAGCTAATAAGGTCCTCGGGGCATACACTCTTCATCATAGGCGGCGATTTTAACTCCAGACATCCCCACTGGAACAACTCTATCTCTTGCCCAAATGGCACAAAATTGAACCAATTTGTACACCGAAAACCCTTATGCCCTCAACTTCGAAATAGGGGCACCTACGGTTGGTACTCGAGGTGACTCAATTCTGGACATATTTTTTGTGTCCAATGACTTACTTCCCCAAATCACTCCTCCTCAAATTTCAGTGGGTGTATCTGACCACAACGCTGTGACCACATTCATTCGCGGCTATCGAATATCCCGGACTCATATCAGATACATACCCGATTATGGGGGGACAAATTGGCACAACTTCAATATTACATTGAACGATAAACTCCACCAATTCTCTCTTCTCACTGACAGGATCCTAATGACGGTTGAGATACGAGATTCTAGTTGAAACTTCGGAGACTCATGTCCCGAAGTACTAACTTGAAAAGACTTATTAGATTCTCATGACGGCTTCACTGTTCGTCTCATCCGGGAGCGTAAAAAGCTCTGTGGGGTTTCTCTATTCTACATGAGAACCAACCCACAATCTCAACCACAATTTCCACCTTATTTCGACCGCTTTCAGCGCGTCATACATACCCATTTCCTTTATATGCTATTCACCTGAAATACATGTTTTCCCCAAGGACGCAAAGCTAAACTCATTATCCTATGCAGATAATGCATAATTGAGTTTAGCTACTATCTTCGCCATACGGGAACACTGTTGGTCTAACCATGGGATTTCCGCCGGAAATTCCATTCGTATTGGTTAGTAACAACCAAGTCAAACCAAGCGACGCGGTTGCAGCATCATCCATTGGCTTGGGTATTTACCCACATTCCATAGAGTTTTTCCCAAGGTATTAATTCCCTAGCCGATTCGGCGTCCTATTGACTTTTCCCACATCACCCATTCGCTTGGGATCAACGATCTCTTTTTGCAGGTGAATAGCATCAGCTAGGTTCTCCTCTCCTTCGCAGTTCTGTCTTTACATGGTTCAATGCGCTCTGACTACACCACAGCCGTAACACTGGGTCAGCAGGTCATGTCAGTAGCTGCATTTGATACCAACACACACAACCAAAGCTGCCTCGAGATCACAGCACATCGTGTTTCTGTTCTCTCATTCTCCACGTCCGTCAATTACCAATTAACAGAAGTTACCCACACTTCGACGAGCGTGAGGTTGAGAGAGCGGAGGCGTGGTCTCTTTTGGTTGTCCTGTGTGTGAAATGAAATACGAATTTCACCCCTGATTCAAGTCAGTCACATCTCAATCACCATCGCGCGCAGTCACGCTGCCGCACTAGTCCAAATAAATTAGAGTGAGTCGAGTATCAATCTCGTAAGTGCGCACACATCCCAGAGTCGTCTTGCTGCTAAGAATTAGTTCTGTTCGGTATTTTGTCAAATCAAATCTAATTAAAACGGTCTTCCGGTTAAAACCAAATAAAAAACATTATCAACAATAAAATAAAAAAACCTTTAATAAAACTACTACAGTGCGTTTATATTCATTCTTCTTCCGGTGAACAATTTTTCGGCGGACAGGTGTTTGGGGATAAGTGAATCTAGTGCCCGTGTTTGGCTACAATACTTTTTACCCCCACAGCTCTGTCAAATGAGATATCGTCACCGCTTTACGCAAAGGGAGCTATTGTTGCGATCCATTATTCACAATATTGGTACACTGATAAAACAGAGTATCCAAAACAATCGTACCCGACAATTGGAAGACAAACGGAAGGGTATTCGTTTATAAAAATGTTAGAAAGATATGTGGCACTTCTGGTATCACTGGGCCAATCAATCATACACAATGGTGTTGTTGTTACTAATGACACCAATAAAGCAAATATCATCGGGGAGACCTTCGAAAATAATCACAAACTTACTCTCCAAGATGGCGTCTCGAATACTAATGCGATCATTAGTTCAGAGGTCCACAGTAAGTTGGACGACTTCAACGACGCAATTGTTGTCTTTAACCCAACTAACAGTGCATACTTCGATGACACACGTGATAATGGTCACGGTTTCATCGCACCAAATACCCTACAGAGCCTGGTTAAATCTCGAAACCCTAAGAAGTCACCCGGTATCGACAACATGTCGTACCGCTCGTTGCGAAGGCTTTCTGCCTTATTCATTATAAGGCTCTCCATTCTGTTCAACCATGCTTACAACATGGGCTACTTTCCCCAAGCTTGGAAGCACGCTATTATTTGTCCAATAGCAAAAGTTGGGAAACCAACGTATCACCCCTCAAGCTTTCGCCCTATCTCGCTTCTCGCATGCATCAGCAAAATATATGAAAAATGCATATACGAGAAACTAAATAACTTTATCAGTGCCAGAAATCTAATACCTGATTTCCAATTTGGATTTCGAAGAGCGCACAGCACCACTATGGCTCTCAACATATTTCAAAACCACTTCTGTGTGCGGCTCTTTAATAAGGAACCCACCGTTGCGGTGAGCCTGGACATTGAAAAAGCTTTTGACACGACTTGAATCGAAGGTCTCGTTTTTAAATTATTGAATACTGGCCTTAGTAGAACGCTATGTAGCATCATCTACCAGTTCATTCGAAACAGAACCTTCCAAGTTAGGGTGAATGGAAAGCTTTCTCGAACTTTTCACGCCGCTGGAGGCGTACCACAGGGCTGCATTCTAGGCCCCATCTTATTCAATATTTACACCTCCGATATTCCTCGCCCTGTGGACGGGAGAGTAAACCAGATATGCTATGCGGATGACGTCCTAGTGTACACGTCATCCAAAGGCCCTAAACTCGCAATAAATCGACTCAACCGGCATCTAGACGAACTGGATCAGTACTACAGTCGATGGAAAATTCGTCTTAACCCATCCAAAGCAGTAGCTATAATTCTGAGTAGTAAACACTCCCAACCTACTTCTAGATATTCACAGAATATTCGAATAAAACTGGGAAATACTACGATAAGTCGACAGGACAGGATGAAATATCTTGGGGTAATTTATATTTCATCAAACATGTGACCCACATTCTCCAAAGGGGCCTCGGTCGGTCTAAGCAACTGCACAATATCTTGAAGTGGAGCAACAAAGTTGACACCAAAGTTAAGCTTCTCTGCTATAAGCAGCTAATCCGATCTGGAATATCGTACGTCTTTTCCAAATGGTCCTGCATATCTTCGACTCAAATGGAAAGACTTCGAGTTTTCGAAAGGAAACTCCTCAGAAGATGCACCAATCACTCTAGAAGGCCCGACGGTCGTCATTACCCCAACTCTCACCTATACGAAGGTGCCTCCATTACCCCTACCGACGAGTACTTGCTGCAATTAGCATACAAGTACCTCGAAAGCATTCAGAACAGCGAGAACCTACTTGTACGGGAGTTTTGCGTTCTTGACCTTTCTCTCTCTCTCGATCTCTTCGGATCAGACCACCACAATTTCTTCTTCAATATAAAACTGAAGAAAGCACCCTTCCCAACAACATTCCCCTCTATAATAGAGGATTCCTGGATCCATCCCATAGGGTCTACTGTTAACAAACCACACACACACCGACGCACAGTACAAGACGGGACAAACATACACACACCGACCAAAGCGCAGATCATCAGACGCCAAAGACGTGATCTGCGTTTACTACCGCACCCAAGACCTACCGGTCTTGTATGATTTCTTTCCCACCATCCCCCTATACAAGTAGTTAGAGAACACCTGGAGTAACACTGTCCACACTATCCTTGGATATGTAGCGATCCTAAATCGCTACCCCTATCTAAATCCCCAATATCATCGAACAATCCCATAACGCAAATCCCAATTTCATATTGAATCATGATTAAACCAAAAGGCAATTAAACCAAAAGGCAATTTGTCGCACATTGATTCAATTCCACATAATAAACCCAAATCCCAAATTTTCCATTGCTTCATATTCAAATTCCATATTGAGTCACATGTACAACAAATTTAACCAAAAGTTAATTCATCATACATTGACTCAATCCTAAAAACCTTGACATCATGAAATGCTAAATTCAAAACGCATTTCTTGATTTCCCTTCCTAGAACCCATCCAACTAAAGTCTCTAAAAAATTCCCAGAACACAACTCAAATTGAAACGCACTAATTAAACATTATGTGTGCTTCTGGGAATTTCGACAATAAAATAATTGACAAAAGTCAACTTCAAAAACTATAAAAGGGCAGTGCTTTTCAATTTCGGCATCAGTTTCTCTTCGATGCCCGAACCGCTGGCCGATCACCAATCCGAAAATCACTTTTAAATTCAAACATTATAGAATAAAGCTCACAGGGATTGTTTCAACTAAACCTCCTTACTGTCTTTTATTTTCACCTATCACAACACTTCGCGCTCTTCTCTCGAGTTACGATAAAGCACGGCGCGGAGTATTACAGATACCCACCTTTTTTCTTTTCTTTTCAGATATCGCGAGGCCGAGCCCAACACCCTCACGGATGTGGGTGATTCTGGTTATCGCAAGATGACCAGAAGCCAGAGACAAGATGAAGGACACATCTGTCCTTGTCTCGCTAAACTCGGCGCTCTCGCCAACCCATTTTTTTGTTGTTTCTTTTGTTTCAAGGATCAGTTTCAAAGTAAGCGCCCGGCAGAGCGAATGCCTCTGCCGCTGTAAATAAGTAATTAAATAAAAATAAATATTAACTAAAACACAGTCTTTTCCTTTACTTGCCCCCAACATCGCTCACCACTCTTCCCTCTAGATAGAAGAAGCACGGTGGTGATCCCAACGAGAAATCGAGAAAAATCTCTAAAGAGACTTGTTGTTTTCAGAACAATGGGATACCTTCTCATCTCACAACAAGTGCACCTGTTGTTTCTTCATCGAATCCTAGCCACATATGAATTATATAGCTTATCAGCCAGAATATGGGCTCTGCTCTAATCCAAAGTTTAACTTTTCATGGCTAAAACTTCACCTTCATAAGCATTTCATTCATGATTGATTCCGACACAGAATCCCGAACTTTGATAGAAAGGTATTCTTTAATAAATTCGATGCTCTATCTCAATCTATTAATAGGATCTTGACCCTATATCGGCACACTGAAATCGTTATTGCGAGTGATTTCAATATGCATAATTCTCAATAGCTTCATCTCTCTGAACAAGACCGGATTTGGGAGAGTATACAATGGCCGCATTAAACGTGCAAAGTTTTTACATAACCGGAAGGTGAAGGGAGTAGAAACTTTTGGGCATTTGCAAAGAACAGCAATAACTTTTCTTTTCTTGTCATCCACTGCTTCGCTCATATTCCAACCATAGACTGCCGAATACACGAACAATCAATCTACTGTGAGGCTATTTGGTTATTTTTATACTAGTTCGACTTTCTAAAGTTGCGGTTGTGAATTTGATGGAGCGAAGGAACTCCATAGTTTGACTGTGGCTTTTCTGCAGTACTCTTCGTTATCCAAAACATTCTAATGGCTCCCAGAATACTGGCTTTTTTTCTAAAGCGGATGTGGAAAATTTAAAAAAAAATTATTACCACCTATTATAAGGGCGAATTAACATCATTTGTTGTATTTAGTTCCTAATACTTATTTGGGCTAAGTTTATTTACAAGAAAATGTATAAATAAATTAATAAGTAGACAAACCACACTACCGAGAAAAAAAGTAAGGCAGGAAAATTGAATACATAATTAAAATTTTCGGTGTTTGTGACTTTGCTCGGACTTTTAAAACTTTTTATAACATCCAAAAATGTCATGGTAATCTCTTGTTAGGGAGCGGAATAAAGTTGCTCGACAGTCAGCTTGAAAGAAATATGAACTATATTCCTAAAATAACTATACTGGCGCATATTCATCCACCACTAATTATCCGAGGGAGTTTAAAAGTGCCCTTCATTTTCCAATTGCTCTCATATTCAAAAACTTGCCTGCTCCGCCTACGAGACCTGAATTAGACGAAATTAATATCTTATCCTCTTTACCTCGGTAACCGAACCTTTAATTCTAATAACTAAGAAGGACGAATACATTAAAATGCACATCCGTGTCATACAGTTTCACAGCGAGTAGTGGAACGTAATTTCACTCTAGGTCCTTAATGCATCCTGCATCCGCAAAATAATTGATATGTGATGTGAATTTAAATCCATTTTCGTTGAAAGGATATATTCGAGATACACACACCCTAACTAAGCTTGCCACATATGCGAAATAGTGTCTAGAGCAGATTCATTTAAATAATCATTTTCATTGCAGGACTAGGACATAACATCATGTGTGTGACTTTTAATGCTTTTATATAGTCATCATGGACGGAAATATTCCTTGATTACTACTAATTATAACTTGATGTTTAGTGGCCATATACGCACGGAATTTTCACTATTTAGGACCATCAAGCTTTCTGTGTAGTAGACGGTGGAGTTTTATAACAGCTTTAACAGAACCAATGAATGAATGAAATTTTGACTTCCTAATGGAGGCATGGATTTGGAGCCCATGCAGATCGAAAATAGGATTAAAATAAACAAATTTTGTTGGTTTTGATTGTTGTTTATGAGGGGATGTGGTACCTTCTCTTGATTTTATTATTTTTGTCTTGAAGCACAAAACAGTTCTGCAAGAACTAAGACATGAGACAAGTTTTCTATTTATAATTGTAAATGCTTATTGTTTTTCAAATACCGATATATCCGGCTCGAAGGACCATGTATATTACGGTGCGTTTACCGTATAAATTCATGGTCCTTCGAGTCGGATATATCGGTATTTGAAAAACAATAAACATTTACACGTGAATCAGTGCGTGCGCGTGTGAAAAAACCACTTATTTAAAAGCAACGTTGGAAACAATCAGTGCCAGCCAGAAGGAGGAACATCGGGATCCAGAGAATTGCAACCAACGTGGAAACCATCGTAGGACCGGAGCGTTTGCCCAGAACCAAGCCAAAGCCAACAACTTCAGGTGAGTCACTTAGTGCTAAGGTTTTAAAGGGCTATATTACAAATATATTCGTAAATTTAATGCTTGTTTAAATTATCAAAAACCCCGTTCCCACAAATTAGTGTCAGTGTGTCTATTTCCCCTTCATGTGCTTTTCTATTTAACTACTCCAAAAAGTTCCTTCTACTCGTTCATAACCTGTGTTTCCATTATCGTGTCGCGGTATCAATTTTATAGAATGGCCGAAGATCAAATCAAGGCATTAATCAGCAAACGGGCTGGTGCCAAACGATCCCTAACTAACTGCATAAATTTCTTAGACAAATTCAACCCCGAGACTGATTTTCTCGCGCTCGAAAAGTGGTTCTCGGACATGGAAGGGATTCGCGAAAAGTTTTTGTCGTGTCAGGAAGCTCTGGAAGGCTTGCTAGAGCCTTCTGAGGACCTTTTTGAACATACCACCGCCTTTGAAGATTCATACTACAAGGCGTATGGTATTGCAGCAGGGCTTTTACCCGACCACACAAGAAAGTCTGTTCCGGAATCTGTTGTATTGACTGAGCCAAGGGATGCGGCCGAGGTTGATAACAAGGCTATCACCCACGACCGCGACTCTCTCGGTCCTCCTCCTGTTCCATCAAAATCCCCATTGTCATCTCTTTCTGGTGCCCCTGGCGTGCCAGAAAGCCCACAACCAACGGCGGAAACGGCAGAGGACATTGAAAGCCTAAGTCAACAATTGATCTCAAAATTGTCCCATAACCTAATCGAAAACCTTCACTTGTCCCAGTTGCCAACCTTATCGTTGCCGTCGTTGGAGGTTCGTATGAATCCTGGCTAGGATTCTACGATCTGTTCAATGCTTTGGTTCACCAGGACATCAAAATCGCGCCGGTCAAGAAACTATTTTATCTGAAAGGCTGCCTGAAGGGAGAAACGGCTAAGGTTATCGCATCCATCGAATCCTCCGATGCAAACTATCAAGTCGCTTGGGAGCTCTTGAAAGAGAGGTACGATAATCGCAAAAGCATCCGCGATTGTCACATTAAGGCTATTATCGATATGCCTTCAATAACTAAGGATTTCTCTTTTCAATCTTTCGTGGACAATTTACAAAAGCATTTGCACGGATTACAAGCTCTAAAAGAACCCGTTGAGTTTTGGGACGCCATATTAATCGTAATCCTTCGTGAAAAACTTAATCCCTCCTCCCGGGAGCGATGGGAAGATGGGAAGACTGTAGCAGCAGTATAGCTAAACCCACCTTAAAAAACTTTGTCGATTTCATGAAAAGAAGAGCTCAAATAGAAGGTGCTCGAGCAAAACCCAGTTCTAGCCCACCATCGGAAAGGTCCTTTACTCGTCGCAACCAGAGATCGCAACAGGCATTCGTGGGTACGACTCGGGGTTGTGTTTTCTGCAATGACACAAGTCATCAAATCTACACTTGTGACAGGTTTAAGTCGCTAACTCCGCAAGCGCGTTTCGAAGCCGCCTAGATCGGTCAGTGGTGCATTCAATGTATAAGGAAAGGACATCGAGTGTCGGGCGGTAAGGCGCAGCCATGCAACAAGTGCAATCAACGTCACCATGCTTTGTTACATTTTGAAAAGGCAGATGGGCTAAATACGGTTGCATCACATTTCGCAGTTGACGACCACAGGCAGGCTCAAGCCCTAGTTGACATTGTTAATAGTCAAGGCAGGAGCAAGCTATGCCGCATATTCCTATAACGCAGGAAACAGCGGATCGTCTAAAACTCGTCAAAAGGCCGTCCAACGTTTACGTCTCAGGAATCGACAACACTTCCACGACGGTTACACATTCAACACGGGCAACATTGCGATCGCGTGCCACTAAATATGAGAAATCCATTGAATTTTTAATCGTACCGCAGATTGGGCATCCAATGCCTTCAACTCCTATAGATCCGAATGTTCTTGATCTACCAAGAAACACTCCATTGGCTGACCCAGGGTTTTTCAAATCGTCGAAAATCGATGCCTTAATAGGCGTCAAATTACTTTACAAGTTGCTTTGCATTGGGCAAATATCGTTGAGGAAACAGCCAAATGTATTATTGCAAAAGACGCAATTAGGATGGATTGTTGCTGGCGATCTCGATCCCAATTATCAGGCAGCTAACGTGTCCTGCCATCTGTCGATACAATCCAATCCCCCAGATGTGAATCTAACTAGGCGATCTCAATTGAGAACATTTGTTCGCCTCAAGGAATAGCTTGTGGGGATCATTATGCTCTCCACACCATTAGACTTCCTGGCGGGAGATATCAAGTAAAATTGCCTTTCAACCCGAAAAGGAACGCATTAGGCGAGTCTTATACTATGGCATTGAGACGATTTTATGCATTGGAGCGCAAACTCCAAGCCAAACCCGAGGTGCAGGTTATTTGAATTGCTCTCACGATTTCGTTTTCACATTTTCGTCCTCACGGCTGACATCGAAAAAATGTATCGACAAGTTCAGGTAAATTCAGGCGATGCAGAGTATCAGAAAATTCTTTATCGACGCACTATGCACGACCCCATGCAGGTTTTCAAACTCAACACTGCCACTTATGGAACAGCTTGCGCATCATATTTGGCTATAAAGACGCTGTTCAGACTAGCTGATGACGAAACGAACAACTTTCCCAAGGCTGCTCAAATATTGCGCAAGGATTTCTATGTAGACGATCTACTCACAGGAGCGGATACTCTAACCGAGGCCATCCTGATCCGTGACGAACTCCTCGAATTACTCAAGAAAGGAGGATTCTGGTTGAGAAAATGGGCTTCGAGCCACTCAGCACTACTTATCAAGTAGCAAGAACTTCCTGCCCATTCGCATATGTCTCTAGACCCCGATTCGGACATAAAAACCTTGGGCATACGCTGGAACTCTCGCAATTGATAAACGAAACAGCAGTACTAAAAAAGGCATATTGTCTCAAATTTTGAAATTGTTTGATTCTTTGGGACTCTTAGGCCCCATCGTGGTATACGCCAATGTACTGATTCAGCTATTATGGCAGGCAGGGGTTACGTGGGACGAATCTGTCCCCATGGAAATCCATTCAGCATGGTCTGCGTACCAAGACCAGCTCCACTTAATCGAAGATCTCAAATTTTCTCGTGGAGTAACCATACCCAATGCAGTTAATGTACAACTGCATGGATTTTGTGATGCCAGTGAAAAGGCTTATGGAGTTTGTTTTTATTTAAAATCCGTCGATCCTCAAGGCCAAGTGCACACCCGTTTGATTGCATCCAAATCGCGAAAAGCTCCTCTCAAACCCCTAACAATTCCCAGATTGGAACTCAGCGCAGCGGTGTTGCTGACTCGTCTGTACAACATCATACGAAAGAGCATCTCAAAGAAAATTAATGGGGTCTATTTCTGGTCGAATTCCACCATCGTATTGCACTGGATAAGCACTCCTGCGCACAAGCTAAAAACTTTCGTAGCAAATCGTGTGTGCGAGATACAAGCTAATGTATCCAAGTGCTACTGGAATCACATCTCCTCCAAGGACAATCCTGCAGATCTCATTGGCAGCTTCCCTCTGAGTTCGTGGAAAGCAGCCTTTGGTTCAATGGTCCTTCATGGTTAAAGGATCATGATTCGTCATGGCCAAAACGAGCTCTGGCCAAAATAGAGGTTCCTGAGTTGAAGCCCGTGATCCACACGGTCGCGTTCAGTATAATTGGATATGTGCTTAGATTCGTTCACAATGCCAAAGGCATGCCTCAACGCAATATTGGTCTGTTGCGAGTTGACGAGCTTTCGCGCTCGCACAACGTCATCGCCAGACTCGTTCAATTGCCGTCGTACAGGTGCGAGATTGAAACATTGTCGGCCGGCCAGCCGCTCCCAACATCAAACAAATTAATACCGCTGAATCCAATTTTGGACTCGGCCGGCATAGTACGTACCGGAGGGAGGCTTGCGCGCTCGTCCTTATCCGAAGATCAACGTCATCCTATACTGTTGCCACCACAGCATCATATCGCGAAATTGATCATACAGGCGGAGCATATTATGCTCAAGCATGCTGGCGTCCAAACTACCCTATATTCGTCGCATCCTCCATAAGTGCATGCCCTGTTTTAAGGTCAAACCTATTCTCGCTGACTACCCTATGGGTACTCTATCCAAACATCGAATAGCATCTGCTCGCCCTTTTCTACGTGTCGGAGTAGATTATTGCGGACCTCTCTATGTAAAAGAAAAGCGTCATTGTAACAAAAATCGGTAAAAAGTCTACGTAGGGGTATACGTCTGTCTGTGCACAAAGGCAGTGCATCTTGAATTAGTTGGTGGATTATCCACCGAGGATTTTATCGCAAGCCTGAAGCGCTTCTTTTCGAGACGGGGAAAATCAGTCGAAATCCATTCGGATAATGGAACTAATTTTGTCGGGGCAAAATAAGAGCTCCAACGGCTCTACAAACTTTTTAATTCAAAGGAGCATCAAAATGCTGTATCTGAATTTTGTGCTGATCAAGGGATCGATTAGCACTTCATACCGCCAAGAGCTCCTCATTTTGGAGGAATCTGGGAAGCTGCCGTTAAATCATTTAAACATCATTTGAATCGAACTGTAGGCAATGTATTACTTACGTATGAACAATTGGAAACATATGTTATAGAAGTAGAAACAATTTTAAACTCCCGTCCTATATCTCCTATGTCCTCGGATCCCAATGATCTCGAACCATTAACTCCTGCTCATTTTCTAGTAGGCAGCCCTTTAATCTCCTTTCCCCAAGTTGACTTCACAGATACACCCGCAAATCGCCTAACCGTCTGGCGTCACGCTCAGCAAATGAAGCAGCATTTTTGGAAGCGCTGGCATAAAGAATATCTGCACCAGCTCATACAATTCAGCCGCTCACGCCGTCCCGAGGTCCAGCTAAAGGAAGAAGTATTAGTGCTCATCGCAGATGAAAACCTACCACCACTAAGATGGGCGCTTGGTCGAGTCGTAGCTACACACCCCGGCAAGGATAGGATTGTACGAATAGTCACTCTCCGTACAAAAGGCGGCGTATATGAACGTTGCGTCAAAAGACTCTGCCCTCTCCCCATCGACGAAAGTACAGGAGCCGCAAACACCACACCAGCTTTGAACCTGACGCTTCAAGGCGGGCGGCATGTCGCATCTCGCTTAACAAAATAGAATAGCCAACATTGACTGCCAACATCAATCGAAAGACGACGACCATCGAACATTGCATTGACACTCTAACTGTCATACGTCGTACGTCACATCATCGTCCAGTTCATCCAGTTATCGTTCTGGCATTTATATTAATCAACCACGTGACCATGATGGCCCCGCCTACCTCCGCCACACCAAGGGGCGCTTTCGTTAAGTTGCGGCCATTAAGGATTTCAACAGATTTTAGTATAGATAAACTCGAATACGCGAAAAATCCATACCACGTAGCGGCACGTCAAGAGGCGTTTTGTGTTCTCTTCTTAAACCGATTTATAAGATCATCATCATCATCATCATCGGCACTACAACCGGAGTCCGGTCTTGGCCTTATTTAGCAATTTTGTTAGGTTGTTAAATTTTCCATAATAATTTGTTTTTCTTGGCAAGGTTAATAACCTTGTGCCAACCTTCTCAGGATGTCGCTGCATACATTGGTTCACAACTTGGCGGATGCCAAAGTAGCTATCTAGGGGTGTGTGGCGGTTCCACGAACCGCACAAATCACCATAGGCTGAGATATCTTCGTTCCACCAAGGAGCATACTCACCTATAACCAAACTTCACGTGCCCACAGACACGTGCCTTCAAAGTCCACCTTTTCACCTGACCAAAGGTGAGATCCACACTGGGGTCAACAACCCCACGTATCTGTGGATACGTGGGCCCCAAGTCCCGAACAATTTCCCTACGTCTGCACGGCGATCGAACGGCACGACCCAGCATAGAAACTGTGTATGGATCCATTAGCTGGATAAACACAACCGGTTGGCACAGCTGCTCCAGATGTCGACAAACATCAAATCCCCCCGATAAGCCAAGTGCCGTAAAACAATCCGTCGGCAAAACCTTTGTCCTTGCCGCAATGCAGTTTGCCTAAACAAAGGCCATTGTGGAGAAACAGCAATAAACGAAAACGGTGTTCCCATAGGGCAAAGCAAATACGACAATTAACACGATCCCGGGATTGCCAAGAATAAACCACACACCCGAATGTTTACATAAGCAACGCAACAGAAGGCGCGAAAATTCTGACGATCCCAGAATGATCTACAGCAAACAGACGGGAACTTCCGCGTCTGTGTGTGTGTGTGAGCGCGATTTTCCCTGGTGGAGAGATTCTCGATTGAGAGAGAACCACCAGGACAAGGAAAACGAAAGGGAAAAGAGAAATAAGGGGTGAATAGAATCATCCCCAGAAGAAAATGACTGAGTCGACAAAGAGAACCCTCGCGAGGGGGTTGATCCGCACAGCGCGATAAATTGATAAAGAAACTGTTCGACCCGAAGTAGTAAAGCTTTAAAATACGCGAGTTAATCTGAAAACACCCTAAACGTATATATTCGACGTTCAACGCCCAGCAGTTCAACGCGCGCAGGCCTGTGATCCTCACTAAGGACATCGGAAATTTGTTTAACGATTAACTAGATGGTGTTCCGAAATAATTAAGTTAAGTGTGGACAGCAAAGACGGAGGCTGAGACGATTATCCTCGTCGTGGCACTTTCGTGGTATCCTAACGTGTGCCGTTTTTTTTAGATTGTCAATTTTCGTGCTGAAAACAATAAATGAAAGGCTATATGCGATAGAGAGGAATAAATAAGGATATTGTTAAACATTTAAGACGATTCAAGGTGTGGTGGAAGTTTGTGTTTTATTGTGTAACAGACTACCCAAAAGAACAAAATACCAAAATTGTGTCCTAGACGATTAAGTTATAACCAAAATATCAAAATTGTGTCCTAGGTGACTAAGTGATAACGAACGAGAAAAGATCAATAAAGAACCAAGGCCAAGGCTAAACAAACTCAACTCCTTGTTTTATTTGTGCTGCATTCGCTCCGTCTCACGTGGATACTGGATGTCAACTTGGATTTAACAAGGACAAGGATCGTCCTGTCCTTCGGCAGATTGAAAGCAATCAGTCACTTTGCCCAGTATGTTCTCAACTTCGCACATACCGACAGGCTGAATTCAGTCTAAGTGTAGGGTAGGAAGCTATTGATTTATTATGGCACGACCGCCATGTCAGGTAGGATGCTGGGAGACTCGCCTTGTAAGGACTCGTGCGTCACCAGGATAATGCAAAAATCTGACGTAAAAGGTGAAGCGTATTTTTCAAATTTGTAGAGGTCAACGTAATGTTGTATCCGGTCCAATTCGTTCGAACAGTGCTTGGCTATATAGCAGGGCACGAATGCTATAGGTTTCTGCCAGAATGTCGGATTATATTCGTAGGGCGGGGCACGAATGCCATAAATATTTCTCATAAAGAAAAAAAAAAATAACGACACGCAAGTTGTATTGTAGTCAGCTTGTATCTGTTTTATTCTATCAAAAATCGGTTCTTAAATACTATTTCTCCTATCAAAATATCATAACGAAACGCGAACTCCGGAAAATTTTCAAACAATGCTCAACGCAGGACTTATTCTGGAACACGTCAATTCCAGCGAAGAGTTAACAATAGTCGAGGATCCGTAGAAAAAGCGAACTCTATTGGTGCCTGTTTCGAGGTAATGTATAGAGTAAACGAATGTGTTCATACTAACCGCGACCTAGAAAATACGGCTCTCCAAAAACATATTTCGATCCGCCATGAACTTAAAAATTGCCATCTTGAAAGTTGCACATTTAGTGCAAACAATTGTGCGGATTCAACTTTAGAAAAATCTAGAAGCGAGTATATTTGTGCACAAGGATGAACTTACGGACATCCTTAGATCCCTTCAGAACATGAAATCTTCTGGAATAGATAGTATTCCAAACATTATTCTAAAGCATTTGCCTCTTGAATTATTGAATGTGTAGACTGTTTTATTCAACAGCGCTCTAAATAATGCATATTATCCAACACGTTGGGAAACTGCAGTAGTCTATACCGTCCTCAAAAAGGACAAGGATAAAAGCAATCCCGCCAGCCTTCGATCGATTAGTTTGCTAGAAAAAATTATAAATTAAGTATTGATAAACTGGTCTGATGAAAATGGTACTATTCCGAACAAGCAACAGGACACTGTTCATGCCGCGACGAAACTTGTTTCAGACATACAGTGGAACATGGCAAAGCGACAATGCACTGGGGTTTATTTGGGTGACTTTGATAAGGGGGTTGTAGTCTTCCAGTCAGGGAGCGTGTCTCCTTATCCTGAAAAGGACGAGAAATCTCTCAAGACCGCTCCTAAGAAGGCTCGTTCCGGTCGCCACCGTGCTACCTCAGACCTGAGGGAAGAGTGATGACTGATTGCTGAATACGGAGCAAATATTCCAATAAAAAGACAGTATCAATATATGATAGAATTTAAATTTAAATTTATTTATTAATTTTAAATTAATTTTAGTTTAGTTTATTGGCGTCCTTACACCTCGGACGCCAATCGAGACCAATCTTCGAATCCTTTATTTTTAACTGTATTTATTAACCGTAATTTTAATTTGTACATTTAATTGATACAGTGACTTAAAACTAATTTTGTAACAACTGTTTACATGTACTTATTATAACGGCCTGACACATAGATGGCGGCACTAGAATTAAATCCATATGATTTTTAGTTAGCCCTAACCTTCAAAAGACGCGTGTATAAATTCGACAGATGTCGGATCATTAGTTTGTGAATTGTAGTATTTTGAGTGAAGCAACTTCTGTTATTGTGAAAAAAATGGATAAAAACGAATTTCGAGTGTTGATAAAATATTGCTTTTTGAAGGGAAAAAATACAGTTGAAGCAAAAACTTGGCTTGATGACGAGTTTCCAGACACCGCCCCAGGAAAATCAACCATCAAGGATTGGTATGCTAAGTTTAGACGTGGTGAAATGAGCACCGAAGACGGTGAACGCAGTGGACGCCCAAAAGAGGTTGTTACCGACGAAAACATTAGAAAAATCCACAAAATATTTTTGAATGACCGTAAATTGAAATTGAATGAAATAGCAGGCACTCTAAAGATATCAACTGAACGTGTACATCATATCATTCACGAATATTTGGGTATGAGAAAGCTCTGTGCAAAGTGGGTGCCGCGCGAGCTCACTTTTGACCAAAAACAACGACGAGTTGATGATTCGGAGCAGTGTTTGGAGATGATCAAGCGTAATAAATCCGAGTTTTTGCGTCGATATGTGACAATGGATGGAACATGGCTCCACCATTTCACTCCGAAGTCCAATCGACAATCATCCGAGTGGACTGCACACGATGAACCCGCCCTAAAGCGTGGAAAAACGCAACAGTCGGCTGGCAAGGTTATGGCGTCTGTATTTTGGGATGCGCTCGGAATAATTTTCATTGACTATCTTGAAAAAGGAAGGACCATCAACAGCGACTATTACACAGCGTTATTGGACCGTTTGAAGGACGAAATCGCCGAAAAACGACCGCATTTGAAGAAAAAGAAAGTGCTGCTTTACCAAGACAATGCACCGTGTCACAAGTCAGTGAAAACGATGGCAAAAATCCATGAATTGGGCTTCGAATTGCTTCCGCATCCACCGTATTCTCCAGATCTGGCCCCTAGCAACTATTTCCCGTTCTCAGATCTCAAAAGAATGCTCGCTGGGAGGAAATTTTCGTCGAATGATGAGGTGATCGCCGAAACTGAAGCCTATTTTGAAGCAAAGGACAAATCGTACTACAAAAAAGGTATCGAAAAGTTGGAGGGTCGCTATAATCAGTGTATCACCCTCGAAGGGAATTATGTTGAATAAAAAAAACGAATTTAGCCAAAAAAATGTGTTTTACTATGGAAGGCCGGACACTTTTCAATAGACCTGTTAATAATACATACATTTTCCAAACAATGTTTCAAGAGTTACAGGATAGATGTGTGTTTATACATTTAGTAGTGTTTCGTCTTGCTGGAAAAGGTCAGAAAACCAGGAATTTATTATTATTACTTTACTGAATCTAAACCTAACCCTAATTATAAATATAATTTAACCTAACTTAGTCTGATTATTATAAAATGAGGTATAAACAAAGTTTTACAATTAAGGGGATGTAAGAATTACAGGATGTGGAGTGAAGTCAGTTATGGGTTAGAGGTAGAGTATTACTTTCCGGTTGTTCGTTGGAAAAACATAGAATGTTGGAAAATGGTTGGACGTTAGAGTATTTAAACTGGTTGGGGGTAAGTTCAATATTGTGGTATATGATCTCGTTTGAATCATTTATCAGTCTGCTTGAGGTGAACATAGCTCTTGTGTGGAGACAGTTGGGATAGTTAGTGTTGATATCTAGAGTGTTCGCTAAGAGTGAGATTATTATGGGATTGGTCTTCGAATCTAAACTTCATCACCCTTTTATTCAAAATATTTTCGGGATTTTGTATCCCGAATGCATGAAAATGCGGTCAGAATCTCGAAAAAGATACTTGGCTGGAGTAAAATGTTTGTATTTTGAGATAAGAATTCGGTTAGGCGAATTCTCGGAAACATGAGCGTGAGTATGGAAATTGAACATCTGGTACAACTTACCATATGTTTACTTTTGTTTGATGATCGTAGGAAATTGATGTATATGGATGATAAACGAATATTTGATTCGTTTATTAGGAATTTTGTTGGATCGGGAAAATGCCTTAGTGGATTTGAATTAAAGATTATGGGGAGTTGGGTGCAAGGGCGATAAACGAAGGTTTTCGATACAGTATGGTTAGAAGGGATTGTACATAAATTATTAAATTTGGGAATGTCCGAATATTCGTGATACATTATCTAATGGGTAAGCAGTTTGTGGTGGAAACGTTTGGACTTCAAAAACGGCTTACAGCAAGGAGCAGTGAATTCTCTCATTTTGTTTAAAATTTACACTAATGATCTAGTAGGTTGTCTCAATCATGCAATTGCGTATGCCGACGACATTGTGGAGTATAGATCTGGAGAAAAGATTGATGTCATCAACACAATTCTGAAGGATGACTTCAATGGAATTAAACGTTTTTGGGACGACTGAAAATTAAAGATCAATTTTCAGAGGACAGAAATCCTCTTTTTCAGAACGCCCTTGTCATCGACGTCGGGGGATGCAAAACAGAATTGGAAAACATTTTCAGTGTCGGAAGTAATAATGTTTCGCCAGCTGAGACCATTTAATCCAACACCATTAGTTGGATCTAGTTCGCCAACTGGGAATAGCCAAACTCCTCGACGAGAACAGCAAATCCTGGAAATCCAAAAATCCAGCGTCGAACTTATTCTCGATGAGACAGCAAATTTACAATTGCCCCATTGGGCACAGATAATACAAAAAAAACGCCCTAAATAAATGAAAACAAACGTATTATTCCAAACAATTATATTATTAGAACGTCACCATTTTATTTTCTCGACTATACGAGGGTTGTCTTTTATATTTCGGGATTAGAGAACAAAAACAAATATTGATCATCGAAAATCACTTTATTGTTTTTCAAAATATTCCCCATGAAGATCTATACACTTTTGCATGCGTTTGAACCAATTGTCGAAGCACTTTTGCCACTCTGATTGAGGTATCTCCAACATATGCATTCTGAATGCAGCAACCGCTTCTTCAGGTGTCGAAAAACGTTGACCTCTCAGTTTATTTTTTACGTACGGGAATAAAAAGAAGTCATTCTGTGCCAAGTCAGGACTATACGGCGGATAACCCATCAAATCGATGTTTTGGGTGCTCAAAAATGCAGTTGTCGCAGCCGATGTGTGAGAGCTCGCATTGTCGTGGTGAAGAGTGATCCGTCTTCGCCGGTTGGCGATGCATGCACTGTTGCTGAGTTAATCCACGCCGAAAGTTATAAAAAATAATCGCACGAAAATGTTGACGATTTAATTCCATTTTTGGGCTGAGATGAATCTTTTAAGTTACTGTAAACAACACAAATAGCGATCGTATGTCAAAACGTTCTGAGTGCGTATAACCTCAAAAATGTCCAACTTTACGACAGAGCTGTCAATTGCCGGATTGCAACACTAGGCTTGCCAAATCCCGAAACATAAGAGGCAACCCTCGTACAATAAACGAAACTGTCACAAGTTGAAAATGGACTGAGTAACTAAAAAGAACAAATAAAAACTGTGTCAAAAATGAAAAATAAAATCTTCTTTTGCAAAACGTTAAAACATACTGTTTCTAAAACAGTAACAACGGCAAAACAAAAACTGTTCGTGAATGGTCACAGGTTCACTCTCCTCCATTCAGCATTTAACAACGGGGCCCGTTATCAGTTCGTTGAATCTTTGGCATTTGATCAATGGCAGCGTTCAATGCCAATAGAGTTTTCTGCTGCAACCGCATAGTTGGATATTAAGGTATAAGCTCAGGCGCTTAATGCTTGAATGAAACTGTGAGAAATTGATTGCTAATGTGCCGAGCAGTGCATCTGATATCAATTTGTAGTTTAGAATCACTGCTGGCATTATAACATCACGATCCAGAAACCAGTCTGGCATTTCCGAGTGCCATTGAGGCTGCTTGATGTTTTATGCTTTGTTGCGGTACTGCAACAAATAATTTTCCCCCAAAAGTAAAAACTGTAGTTACGTACCTTGGTATCTGGTTTGATCAGTATCTTTACTTTGATAAGTACATAACTGCAGCTCTTACCACAACTAAAATGCATAGCTATGACGAGAAGTCTTTTCCGTAGCAGTTTTCTAGACTCCAAGGTCAAAATAATCTCATACTCGGCATTCATGGGACCAGTATTGGTGTATGGCTGTCCGGTGTGGTATAACATATCCCTATTACATGGAGAAGTTTCGGGTGTTCAAGAGGCAGTGTTTGCGTTCCTCCCTTGAAATGCATAGAACACCAGTGTCGCAACATGAGAAGTTCTATCCCAATAAAGTCCTGTACGACAAATCAGGACTAAAGACAATAGATAACTTCATAATCAAAATTATCCGTTGTCACACTGCAAGGGCAATGTGCAGTGAAAATAATCTTATTTCGGGAGCTTTCTATTCCAATGATATGTATTTGTAGAGTTGTCCCCAGAATGGATTTATCCCTCCAAAAGCATTTTCCTTCTTGGATAGAAAAGATCTTATCCAAGACAATCGTACAGTCCCTATTATTTACAACGCTTTCCGTGGTGCCAGGGATAAACGAATTCTCCATGACAGCGATATCTCTAAAGTTCCAGATCGCCTACGTTTCAGTATGGTGATCAGTGAAAGAGATAACTCTAAACGAGACCGATCTCATCCCTACTGGTGGTGGGTGTGTGACGAAGAAAGGACTCTACATCCCCAACTGTAATATTTCTCAGGCGCAATGCCCCTAAATGTAAGTTCTAGTTTCAGTATTAGTTCCGTCCATTCAGTGTGATTTTAATATCTAATGATGCTTCGTTTGGTTCTAAAATTCTTGTGTTCGGACAAAAAAAAAATTAAGCTGCGATGTAAAAGAGGAGGACCTCTTAAATATTAATATTGTAGCGAGCTTAGGGTTCGCTGGATTAATTATTTTAAAATAAATAAGAGCCGTTAAATCGATTTTGAATTAATATAACACTTTATTAGTCCGTAATACAACCGTTACTTATACCGTACACTTAATGATTTCTTTACTTATCGCTTCCGTACTTATCGCGTCTTTTACTGCTTACTTCTCACTCGAGACGTATCGCTTGCTTCACTGTCTTACTTATCTCTAACTTCTTACTCATGACTATGCTCTGTGTGCGGCGTATTTATACCGTTTCAGCGTTTCGTTTCCGTCCGTTCCATTGCCTTGAATGTTCTACTGTTCCTAGTCTCCAGTTTTCCATTACTTTATAGAATATTCTAGTACTCTGTTTCGGACTCTCTAGAATATTCTAGTACGGATTGTCATATGCGTCACAATATATTGATTACTTATTTTCATTATATGTTATGTAAAAGTTATTGTACACTGAAAGGCATAACAAATATCATGTTTTATAATTTAAAGTGCTTGTGGAGAGCCAATAAGTTAATATAAGAAAATATATGTAAATTTGATTTAACATTTAGTCTCAGGTAAAATCTGTGAATTCATTGTGTAATAAATGTCTATTTTGAACTAAAAAAAACGTTGTTTGCCGCTTATTGGCACTAATTGCTTTTTTATTAGTTTTGGTAGAGAGATACACGATACACTGTGTATTGGTTAATGCTTGCCCTCACTTCACTTTAATGTCTGTTTCGACGAACGATTCGTCTTTACCAGTCTATGGTCAAATGTAACACTTTTTCTGTGTGTAGTGTCCTGAAAGGCCCTACCATCTCCTTCCCCAATTTATACATCCAATCTCTACACCCAAACTTAAATTCCTGATAAACGAATCAAATGTTCGTTTGTTGCACATACACCTGTGGGGTAAGAAGTATGTGTGACGATGTTAGCACTGGTTCTACTCCCATCCCCATCACTCCAAAGTTCCGCCGAACACTGTACGAAAATGATCAAAGAGACAACGCAGGAGTCACTGAACATCCAAACAACAATAGGAAAATAAAACACGCTGCTACAGATTTGAATGGTTCTTTCACTTTTAATTTATTTTACATTGTTTGGTGACTGTGACACAAATACACACGTTGAAAAACGTTTTGATGTAACTTTCATATATGGTTACATATTATTTGTAAAGAGCAACACCGAATACATTTTGTTGTTACTAGAACGCGACTCTCGACTCACGCGATCCGGGTAAACCGTTCGAGTGATGAAACTTGACTTTAAAGGCAACAGACGCAGGGGTGTGCGCACCCCGTGCACCGCTATGGAGGTTGATAGACAAACCGACCTGCTTGTCTGGTGGTTGGATTATGAATCGGTATATAAGGGATGACCGACCACTGGTCTGGTTAAAACACGACTATTATTTTGTTGCGGATTCGCCCTGGATACAGCTAGCGAATTAGCAATTGAATGCTACCGCAGCACCAACATAACAAATGTCAGCAATCAGCTGACAATTTAAATTCAATTTTGTTGGTTGTCAAACGACAACCATTTCTGATCCCTTCTTCTTAAACTTTCATTCAGAACAGTTCACCTTCGGATATAATCAAAACAAATCTTAGTGATTCATTTAATAAAGTTACAATTTCAACATAAAGTCAACCGAGTTTTGTAAGCAGGATATGTTTGGGTGATTTATTTTGGAATTCATCAAAGGTATTCGGTCCATTTTTCCTGTTTCAATAACGATTGGTGGACACACAAATCAATAAAGGCAAACCGAGAGAAGTGCTTGCAGCTGGTCAAGCTATCATGAAAGGAATTTGGAGTGTTTACATGATCGGCGACTGCGTACAGCATCTATGCTGATCGTGCACATATCGGTGCCGGCATTTATTGGATGGTATTAACATTGATATCGTTTGAGTTTTATGTCGGTTGCTTGGTGCTGCAACCGATTTGCTCTTCAGGACCATGATGCGTTTCTAGCGATCATACCCTTGGGGGAAATATCTGTTTGGTGCTAATGCAATTGCATTAGCGAAACACTATGGGTTTATGTGTTTTAGGAGGAAGTTTTTGGAAAGATACTTGAAAGGTAAGTAGTGCCGTTCGACGGAACTGCCATAATAAATTGTTTTCCAGGGTTTTAGGCACACCAGGAAGGAGTTTCTCAATAATTGATGGGAAGGTAAGTAGTGGCGTTCAACGGAACCGGCACACACCCAATTCGCCATAATCCCCAAATTAAATCAAACGCATGGTAAATTGATCCAGATTATCAATTACCACACACAAACAAAACCCTAATCCCAGTGCATATCTTCATATGCCCTGCATATCCCAAATTTCCAGGAATTCCTACGCAATCTCCAGTACTCCACTCCAGTCGAAGTACATTACGAAATTCTGCTTGTATTTCTACATTCATCCTGATAAGATTTTGTATAAAAGGGTGATGAATTTTATATTTGTTAATCTGTCTCTATTGGCGCCGCGGTGTAAGGACGCCAATTAACCAAATTTATAATGTAATAAATAAAATAAGTTCAAAATTTTGTTATTTTCTCAGTCTATTTATTATTGGATTCGTCCAAATTTCAGACCTTTTTCATCAACAATCATCGGTCGTCACTCTTTCCGGAGATCCCGGAAGCACGGTGGCGATCGCAACGAGCCTCCTCAGGAGCGTTCTTTGTTACGGATCGACATTGAGTCCAGGCCCCCCCAGAATCCACTAATCCCCCTTTGATTCCCCTCTTTACCTGTAAACGAAGAATAACGCGCCAAGCAGCTAATTTGCATAAACTACTTTATGCAAATTCTACTTGGCAGAGAAATTAATAAAAAACGACGTTGGCGTCAAATAAAATAAAAATATACGTCAACGGAAAAAAATTAATTAATGACAATTCGACGTAAATCTCCGAATCAGCAATCAGCACGGACGAAACTGAAAAAGAAAACTGATCAGGGGCGCACATGCCATTATCTATATGCTTACAATTACTGAGACGCACCGAATGCAAATCTTGATTGAAGAAAAGTTAATATTGTGCTAGTGAATAATAAAACTAAACGAAAGTGTTAATCCATTATTAAATTAAACGCCCGAGGAAGTTTTAGCTGAACAGGGGAGCAATCTATCAACGCCCCCTGCAACAAGTCACAGACAAGCAGCTTCACGGACGACCACGCTCAACGGTAAATCAAGTAAGTCCTAATAAAATTATATTTACATTTAAATATATTTGTTATACATAACCCATAACATCTTGACAGATCGCTCGTCCTTTTAAGGATAAGGAGACAAGCTACCTGAGGGAAGCGTTACAACATGTGCACTGAATAATATATGATGTTGTTTGGTTCCTAACGAAATTATCAAAATTAAAATTACCTGACTGATTTTTGTCGCGTCCTTTCACTGACCATTTATGACGGTTTCGCAATTTCAAATTCACGAATCCTTAATGGTTTCATTCCTTTGTTATCTAACTAATGCACCTTGTCCTTCATTTCGTACTCTTTTCAATTGGGTTTTATTATCCTAGCAAACGGCCAACACCTGGCAGCCAGACATATCTTGCGACGTCGAGGCGTGACTAATTACTTGCTCGTGTGAAATAAAACGCACGTGCATCCCAGGAAGTGTGTGGACGATCCCGGTGCACATTTTTTGGATTGAGGGAATGCTTTCTGCAAGCATTTTTAACATTTTGCAGTTGAGTTACTCCCAAGAAATCTAACGGACCAGTCGCCTTCGTGGGTCTCGCATAGTCTCTAACTCAACCTTACCGGAACCAAGTATTCGAATATACCCTCTGTTACGTCTCCAGCGCCGTGCTTCCTTTTTCGAGGGAAGAGCGTGGGGGTTATATATTTATTAAATTAAGGGGTTATTAAAATAATTAAAGTTTTCTTTATTAAAATAATTATTTGTTTTATTTTTATTTTATTGAACTCAGCTGTCCAAGCTGAGCTCTATTCTGAACTACCTTTACAATATAAATTTTCCTGTTTTTATAGAACATTTTGTTCCAACTAACTGTGTCGTATAAAATGAACAAAACAATCTAGAAGTCTCTGTGACTTAAAATTTTGAATAAACCTTGAAAAAAAATTAAAGTGGCTATGTTTTGAAATGAAAAATGTGCTTGTTATGAAAAGGGGCATGTTTTTAAATGTGCTGTAAGTGACTGGATATAGAATATTGTGTCTGTTTATTTATGAATTGTATTAAATGAGAATGTAAGATATGTGAGGATGTAGTTTTAAAGGTTGTGTTAGAAAGGACATGAGATTAGTTTTAAAGCGAATAAGGGTAGTATTCTGGAATACAACACATCTGTACGCGTATAAAATAAATAAAGTGTAATATTTATCTGAAATAGTGCGATTTATTTTAAAGTAAATTGTAAACTTCCAAACTGGCTATAATCCCTTAATTGGAATTATAGGTAATCGCGCACGACTCAATTCCACAGTGAGTGATTTAAGCAATTAACATGTGTATTGAAAGGGTACTGATGTGGCTGCTGCTGAACCGGCCGGAGTTAGTTTCGGCACTGCTGCTGTTGAATTTGATGGTCCTTTTAACTTTGTTCTATTTTCTTTAATCTTTGGCACGCACCCAAAATTGCAATTTTCGCCAACGAAATAAAAGGAGTACTTGTTGTTTTAATTTCTTTATTTTAATTCAGTTTACACCTATTTTACTCTAAATTTGCCTTTCTTTATTATCAACACTTTTTGTTATAGATCCTTTTTCTTGTTCTTATTTCAAATTTAATTCACACATATTGTACTCTAAATTTGTCTTTTTACTCTGCTCACGACAACTAGACGACGAAGCACCACCTTCATCTTCAGATTCCGGATTGCCACTGACTGCTACCTCATTCCTACCCAACAACAGGTACTCTTTCCATGATCACCCATATTCGATGGCCCACTTATCCTTATTTTCCCCTTTCCCCGCCCATTAAGGTGAATAAACTTTTGGGAATTTACTCAACAGACAATGAACCCAGGGAGAAGGGGAAAATTGCAGCAGAGAGCATGGCGATTAAGGGTTTGATTTGGTTTCGGTTGGAACAAAAAGCGAAACCAAGTTGGTGACCGCTTGACACCGTTTCATGCTTAGATTGCTTCCGGAGTGTAGAACCAAAAGTGCACTCCGGAAAGGGGAAATCGAGAGGGTTGAACAGTACACTCAAGATTGTACACTGTAATACAGGAAGGGTGATTACGCTTTGGATTTTCTTTTGCATGGGAATGTCTACCCAGGCTTGGTTGTTGCCAGCCAGGTTGAAAGTTTTGATTTCAGGTAGGAAATCTTTTGTGGGGCATCAGGGAGTGGCATTTTTTCAGGCCAAAGAGAATGCGGATCAATTTAATGATTCGGCGTGGTTTTAGTAATATAACATCATCACCATGCTTATTATTGCCATGGATGTTGGTGATTTCGGTACTTGCGACAACGTTGAACGACATACGTTTAATATATTTGTCTCCAACGTCGGCCTTACTATCTCCTTTGTGTTTTTTAATCACTAAGGAGTGATTAGTTTTCACCAGCGCCTAGTGGCTCCAGTGGTGTCATCGATGGCTTAGCCGGCAAAGGAGTTAAGATTTGTGTGCAGAAGTTCAACTGTTGATGGGAAAAAAACTATAATTTTGTGAATGAAAATTTACACCTTTTTTGGGATAAAATATTGGCAACCATCACAAAGTGGAATTCTTGAATATTGTGGCAAAACACGGACTGCAACGAATTTAGTTTTATTTTATTTGTCTTTTAATTGTATCTTACCAATTATCAGGTAGCCAACATCGAGATTTGAAAGTAAACAAATGTGATCAAGCTTATTTCAATGAGTTTTTATTTGCCTTTAAGGATTTAATGTAAGTGTTCGTGTTTTGTATAGTTTTCTTTTTTTTTAATTCACAACAAATTATTATAGTTTACAATTTAGTTAAATTACCCTAGTTTATTTGTATAATTTTAAGAGGAATTCAGTATTTCACAAAAGCATCAGCAAAGTTATATATATATAACTCTTAAGAAAATTACACACATTGCATTAAATATTTATATTTTACATTTGTTTTTAGATATTATAAGCTTATACAATTTGTTTTGCTGTTTTTTTTTTAGTTCTCTCGTTAACAATTATATTTTTGCATATCTAATGTATGACTACCTTTAGAAGTGGTGATTATGTTAAGCTCAATGCTATTGTTTATACATTATATGTACAATTTTGTTGTTGTGCACTCATATGCTGTTTAACAATTACATTTTTTAAGAAATTTCACGCTTTATTTTATTTAATACATATTTAGTTTCAGTCACTATGCAATATTAGATATAAATTAGTACAGTGTAAATGATTTTTTTTTACTTCTCTTATTATTAGTGTTTAATTTTACTTCGTTTATAATATTAGTGATTATTATATTGTTTTTGTGTTGTGTTATATTTACAAATAAGTCTGTTTATATTTATAATAAAATAGAACACGCTTCATCTACAATCGATTAATGTTGTTGTAAAGGGGTATAGGAAAATAGTTTTTGATGTATACTCTGATTTTAAGGTAAATTGTTTGAATGGCGATTGTAGCATCTTCATGTAAATTGTGAACAGTTGTTTTATCGTGTAGGCAATAGATTAGCTCATGTAGAAAAAGAAACTGAGTCATTTGATTTTCAGTTTGAAACAATATTCCTCATTCGATTGTCGAAATATTATTGGCCAAAAATGTTGACCTGAACAGCCTTGCTGTTCTGAGGAGTGTCAGAAAAATACTCAAATGGATGAAAAATTATTGCATAATTGGATCGTGAAGTTACGTTATGAGTTGAAACTATTGTGGGAAGTATGGCAAAAAGAAATAAAGTGGTAAAATTGGTTTTAAAATAGTGAAATGCTCTGTACTGACTCAATCCAGATTGTCTTATATTCGTCAACAACATTTTGAAAGTTGAAGCCGATATATGTGATGAGCTCGGCTTAGCTGGAATATCCTGGGAATCGAAGGAGAATCACGAGCAAAGAAGAATGCCGAGGAGAACTACTTACGCCACCCCGGAAAATGAAACTCGATAGAACAAAGAAAAAAAGAGTGTTCGGAACGTTGGTGTATACATTTTCCAAGCTCAAGAAAGCCAGCATTAGTGTAAAACAGGCCTTGGTGAAGATAATAGGCCTCCGTCTTAATTACCGGTATGTTAGATGAACCTGCAGAGGGCCAACTTGTGGGAAGTGTGCGAAACGGTATTCGAATGATAGCGATCCAAACAGACACGACATATGACACCTACTCGAGTACACACAAACCACTAGTAAAGAACAGCGCCAAAGGAAAAATCGAAAAATTAAAAATCATCAGAGTCGTTTACTATATCAATCAGTGTAACATCCCATAGCAGTAAATATTTGTTGACAATAATAAGTCATCTTCTGAATGTGAGAGGGTCTGTGACTTTGGGTCTACGGGGTGTCTGGCGGTAGATTTATGTTTTCAAATACGAATATTATAAAAACTGATAAATTGTGTGGGAGATGGGGAGTAATGGAATAACTATCGGATTGAAGGTTATATCAGTAGTGTCGTCATCAATGTGAAACACCTTACAATACTCAATTATTAAAACCTTGGCAACGGAAATGTGAAGTTTGTTAATATTAGTGAATCCCTTGCAATTCCCCAGCGTTAGGTGAACAGAAATGCGAGGCGATATTTGATCCTACATTCCGTCACAATCCAGGCTGTACAGGTCTCCCTCGCCCAGATCGAGCAGGCGGCACAAAAACTGGGACTGCACATTAATGAGGGGAAAACTAAGTACATGGTGGCAACCTCTGCGAAGCGAATACCTAACGTTGGTCAAACTATCAGGGTAGTGGAGCACGAATTTGAAGTAGTGCAATCCTTTAACTACCTTGGGGCAATAGTATTAGCCAATAACAATATGGAAAAAGAAATACACGAACGGTTGATCACATCCAATAAAGTCTACTATAGTCTATCAGGGCTCTTTAAATCCCGAAATTTATTCAGAACATCCAAAC
The DNA here is from genome assembly GCA_963931805.1 of Microdon myrmicae. Classification (NCBI taxonomy): domain Eukaryota; kingdom Metazoa; phylum Arthropoda; class Insecta; order Diptera; family Syrphidae; genus Microdon; species Microdon myrmicae. Next base: position 68,960,154 of record OZ007496.1, on the reverse strand, counting down.
TATTACTGTACAAGACCATGGTCTTACCAGTACTCATGTATGGATCCGAGACCTGGGCGCTCAATAAAAGGCACTCTCAACTCTAAGCCGCGCTCAAGAGGAAGGTCTTACGGTGACTTATTGGCCCCGTATGTGAGGAAGGATTGTGGGGTTCTCTATATCACACGGAGAACCAACCACAATCCTAACCCGTAAACATGCAAAAACAATCCACAATAGCATACATATCCCAATCTGCAATAAAAAAACATTTTCCAAACTCCCAACAGAATATATTCTAATCATTCCTGCATTCATTTTCCCAAAATTGCTTCGGTTAATATCCTATCTAAACGATATTCCTTGCTTGCACCCAAGCAAATTCAATTTGCCGGTACATCCAACCAACGAATCCAACTTAGCTTATACGGCAAGGATTCGCCGGAACTAAATTCCTATGCAGGCATAGCAACTCTTCCACAAATTCTTAGTAAGTGGCAGCAAGCTCACTTTAGCTATAACCCCACTGCCACAACGCGTTGAATTTTTGCTTTCATTTAGTCAGTCGTTATCCAACCGCCACCGGGGGCACACGCAGTCAGTCTTCGTCTAACCGCCACCGACGGCATATCGTTTTTAACCACCGCCACGTGCACGCGTGCCAAGCCAGTCGTGTTGATTGTTTATGAGAGTCGTCCGTTGTGTCAAGCAAACGCTAACATCGAAATAGACTAAAATTAGGATCGATTACATTAAAGAATCAATGTGTCAAGTAAACGCTATCACCGAAATAGACTAAAGTAAAGATCGATTACATTAAAGAACCATTGTGTCGAGTAAACGGTAACGTCGAAATAGACTAAAGTAAGGATCGATTGCATTAAAGAATCATTGTGTCAAGTAAACGCTAACGTTGCAATAGACTAAAGTAAAGGTCAACGAAATTAAAGGGTCATTGTGTCAAGTACACGCTAACATCAAGATAGACTAAAATTAAACCCGATTAAATAAAGAAACGTTGGCAATAAAACTACCTCAGTGAGTTTTCGATTGAGCTACTCTTCGTTGGTGAACAATTTTCAACGGAACATCGTTGGTGGGTGAAGTGAAGCCAGTGCGGTACGCCCGCACACAATACTTCCACCCCCACAGGCCGATTCCGGAGACGCTACAACCACGAGGTAAGCAATCTACCTTGAAGCTAATGTTGTAACAAAAATCAAGCGCTCGAATATTGCTCTCATGTTTGGAGCTCGGCTCCTAAACATACCCTCGACCTACTTGAGAGCGTACAAAGACGAGCGATCCGCCTGATCGGGGACTCGGTGCTGACGTCGGGACTACAGTCGCTATCACATCGAAGGCGCGTGGCCGACCTCTGTCTGTTTTACAGATATTATCACGGGTGCTGTTCTTCGGAGATTCGTGGTATTGTTCCGCGCAATTCGGCTTATATGCGCTCCACAAGACAATCCGACGGATCGCACCCGTTTGTGGTTCATCTCCCGACGGCGCGAACATCCCAGCATCAGAACTCGTTCCGTTACAGAGCGGGGAAGCTGTGGAACTCCCTTCCCACGTGAGTGTTCCCGGGGCGTTATAGCCTGCAACTGTTCAAAAAGAACTGCAACAGTTATTTGATGGCATCTCGGGGCGCCCACTCGACGCCTTTCCCGAGAGAAGTCTAAAAAAAAAAAAAAAAAAAAAAAAACAGCGTTTCTTGTAAAACAATTTTACAGAAACAACGATTCCTACGTTACTGTTCGACGCCTATTTAGAATTGAATACGGATTACGCCGTGTAAGTGAGTGTCCAAGTGTTAATTTAATCAAAGCTTCAGTCAAGAAGTTCGAGCAAACGGGATCGACAGCGAATATTAAACAAACAGGTCGGCCACGTTCAAGAAGAAGCGATGAGAACATACCAAAATCATCTACGCGTAAGCGTTCGACTGCTCGATTTCAGGAGTGCCAACGACGAGACGGGGCACATTTCGACGATGTCATTTAAAAAAACTAAATGTCAATAAACGTTTATTACGTTAAATAAATGATCAACAAAATATCATTTGTAGTTTTATTTCTATTTATGTGCAAACATTTATGGCCCACCCTTTATTTCTCTCAGGAGAGGCGAACCTATAACGCTGATTCGGCACCCTGGATGCCACAGAGTAATTGTTGCAGGTCTTCTTGAACAGTTGCAGGTTATAACGCTCCGGAAACACTCGCGTGGGAAAACAATCCCCGTGATGATATCTGTAAAACTGACAAAGGTCCACCACGCGCCTCTGATGAGATAGCGACTGCAATACCGACGTCAGTGCCATGCTCAAGTAGGTCGAGGCTATGCTTAGAAGTAGAGGTCCAAACATGGGAGGAATATTGGAACGAATTATTGACCCCATGGTAAGAACAAGGGGCAAACGCTGATAGGAAAGTTAGTTCGTGATGGAGTAGCAAAGAGTCTGTTTTAATTTCGAAAGGGATCGGGTAGTAACTATAAATAGTTTCTGTCGGTTATTTTGGCATTCATTTGACATTGAGTTGTATAGTATTTAAAAAAACAAAAACAATTGACAATTAAATTGGTGAGCATTTTTTTTTTTAATATATTTCTCTCAGGAGAGGCAAACCTGTGGGGGTTCTAAGTAGGTGTGCCAGCGTATGACACCGTTTCACTTGGACCCTCACCAAGTCATTCCGCCGACAGGACGTCCACAAGAAGCGAGCAAAAGGAGCAGGTGATCGGCCGAGAAATAAAACGCGCTCAGTAATTTGTAACACAGTAAAATGGCTTTTATTATGGTGGTCCTATACGGGGTCACTTTTGCTTGCTTAATACACTAAAACATCTTTGTCTGCACGGGGTGCAATAACCAGTAGGTGGTCAAGGAAATCTTTAATAGCGCCGATATCCAGGATTACAGTCGTTTTATTGCATCTTTCTTTCGTCTTCCTTGCTATTGACGATGGCAAGTATCTGAACCATCACATGTGTTATCCATTAACAATATTAATTCTCTACACACATATTCTTGTATATTGCAATAGCAATAACTATGCAAAATATTGTTTGTGTGAAATTTGTACACCGTAGATTAAATATATACATTCCACTGGCAAGCACTTAACTGATACGATTGTACCGAACACTGGTTTTTGAATAAAATTAGGATTTTCCACGCTGTGTGCGTGTGCCCGCGGCGGTGGTTGCGAAGCGACTAATGATGATGAAGGCGAGAATCTATTCAGGGTGTCGTGGTAGTTGAGTCATGGCGAAGTAAACTCACTGCCACTTACTAGGAACGCGGAGAAGGGTTGCTATGTCTGCATAGGGAGTTTGTTTCCGGGAATTCCTGCCGTACTGGCTGGGGTAGATTCCTCGGTTGCTATGTGTACCGAGAAATCGGTTTTGGGTACACGAGCAAGTATGGGCATGAGTTTTCGGGGAAACTGAATGTCGCTTGGTTGCGAGCGAAAAATATAGTTTAAGGAGGAAGTGAACCGAAGTGGTTTTTGGGAAAAATGCATGCGGTTTGATTGTAGGGAATTGATGTGGTTTTACATCTTTTAGGTAGAATGGGAACCGAAATGGTTTTCGGGGGAAATTGGGATTGCTTGGGTGCAAGCAAGGGATATCATTTAGATACAGAATTGACCGAAGCAATTTCGGTGTAGTTGGTGGTGATGAATATGAATTGAATATGCGTTTTATTACAGCATATGAATTTCTGGGGAAATTAAGATTGCTTGGTCGCAAGGAGGGAATATGACTTAAGTAAAGAATTGATCGAAGCAATTTGGGAAAATGTATGCGGAGATGATTTAGAATGTATTCTGTTGAATTGTATTCTGTTGCGGGTTTTAGAGTATGTTTTATTGCAAAGTTTGGGATGTATCATCATCATCATCGGCACTACAACCGGAAACCGTTCTTGGCCTTATTTAGCAAGTCCTGAGGCTTGGTAAATTTTCCATAATGATTTGTTTTTTTCTGGGCAAGGTCATTAGTCTTGCGCCATTGGGATGTATGTTATTGCGGATTTTGCATGGGGAGTTGGGTTGAGGTGACGCGCTGTTAGCGGTCAAGGTTGGTTGGAATTGTGGGTTGGTTCTCCATGTGGTGTAGAGAACCCCCACAAACCTTTAGCGCCAACACAGCATTTCGAGATGCCGTTATTGCCGTTGCAAATGAAATGAAATGAAATAAGAACATGTACAAGGTAAAAACAAGAAGGTAAAAATTCAACTAAAAGAAGTACACAGTTAATGTTAGATAAAGAAAAAAAAAAGATAGGTATTTTTAAAATTTACACTGATCTAAACAGACAAATACGTATATAAATTAATAGCAGAGAAATATAAAAAAAAAAATAAACAAATAAAAGCATAAACAAGAAAAGGAAAAACTAGCTTTTATTATTACGTTGATTTCGTCGTTTGTCGGTTTCTATATCTATGTTTTAAGGGGTTAGATGGGATTGAAAATTTCAAAAAAATAGTTTTTTTTTTTATATAGGATGAGTACACTATGTCCACGATATTCTTCCAAAATTTTAAATTGATTGGAGTAAAATTCTATGAGATAGATACTTCGGAAGTTCCGCCCATCGTGCCACGTTAGCTTAAAGCGTTGCAGGTATATGGAGACAACGCTCAGCTATTGTGTGTCTGTCTTTCTTGCTTCCTTTCAAGTTCGTCACAGGCAAGAGCAAAGGGATGTTCTGGATATTGCCGCTAAACCAGATTATTTATTTTATGGTGCCGGAATCGACGATTATATGTAAGCTGGAAAAAAATGTATCGACGAATTTCTTTTTCTGCAAGTGATATTAGTTTAAAACTTCAATCGCATTTTTCTCAAAACTCTATTTTTCAGATCGATTGTCATGATTTCTCGAAAACATATGAACCGATTTTGTTCAAATTGTGTACACTTCTTCAAGATAACATTATCTAGTGGTTGAACGAAGGATTCCTTTTTTTTCGTCACAACTAATTTTAGAAGGCAACACATTGTGCAAAATAGGATTTGTTGTTCACAGCGCCGCCAAATTTTCAAATGTAATATTTTCTACCTTCAAAGAAGGTAAAAGAAAATATTTGGTTTTAAATTTTAAATGAATCTGTTGTGATTTACCCTGGCAATGGCGAGAGAACTTTTTACTGAGGGGTCAAGAGAAATGAGGCCCCAATGGCTGAATTTTTAAAATTTTCAAATGAAAATTTCACAAAGGACTTATCAAATGTGTACCTTTGGTATATTAAATTGTTTGAATAAAATATTTTATTTGATATATAAAAAAAAAAGTTAAAATATGCTCGTTTTTTGAGCCTTCGAAACCCACCTAACCCATAAAACACATGACTCGAGTTTTGATATTGAGGTGTTTTTTAAATTCATATTCTTACGATGTCGCTTGTCGACAATTTTGTTCACAAGTAATTTAAATTGCTGGTGCAACTGCTTCGGCTATGTACACTCCTCGGGCTGAGCTTAGACAATCTTCTTGGAAAACTGTTTAAGCGACATTTCTCGATTTCCAGTTTGAAAAACAGCAGCCTTGTTGGTACTTCCGAGATCCGTGCATGGAATTTTGGAAAAGGATTATTTTAAGATTCAAATTACTTTATTTAATGCACAGAATGTTGAGAAACGATGTTGTAAAGATTTCGAGCTCTAAATTCAATTTTTTAGAATGACGAGACCCATTTTCTTTTGAATGGACATGTCAATAAGTAAACCAATCATTACTGGTTTTCAAGAAACTGTAATCTGCGACTTAAGCTTTAAAAACCATTGCCCCCTTGAGTGACCGTTTGGGACACTTTGTCCATAAATGTGATAATTGGGACATTCTTTTTTATGCTCGTGGTCAGGCGACAAATGTCAATAGTGAGTATTACGGAAGCATGTACCCGGATTATTTTACCGAATCTGTGTGCTCGTTCCACGTTCTCATCAAACATCTGGGTTCAACAGGATGTAGTTCGATAACTTGATACGGAATGTTTTCCCTCAAAAATTAATCGTTGGTGACAATCGATGACCACTAAGGTCACGAAACTTACCCAGATGGATATGTTTATGGGATTGAATTTAAAAAAAAGAATACCAGCATACCATCCCGGATCTCAAATTAAATGCCCGCCATGAAATTAACAATACTACGGCAACGTGAGGCGCATAACACGTAGCACTCTCACGAACTGTGTGTGCAATTCGATGGAAGCCATTCAGATGATCATCATAATCATCGACACTACAACCGAGATACGGTCTTGGCCTTATTTAGCAAGTATCTCCACCACTATCCGGTCCATATCCAAGACTAGTTAAATTGGCCATAATAATTTGTTTTTGCAGGCAAGGTTATTAGCCTTGCGCCAACCTTTCTCAGGATCATTCAGATGATATTACTTTTAAAAAGTCAAATCGGCAACATTACTCAATGCAAAAATATTTTTAATAAAAATTAAGTTCAAATAGTTCCATTTTTATTCAATTTTATTATATAAAAATAAATCAGCCGTCAGACGCCCTTTATCTTTTGCTCTGATTCTGTCACAGCGTTGGTTCGAATCTCATGCTGTTCACGATCGTCGCAAAATGCTATAGGATCGAACTATTCTTCACTCCGTCTAGTCTACAGCACCGCTGTCACATGAGGAGAAACCGTCACTTTCATAGGCAGCATCGGAGAGGCGTATTGGTGGATTTTTACGGACTGAAAGGAGTGTTGCCTATCCTCGATTGCCAAGTGGATTGGAGCGAGGGATTGGAAGAGAGAGCAAATCAGAAGCGCTATTCATGGAAACAGTCGACGGGTGGAGAATAAGAAAAAGCCACTCCCACAGGTTTTAAATCAAGCGGGACCATAGAAGGGACAAAAGGTCAATCGATGTTCGGATGTTCAACAATTTGAAACTCGTCAAAACAGGAGATGAAGAAAAAACAGCAAGAAGATGTGAGAAGCCATGGAAGATTGAAGACCAATGAATATACGAAGAAGAAGAACTGCTACTCAAAAAAAAAAAAAAAGACAACCAGAGACTGATAGGTCAAGGACGACTGAAAAAAGGTAAGTTCCCCAAAACAGTCTCCTTGCCCGCAAGCTTGGGTTGGGTCCTTCTAGCAACGCTTGAGTTAATGGTCCAGTAAGAACTGCCAGCCATTGTAGGCGAATAGGAGACAGAAGAAATGGTATCCTCTGCTTCAATTACGAAGCCATCAGGACGTAGCCACTTGACATTAAAAAAAGACACAGTAAAGCAGGAAGCTTTGAGCTTTGAATCAGTGATACTGATAAAGAGCAAGGATGAAAAATGACTGCCAACTATCACCGCCTTTGTGTACAATGAATGACGATCTGGAGAAAATGGGTCAAGAAATAGCCAGTTATGATGACTGATATATTGCTATCATGAAACATCTGGACTGAAAGAGAACTAGGTACAGTACAGAGATAGAGCTTTAATATATTGTGACGCATATGACAATCAGTACCGGAATATTCTAGAAAGTCCAAAACAAAGTAGTAGACTATTCTAGAAAGTACTGGAAAACTGGAGACTATGAGCAGTAGAAAATTCGAGGCTATGGAACGGGCGGAAACGAAACGCCGAATCAGAATGAGGAAAGACAGTATAAATACGTCGCACGCAGATCAAAGAGTAAGAAGTAAGCAGTCAAAGACGCGATAAGTAAGAAAGCGAGGAAGCGATAAGTACAAGAAACGGTTGTTATTAACCGACTAATAAAGTGTTTGCAAAGAGAATCTATTAAACGGCTCTTATTTATTAAAATAATTAATCCAGCGAACCCTAAGCTGATTAATTATTGGTGAAGTAAATAAGTCTGTGGAAGTGTGTTGTGACGATGTCAGACCGACATTTGGAGGATCTTCGCGTTCCTGAGTTGAAGAAGAAGCTTCAGGACCGAAATCTGGATAGCAGAGGACAGAAGCAAATCATTCGACAGCGTCTGCAAGCAGCAATGGACGAAGAGGGTATTGATGTCGACACATATATTTTACGATTGGTCCAGACTGTCCGGATGGAGAAGAAATAGCGAGTGAAGATGGTGGCAATGTAACGGAGAAGAGTTCGCCTCAGTTGGACATTTCGGAGATGTTCCGGATGATGATTACAAAACTCGACGCGCAAGCTGCAGATGTTAATACAAAGTTGGATGCCCAAAATTCAAAATTCGACGCACAAGCTGCAGATCTGAATGCAAAATTCAATGCCCAAACGCAGTGGATGAAATGTAATTTTCAACACTTTAAGGAAGAAATTCGAAACGAAGTAGAAAATGTGGATTTAAAAAACGAAGCTGAATTTAAGAAAGTCACCGATGAAATAACGCGAATCGAAAAGAAACTTGAGTGTGTTGAGAGAAATAAGACATCGTCTAGCAATCAACATGACTAGTACTTCTACGCAGCTCAACTTCAGTATGAAGATGAAAAAGAAAAGAAAAGAACGAGCGGGTAACTTGGAACAATATTTCCGACAAGAGTGGAACATTTAAAGCATACTGGGCACAATGGAATTCCTTGCTGGTAGAAGATGGGATTCTAAAGCGTAAATGAGAAGCCGCGGATGGAAAATCCCATCGAATGCAGATTCCAGTCCCACCATCAAAAGTGAAGGATGTACTAACAGAAATACACAACGGAGCTTCCGGTGGACATCTGGGAGTTAATAAGACACTTTCAAAATTACCATCTCGATTCTACTGGCTTCACATGAGAGATGAAGTCGAGTCTTGCTTAGCTCTCATGTTGATGGACACACAGTCGAATCTAACCCTACCACAAGATATCTAGCTGTTATATTAGTTCAGCTCGTGCATTTTAAGCATGACATACGCTATGTGATAAATCAAGTACCGATAACACACGGGGGAGAAACTGATGTTAAATGTTGCTATCCTAAACAGTGAGATGAATTGCTCCGAGCCTCAGTGAGCAGATCAATTCTCATATGTGTACCTAGCTCTCGGTTGGACCAGAGCAACTGTTTTTAGCTTATTCACCAAGCTCTTGAAATTCGTCCAAAGGAGAAATCTGAGAATCCGCAAGGTCTATAGAACAGTGCTCATTAGAATGGCCGCAGTATTGCAGCGCGTGCCCAAATAATAGTAGATGGAAGGGTAGCAGTAAAAATATACACGTTGCGCCAACTGAATATACGACACTCCAGTGCATATATATTGTAGCGAGCTTAGGGTTCGCTGTATTAATTATGTTAAAATAAATAAGAGCCGTTAAATCGATACAACACTTTATTAGTCCGTAATACAACCGTTGCTTTTTACCGTACACATAACGATTTCTTTGTAAACATTTTCTACTTCTTACTCGAGACTTTCGCTTCCGCACGTATCGCTTGCTTCACTGCCTTACTTATGACTCCTCCCCATGGTCTGTGTGTGACGTATTTATACCGTTCCCTCATTCTGATTCGGCGTTTCGTTTCCGTCCGTTCCATAACCTCGACTTTTCTATTCCAGTTTTCCACTACTTCCTAAAATAATCTAGTACTTTGTTTCGGACTTTCTCGCAGATTCCAGTACTGATTGTCATATGCGTCACAATATGTTATAGTACCACAGGGATTATACAAGGTGGCGCAAAATTAGTCACCCTATCGGAAGATGTTATAATTTTTGCAAATGGTGTCGTACGTCAATCATATTTGACATTTGTGAAACTACACAGCGGCAGAATACAAAGAAATAAGCAATGGAGGGCGTGTGAATTACTGTCAATCCTTAATCTCAACTACGAAAAGGACGTTTTTGTGTCAAAAATCATCATGAGCGACGAGGCGCGTTTCCACTTAAGCGGTTACGTCAATAAGGAAAATCTTCGTTTCTGGGGCACCATCGGCAATACGGTCACTGTTACTGACCAACGCTACAGGTTCAATAAGACGGTGCAACCGCACATACGCCACCAGCCGCAATGGATATTGTCAAGGAAGGGTTTCCTGGTTGCGTAATCTCCCGTTTCGGCGATTTGGCATGGCCGGCAAGATCGCCCGATTTAACCATCCCAGACTTCTTTCTATAGGGCTATTTGAAGTCGCGGCTTTATTCCACCAAGCCTCAGACAATCGCAGCTCTTAACGAAAATATTCGACAGGAATGTGACCAGTTACCAGCGCAAATCTTGCGGAAAGTCATGGAAAATGCGATAAAATGGGTACAAATGCGTATCAACCTGGCGGCAGCCACTTGACGGATATCATCTTTCCCACTTAACAGTAAAGGTAAAGGTCCAAATCAAGATTTCCATCAAACAAAATCTTTTTTTTTTCATTTAGTAAAAAAATAATTCAAAAACAAAATTGGATGATTAATTTTGCGCCACCCTATATAACCGGTCAATTGAAAAGTCCCCGGCCTGACACGTAGATGGCGGCACTAGAATTAAATCCATATGCTTTTTAGTTAGCCCTAACCTTCAAAAGACGCGTGTTTAAATTCGACAGATGTCGGATCATTAGTTTGAGAATTATAGTATTTTGAGTGAAGCAACTTCTGTTATTGTGAAAAAAATGGATAAAAACGAATTTCGCGTGTTGATAAAATATTGCTTTTTGAAGGGAAAAAATACAGTTGAAGCAAAAACTTGGCTTGATGACGAGTTTCCAGACACCGCCCCAGGAAAATCAACCATCAAGGATTGGTATGCTAAGTTTAGACGTGGTGAAATGAGCCCCGAAGACGGTGAACGCAGTGGACGCCCAAAAGAGGTTGTTACCCACGAAAACATTAGAAAAATCCACAAAATGATTTTGAATGACCGTAAATTGAAATTGAATGAAATAGCAGGAACTCTAAAGATATCAACTGAACGTGTACATCATATCATTCACGAATATTTGGGTATGAGAAAGCTCTGTGCAAAGTGGGTGCCGCGCGAGCTCACTTTTGACCAAAAACAACGACGAGTTGATGATTCGGAGCAGTGTTTGGAGATGATCAAGCGTAATAAACCCGAGTTTTTGCGTCGATATGTGACAATGGATGAAACATGGCTTCATCATTTCACTCCGAAGTCCAATCGACAGTCATCCGAGTGGACTGCACACGATGAACCCGCCCCAAAGCGTGGAAAAACGCAACAGTCGGCTGGCAAGGTTATGGCGTCTGTATTTTGGGATGCGCGTGGAATAATTTTCATTGACTATCTTGAAAAAGGAAGGACCATCAACAGCGACTATTACACAGCGTTATTGGGCCGCTTGAAGGACGAAATCGCCGAAAAACGACCGCATTTGAAGAAAAAGAAAGTGCTGCTTCACCAAGACAGTGCACCGTGTCACAAGTCAGTGAAAACGATGGCAAAAATCCATGAATTGGGCTTCGAATCGCTTCCGCATCCACCGTATTCTCTAGATCTGGCCCCCAGGGACTATTTCCTGTTCTCAGATCTCAAAAGAATGCTCGCTGGGAGGAAATTTTCGTCGAATGAAGAGGTGATCGCCGAAACTGAGGCCTATTTTGAAGTAAAGGGCAAATCGTACTACAAAAAAGGTATCGAACAGTTGGAGGGTCGCTATAATCAGTGTATCACCCTCGAAGGGAATTATGTTGAATAAAAAAAACGAATTTTGCCAAAAAAATGTTTTACTATGGAAGGCCGGGGACTTTTCAATTGAACTGTTATACAGAGCCGAATTCCGAATATCCAAAAGTAGAGTCGTTGCCAATGGTAACAAAAATGGAACAAGCTATGACAAGAAAATTGACCCACGAAATGTTACCGAATACCAAATAATTGATGGATAGAATACATGGTGAGCTTAACCTTCATATGTATGTCCCAAGAATAAAAGACATTCTTGATCTTATTTGGCAAATGGGCCTTAGGATCGCACCCTTTTTGATGACGAGTCAGTTCCACGTGACAACTTATTCTACAGAAAATTGACGGAATTAATATAATTAATTTTTTAAATACAATTTTGATATTTTAGTCGTTCAATTTGACGGTGTGTTGAAGATAAATAATTTATATGTACTTTCAAATACAATTTGGAATTTTGTAGTGCAGTTTTTATTATATCGGAGAAAACCTTTCGTATTATTTTTTACTTACAGGGCATTTCTTTTGTCCTACTGGTGCTGAAAAATTATGAAAGTTATACAGCCTACTTTAGAAAAGGTCTGTGAGTGCCATGTTGGACTTTTTGACCCACAATAAATTTTTTGTTATGGATTTCAGTGAATTTAAAAATTTATTTCGATCATAGAAGGAAAACTGTGAATCATGATAGTTCAAAAGAAATCCGAAAATGTTTTTCTCCGGTTAATTTGTCCACCTGGATATTGTTCTCGAGACATTTTATTTAAATGAAAATTACTCAAAGTCAATATATTTTTTTAGTTTTGTTTCCATAAGTTGAAAAGTTGGTCTTGACATTGGTGAGCTTAGAAGCAAATACAGCTGCACCATAAGCATGTAAATATTTTTTTTTCATTTGACCATTCTAAAAAAAAAAAACAAAAAAAAATATTGACTTTCAGTAATTTTCATTTAAATAAAATATCTCGAGAACAGGTGGACAAATTTACCGGAGAAAAACATTTTCGGATTTCTTTTGAACTATTATGAATATTACATTTTCCACTTAATGTTAATACTCGTACATCATTTTTAAGTTCGCATAAAAGTTTTAAAGGTACTTCGACACCGCGATTTTTTTAATTAACTTTTTTCTTATAAACACTTACTTTTTAGTTCATAAATAGACAATTTTTACTTATATCACAAAATCCACAATTATCTAAATGTGTTAACATAACATTCAGCATTTTACATTTTGTTTTTTTCCTTGTAAAAGTATAATTTTGTATAAAAATTGTACAAGCAGCATTTTATTTGTTTACTTTTATTTGTTCTTGAGATGTTATCATGTTTTACAGTAAATATATATGTATAGTAAATTTAAAATATTTTTTTTTTTTGTGTACTGACTTTTGTTTACCTATTTTTTAGTACAATTGCACAATTCTTTCTGCTCAAGGTAGGGTATGTTGTTTATCATCGAAGTAAATTATTGTTACAATGATTGTTATTGAAATAATTGCTATTTTAAAATTGAATTTACATAACGATATGTTTTGCAGTCATTTAAAATCGTGTGCTAGGCAAAAGTTTATTTGCGGAGAAGAGATCTAAATTAGTTGAGTGTTGTACTCATGGGTAGTGTCCCCATTGCTTACGAGTACATTCCAGTTTACATCCTATTGAGGGGCAATTTCCATCCTTAAAGACGACATTCTCAGATTATATTAATATCATTTCTTCAGCATGCTATTTGACATCTCCAACTCGAAATGCAAAGAAAATCTTTGCAATAACCACGGTCATCATCGGTGTCACATATCAACATTAGAAGCTACTTCGGGTTTTTATTGTGCTGCCGTCATTGTGATGTAGAGTGATTGATGCAGATGAAGACGCCAGGAATCGTTCGAAAGGTTTCGTCAAACGTCACGCATAGCTTTGGGCGGTGTGTGGCATTTTATCAGCCAAATCTCCGATACCGGTTGGGTCGATAACATTACCCTTCTCGACCCAATGCTTAAGTCGACCTCGTAACTCTTCTAGACTCTTAGATTTCGCCTTGTTGATGCGTTTGTATTTCACATCTTTCGGTTTGGTGACCGAACGATGATTCGACATCACTCGATTGAAATTCGTCACTTGTGATTGTTTAACACCATTGACATTGTACGCACTCGATTGTGGGGCTGAGAGATCAATTCGCTCATTAGCGGTTTGCTTCGGGGGAACTGTTGAGTAGTTGGTTTCTTTGGTGTTTGGCATCTTGCTGTCATCTAATTGACTTTCGAGGGAACTGAGGAGAACAGCTTTTTCGGAACGATTTTTGAATTTGTCACGTTTCTCAGCCACATCACTCTGCTGTGGCTCGGGATCTTCTTCGACACTGTAAACTGTTTCTAGAATATCAGGCCGTCTCAGAAAACAATTCGATCGCCTTGGACCACCGTATTTGTTTATATTCGTCTCAATGGCATCTGATATTGATCGCACTATGGTGACATCTCCACAACCACTACCACTTTTTCTTCGCATCGAAAAAGATGAATTACAATCAGAATCGATATCTTCAAGGACAACAGCTGAATCGGAGTCATTCAGTGAATCAAAGTCAGTGTAGCTTGGATCGAGAGTATCGAGGCCGTGATCCACCAATCTGCTTGAAAGTGTATCTATAATTTTTTGCTGGCGAAGAATAGTCAATTCTCGATGGCAGATGATTCCAGCTATTTGTTTTTGTTTTCTTTTGAGGCGGGATTCTAGGAGCAACAGTTGACTCGTCAAACTGTTCATTTGCTCCGTTTTTTCTTTTTGGTACCGGTAATGTTGTTGAATCTTAAATGGTAGAACGTTAAAATTATGATCTATGAGCAGGTTTGAAAGTATGTTACCTGGATGCTGTAGGCTTTTTTCCATTTCATGATATGTTCCGCTTGAAAGCGGCACTTCGATCGTAGTTCGTCAATTAGTAATTGTGCGGTTTGTAGATCTTTCGGGTCTTGATCCATCATGGATAGGTGTAAGTTACTGCTATTGTTACACATTGTTTGGGAGCTGAAAGACACTAAACGTTGGAAGACAGCTTAATTAGCGGGCTTGTCTTGGGTTTGGCTCTCAATTGTCAGTCTTTTCATTTATGTAGATTCATTTCAAGTGTTGTGATGAGAAGGACGCGCTTGAATACGAGGTTGTAGAGCTGGAAAGGCAGGAGAAATAATTTTAAATTACAACATAAATCAATAGTATGTAATAGAATGTAAGGATGTATAAATGGGCCGGTCTTATTTTACTTGAAGCATTGGGATAGGTATCGCATATTATATAAAATAAGTTTCTTTTTAAAGAATGTGGATCTTAGTTATGTTTAGGATAGAAATCAAAACTAGAAATGTATGAATGTAATGTTTGGTTGTCTATTTATTGGCCTTAACGTTTCCACACACCAGCTTTGTAGAAACCGTGACGTGCTACGGGAGTTTAAACTACAATGGATCACTCAGGGTATGCTGACAGAAGCATATGTTTCCAGTAGGGTCACTCATGTCAGACAGGCGAGCCAGGAGTAACACACAAAGATCTACCACCCTAACCCAGGGTGGTACGCTTCACCGTGCCCATTGGATGGTTTGCAGCCAGGGGTGTACCGGCTGTATTATAACGGCGTTTCTCTGAGATCGGGTCGAATCAGAGCAGTAAGCAGACCTTACTATATCAAAGCGGGGCTCTGCTATGGCGGACTATTTGAAGCCCCAAGTCTCGTGGGAACAAAAATGAATAGTCAATATACACAAAACAATCCCGCGAAAAACCCGGCAGGCGTAGGTGGGATGAGCCGATACTACTAAAAGGGAACACATCATCAAGAAAACACCGACTCGGCAAAAAGAAGACATAGAGAAAAATGGAAAAATCGGGATATATGCGTCGGGAAGTGAAATGATCGATCGTGATATAAACCAGGCCCGATACAGACGGTCGTAGAGAACGCGAAACAATATAAAATGGACATCGCCGCGCTACAGGAAGTCCGACTCCACATCAAGTAATCGAAACAAACGGGTTTACAATGAAGTGTGGAGGTACTGTGGGGGTTTAAGTTTGTGTGCCGGCGCACGACACGGGTTCCTATCAGCCACCAACGGATTGTGCACTGAAAATGTTCACGAAGGTCAAAGGTTCGTCGCACCCGTGCACTTGCAAAAAGAGAAAATAAAACACAGAGTTTTTCTTGGTCTATAAGTATTTTTATTGCGGGACTTAGGAACAGCTTTTGAAATTTAACTTGCAGAGTTGTTGCGAATAAGGGAGCCTTAGGTGGTCTTATCCCTGTAATGCACTTAACTTATTTATCATTTTGGCACTAATGAAAACAGTGTGCGGTTTTCTTTGATACGCGGTTCTTTACGGCAATGATTGTACGATTTCTTCTTGAAACATATTATTAGATACACACGCTTCTTTACGGCGATGATTGTTCGATTTCTTTTCGAAACAGATTATTAAATACACGCGAATCTTTATGACAGCGATCGTTCGATTCCTTTTCGAAACATCTTATTAAATACGCACGACTCTTTATGGCGATTTCCCCTTACGCCTCGTAAAACAGAAGGGGGACTCGACTCGCGGAGTGCGTGCTCGTCAGCATACCAAGCTCGGCGGACTGTGGCGCGGCGTGACCGTCCCCAGCGGTTAATGAATTTCGACTTGGTGATGCACACGGTTCGGCGGATGAATCTCGACTGTGTTGCGACTCGACTGCGGTTGTGACTCGACTTGGTGATGCGCACCGTTCGGCGGATGAATCTCGACTGTCTTATCGAAAGCAAGAAATCGTTTATCGTGTCGTGGCAGTGGAGTCATAGCTAAATAAACTCACTGCCACTTACTAGGAACTTGAAAAGGATTGCTATGCGCGCATAGGAAGTTTAGTTACAGAGAGTTACTGCCGTGCAGGCTGAATTAGTTTCCTCTGTCGCTATGTGTACGGAGAAATCGGTTTTGGGAACACGACCGGTTAGACGAAGGGATATGGGTCTTGGTCGTTGCGATGGTTGTTTCGTGGAAATGCAACGCATCGTTTTGGTGACTTACCAGTAAGGAGAATTGGTATTGGGTAGGATAGGAGTCGAAATGATTTTCGGGGAAACTAAATGTTGCTTGGTTATAAGCGAGAAAATAGTTTAAGTAGGAAGTGGGGCGGGATGATTTTCGGGGAAAATTAGAGCTGCTTGGTTGCAAGCGAGAAATATAATTTAAGTAGGAAATTAACCGCAGTGGTTTTTGGGAAAAATGTATACGGTTTGATGTAGTTGAGGGAGATGATTAATATTCCGTTGTAAGTTTGAAAATGCATTTTATTGCAGGTTGGGAAATGGATTCTGAGCATATTGGGAAGTGTATTGTTTGCATGTTGCGAATGTGTGCTATTGCAGGTTGGGGTTATGGTGACGCGCTGTTAGCGGTCGAAGATAGGGAGGGATTGTGGGTTGGTTCTCCGTGTGGTATAGAGAACCCCCACAGTACCGATACATATAACCTCGGAACCGGCTTTATCATAAGCAAGAAGATTACGACCCATGCAAAAGATGTGAAATTTATCAATAACCGAATGTCGGTGCTAAAAATACAGGGCTCATGGCACAGTTGTGTGGTTATAAATGTACACGCTCCAACAGAATCCATCGACGAAGAATTGAAGGACACGTTCCACGAGACCCTAGAGGAGGAATGTGGAGGTTCTCTATACCACATGGAGAACCAACCCACAATGCCAACCAATCTTGACCGCTAACAGCGCGTCACCTTACCTTAACCTGTACCCCAAATCCACATGCAAAATCCGCAATAGCATACATTCCTAACTTCGCAATAACCACACTCCAAAACCCGCAACAGAATACAATTCAACAGAATATATTCTAAATCATCCCCGCATTCATTTCCCCAAAATTGCTTCGGTCAATTCTTTACTGAATTCATATTCCCTCCTTGCGACCAAACAATCTCAATTTCCCGGGAAATTCATAAGCTGTAATAAAATGCATATTCCAACCTACAATGGAATACCAATCATCCCCCTCAATTACATCACCCCACATACATTTTCCCAAAATTGCTTCGGTCAATTCTCTACCTAAGTTATATTCTTTCCTTGCGACCAAGCAATCTTAACTTCCCCGAAATTTGTATGCTGTAATGAAATGCATATTCAAATCCATAACGGAATATTAACCATCACCACCAACTATACCGAGCCGCATACGTTTCCCCGAAATTACTTCGGTTAATATCTTATCTAAACGATTTTCCTTGCTTGCACCCAAGCAACTCCAACTTCCCCCGAAAATTCATGCCCAGACATGCTCGCGTCCCAAAACCAATTTCCTGGCACACACAACCAACGAATCCAACTCAGGTTATACGGCGAGTATTCTCTGGAACTGAATTCCTATGCAAGCATAGCAACTCTACTCCAAATTGCTCGTAAGTGGCAGCGAGTCTATTTTTGCTATGACCCAACCGCCACGACGCAATGAATGGCGTCGTTCCATTCATAAACCAGTGGAGATTCATACACCGTTGCGTCCACAACACAAAAGTCGAGTTTTAACCACCGTCGAGCTGGGGTGCGTACACGGTTGAGTCAAGTTGTTCTTCCATTTTATGAGGCGAAAAAGTCCAGTTTCATTCACAGTGGAGTGCCGATTTAATCTAAAATTGAACAACTTCCCGCTGGTCCATAATATCTTTTATTGTAAAATTGAACAGCCGCGTGTCGATTAAACGTGCGCGTGGTTAAGAACACTAAAAATCAGCCGGACGGTAAATCTGTTAAAAGGCGAACTCGTTTAAGAAAGTGCGATTTCTAAACGTTGGACCACAATATCCCCCCTGAAACCGTACAAAAAGTAATCAACCCAGGAGTTTTAAGATCTTTTACTTCATATAACAATGCGCAATAGTTTATGTGACATGTTAAGACACTAACCGTAGATACCTCACCGGCCTAGGAACGTCCCGGGGGAGCAATATTTAGTGTACAAAAATATTAGTGCTAAATAATAAAAAAACAATTAACAACAAAATAGACCGTGCTCTAGCGTTTTATTTTCTCCCCCTTGATTCATGGACATTTTTGTGAACAATTTTTGGATTTCGGCGGGACAAGTGGTGGGTGTTAAGTGAAACCGCGTCCGTGCTGGCGCATACCTGATAACTCCACAGGTATATGATGAGATCTCAATTTTATAAAAAAGTACGGCATAACAAGGCCAAGTGAGGTCGTTTATTTTTCACTTCGAGGCGTCTTGTTCAGTAGGCTCTCAAATGTATACTAACAGAGGAATCAACCTGAACATTTATATATAAGCTAATCAGACATAGTACTATAGAACCTGGGCATAGTACTAAGACCTACTGGTGCCATCTGTAGGTCAGGCCGGAAACTTTTCACCCCACCCTCGTATAGGGTTATACAATAGGGACTTGACAACTTTGAGTTTAATTTGTGAACGCACCCCTTCACTAATCATCGAGCTGTCATTGTCATTTTATTCAGTAAACTCAACATTTTCATCGTGGTTAAGTGCACGAACGAACAATGTCCGTAAATTATAAAAATTTACTACCGAAAAAAGTTGTCAAGTCCCTATTGGAAAGCCCATTATAGCATTTTGAAACTTTAAACGCGTTTGTCTCGAAACCATGTTTTTAAACTCTTGGCCAAGATTTCTCGAAAACTACTTAACGGATCGCCGTTTTTCTTTTTTTATTTTAATGTAGAATAGAATCATTGGAGCTCCTACTACAATCAAGACGGTATATACATATTTTTTTACAGTGCTTTAAAGAAAGAAAAAATGAAGAAAAGCCGTATTTAAAAATTCAAATGTCCATCATTTTGTTAGATTTCGACTTTCATGGATGATTCTAGTATCGACTCCAACAAAACTCATATAGTTTAGGAAAATTGATCATAGATTTTTGATAATTTTTGCATGTACTAAAGTGGCCAAAAGTAAGGTACCTTTTTTGAGACGGTCGCATTACAGTGTGTGTCAACAATTATTCTCACTATATATTTGAATAATAACATTTTTTTTCTGTGCTTTATAACATATTAAACAAGTGACTAAAAGTTTGAGTTCTTTATTTATTTCCTGCTGTGAGAAAAAAATCGAGAAAATAACTCTTTTTTGAGTCTCTCAGATGAGAACCTCCCCTTAAATAGTTTGCGTCCAGAAATGTGGACGCCAAAAATTAAAATATAAATTTAATATAAATGAAAATACAAAGTTAATCTGCGGTTAGTAACCGGTGTTGTGAACACCAATAAATGGAAATCTAAATGTGTATCAAAAGGGTAAATAATATCCTATATTGTAATAACTCAAACATTTAGTTAACAACAACGGTCGGCACTCTTCTCTCCAGCAAGAGTAAGCACGGTGGTGACCGCAATAGGAGCTCGAAGAATCTCTGAAGAGACTTGTTCATTTCAGAACTAAGGCATTCTTTTCGACGAATCCATAACATATCCTCGCTACAGAATGAGTATAGGTAGGGTTACTTTTTCTTATCCCCATTGGTTTTTCGTTCCGAGAGGTACTCTTTTAACAGTTGCTTAAAGAAAGGAAGGGGAAGACCTTTTTCAAAGTCAAATTAAAGCGACATTAGAACTATAGATATCGAATTAGCTTAAGCCTGAAATAAAAAAAATATTCCACACGCCGAAAAAGGAAACAAAAACAAAACAGAAATCTATATCCATAACCAAGAAAAACTGTTACACAAATTGTAAATTTATCAAACAATCAAACATGAATTTAAACTTATGAAACCAACAATTAAAAAATTATTGCACAATTTATAAACTTAACAAAAACGAATTAAGAATTGTTAATTGAATAAGTTAAATTATAACACCCAAAGTAAAAAATTGTAATAAAAATTCAAAATTTAACAAAAACGAAGAAAATTGCTAACCAACTGAACAAAACTATTAAAATTGGAAACATCAGATACACACGGCCTAGTAATCCCTTCAAAGTATTATTTCTCTTCCAAGAAAAGTATCTGTCTACGTTAGAAGGAGGTTTGTTATAAACTAACCATTTGCATTTAACCTAATGCATTTCAAAAAGAAAAAACCAGAAGATGAATGAACTGAACACAATATATTTTATCTTTTGTTCTTTGGATTCTAATTCTAAACTAATATTCTTCTTCAGTTTACCACCTACAAAACCTATTATAAAGTGCATGTAAAAATTACAGCTTGCCTAATAAACAACCGACCCAACCTAAACGGTAACAACAAAGCTCTATACTCTCGTTTGGGGAGGCGCTTTATTTTATTTTCTAGTGAACGTTTTCGCTGGTTTGGTTGCTAATTTTACCTCCTGAGATATACAATTTTAATTTGTTTAACCTGGTTTTTATTTGTTCTTTTTATTTCGAATTTACACTTTTAATACGGTAGTTTCTTTTATTTTTTTAAATTAAAATAAATGATCACTAGATTTAAATGGGAGGACTTGAATTTGTATTTACACAGGAAGGGATCACAACACAATGTAACTATTGTAAAAGTACGATTTGGATACACAAGGAACTAAAAACATTTTGAGAGTACTGTGGCGAGTATGTTGGATGGCGTTTCAGATACTTGAGGGCGGCGTGACCTAGCACGATGGTGATTGAGTAACGACTGACTGAATTATATGTACGCGACGCGGGAAAATTTTGATACTGTGCGGCGCCACCGTCACCGATGGTGGATGTGTAACGGATGCTATTTTCGCGCAGCTATTAGCCAATCATCATTGCGCTCTTTTCATGACTCTTCTCATTTGCGTGTCTCAGTGAGGTGTATTCCTGCATCATTCGACAGTCGCTGGACATGCGGGGGATGAAAAGAACAAAAGAAAGAGCGCAGTAACTTCGGGGTTGGCTTAGCTTGTGCGCTGGTATCAAATGCAGTTTCTGAGAATGACCTCCTGCCCTAGTGTTAAGGCTGTGGTGATCCCAGAGTGCATTGAACCGCAGGGGGACAGAATTATGGAGGAGAGGAAATGTGGCCGGTGCTATTCACCCGCGAAAAGAGATCATTGATCCCAAGCGAATGGATGATCTGCGGAAAAGCCTAAGTGACGCCAAATTGGCTAGGGTAAATTATCGTGAATACTAATTAGATATTTCGATCAATTCCCCAGCGGTTAGATGATCATGCAACAGTGTCGTCTGCTTCGACTAGTTGTTGCTAACCGACATGATGTGATTTCCGGTGGAAATCTCATGGGCTAGCTAAAATGGAGTTGCCGTATGGCAAAAGGGTAGCTAAACTGAATTATGTATTGTCTGCATATAATTATGAGTTTAGCTATGCGTCCTTTAGGAAAACAATGATTCTCAAGTGAATAGCATGAACGGTGGGATAGGGGTTGATGTGACGCGCTGTTAGCGGCCGAAATTAGGTTAGGATTGTGGGCTGGTTCTCCATGTGATATAGAGAACCCCCACAAGGTAATTAATTAATCAAGTTAGATTCAGCACAAATAAACGAAAGTGAATTAAATATAAACGGTAATTATTTTTTTAAAAGTTATTGGGACAGAATAAAAATACAAAGGCTTGAACTTATTTTGGAAATAACTCCTAATCTAATTTCGTGACATATTTCCGTAACGGAAGAATAGTTTTTTTATCTTGGTTTTGTAAAGTGAAGCTAATTGTGCAACAGACTATAGTAGAATTTCTTATGAATGAGAACGTAAACCCTCAGACATTTTGAGAAGGCCTGAGGCGTAATTCGCGTAAGGTACAATTGTATTTATGGTATAAACAAGAAAAGGGCAAGAAATCTAAGAAAATAAAGTTGGTGACCAAGAACCCATGGCCTTATGGGTGGGGGATGTTCTCCGGGGTACGTAAAACACAAGAGAACGGATCGAAAACAACTTCGCTCGAAAGAACACAAGCATTTTCCTTTACATACATTTATTTTTAAAAGAAAATGCCTATTTGACCCTTGAGCTCTAGAACTAGACGCCACGCTTTACAATTTTGCTTTTTACTCGCTGACCCGACGATGTGTATACATCTGCGAAGCGACTTCCCAGGAACTGACATATTTGTTTTCATGTTGCATCTTCCTGATAATCGATTTGCTGTTGCGTTCGATACGGGGTCTTCCCAGGAATTTGCAGACCTGTTTCCATGTTGCGTCTTTCTGGCAATAGCCACGTCGTGTTGAAGCGGCATCTTTCTGGAGATAGCATTATGCATCGTCAACAGCATTGTTGAAGGCGCCTTAAGAAACGTTAGTCCATGCCTTAAGAAACTAAGAATTTTTCTGAAACACAGTAGAACACTTTCCCTACAGTTCGGATTTATCACTTTGAGATTACCATCTGGTTGGGTCGATGAAATAAGTTCTTGGACAACCACCATTTTGATGATGATGTCGTAGTTACATTTTTCGTGTGCAGTTGGTTCGTGGCGCAATCATCCAGTTTTTACAATAAAAGGACAAAAGAGTTGCCCAATCGCTGGGAAAAATAAGTCACGAAATCAGAAGATTATATCGAAAAATAAATGTAAGTCTTTGTATTTTTATCACGTCCGAAGATAAAAAAAAAAATAATTCGGGTTCATATTTGATTCATCTTCTTGTAACAATCCATTGAAGGAAATAAAAAGCCAGAGATCACCCTTGACATGAACATTTTTCCGGAATTATTTCCCAAATTTCCAATTCAGTGTCAGGGCAAGATAATCAAGAATCCAACACGAAGAGATAAAATCAGTTCGTACTATTCTACCAAATAAGCAAATGATGAATGGTGCCATCACACCGCGGTTGCTCGTCTCTATTGATGATAGAAATTATATTGCGGATACCGTACAAGTAGGTGTACAAAAAAATATTTTCTAATGAGTAGAGACAGTTCTATTCATTAGAAAATATTTGCGGTCTGCTGTTATCAGTAGAAAATTAATCCAAAACAAAGGAGGCAGGACTAGCAGCTGAGTTATTCAATAATGAGTTCACTTTCAATTTAAAAATATAAATAAATTTGGAGTCGTCGGTCGTGTTTGAGTTCGAAGACGCAGTTCCTCAAATTCAGACGCGCATAACTGGCATGTCAATAGTTGAACTTACGGGTATTTTGGAAAGATGTCACAACCTATCATTACATATCCTCAATTCCCTCTTTACATACTCTTAATTTCCTCTTTTCGTATTCCCAATTTCCATCCCCCACCCGTATTGTTCTCTTCTTTCAATTTTTCTTCCTTTTTTCGAGGACCTAACAGATTGCTAAAACCAGGTTATGTAGATTTACCACTTCTCGCCTACCCACTTCCGGACGATATCACTCCAATGCAATTATCCCCTTACCATTACCCCCAAACATTAACCGTGTCCCCCTTCCGGCATTTATATCTGAAACAACCTGAAACTATATATTGTCAGTACAATGTAGGCGGCCAACATCCGGCATCCCACAATCCCATTAATCAACCATAAGTCACTAAAGTTGACCTCCTTTCCTCATCTATCTTTCACGCGTGTCACCCTAAATCCCACTAGTCGTTGTGTTTTCATAAGCGATGTCTTCATCTAGAATAGAACCTCGAGTAGTTTTTGATAAATATTTATCTTATCACCAGATACTCTGCAAGAAGATCAAAACGGATATTGTGCGAAACAAAAATAAGGATGTGCCTGGAGGGGCGTGGGCTCAGTTTGAGGTACTTGTAAAAGTGTTAATATATCAACCCCCCACACGGTTGACGTCAAACTCAGAATTCACAGATATGGCCTGTTGTGTTGTACTTTGCCTTGAACAATCGCCCACGTTCAAGTATTTGGTAAATGTTAGCCAGTGCACTGGAACTGCCATTTGCCCACTGTTAGGGTATAGTTCGGAAATCTGTAGGATGTTACGTGCAGATACTTGTATCAAAGTCAACAAACAATTCTCTGTTCTGTTCGTAGTGTTCGTTGATTGAACATTTATACGGATTCTGTGGCACGCTAGCCAGCCAGTGGGTATACTGTGATCTAAAAATATCACAAGGACAAGTTATCCCAATTTTGTCGGTTTCCTTATTTCAGGTTTCACGTAAACTGATGCAATAATATTAATTACTAGTAGCAGAGAACCACGACAACGAATGTTGAGCTGTTAATTCAGTTACTAAGAATAAAAAATTATGTCGAGGTAGCTTACGGAGGTAGTCACAATTTTATGGCGGTTAAAGACAATCTCTGTGAGAGATATAGTAAAGATTCTTGTTATAATTCAATAACGAGAAATACAATAAAAAGAAATGGTATCCAGAAAAAAAAATGATGTCGTCCATCATTAACCCCATACATAACAAATAAATAAAAGTAAAACAAAACATATATAAAAAAGCTATTAATAATATTCTTATTATTAGTTTATGGTGTGACAGTATCCAATCCAAGCTGGCAAGCAAACATGAAAAAGAAAGAAATCCGTAAACGGTAAAGGGGTTTAAAAAACCAAAAAAAAAAACTTTTGAAACATTCTCTAATCTATCGTCATTTATTCATAAAATAAAAAAATCTTCCTAATTGACACCTATGTGACAACATACAGACAAATTAATTCAGGAAATTCGACTTCCTTTCAATTATTCGTAAGTAGTATTTGCATATCCACCTTTATAATGTAGCAAAAGTATAAGATTATCATTGTGGATATATAAAGTTAATCGAGACTATTTTCCGTCTAAGTTAAAACAACAAACTCTAAATTTTTGTCTTAAGCAATTCTCAACGCACATTGCCGGATGCAGACCAGAATTATAACAAACGATTCTAAACACGACTTCCCAAAGAACCTACCTCATATTTACTACACCATTAAAACACTACCTCACTATCTGTTGGACCCTATAGAGCCACTGCTTTTGGGAATCCGAATCACATCGCATGTGTCATAACTTTCAATAATTACGCAATACGAACCTTATACTCCGTCCGACTCTTAAATTAACGAACATATTCATTGTAACTCTTCAGAATGTGGAAGGCATCGCTGGCCATCAATGCCGGAATTTTATCTCTATCCAGATGAATCACAATTTACATTAATTGGTCTTCGTTTTGTTTTACCCATTTCAAGCATCCGTAATTTGAATTAGAATTTCGAGGGTCTACTCGTATTTCAGACTCGTTCTAGACTCTCGTTATCTTGTGGCTGTCCACTGGCCTCGGCATCTACCACCTTATATCCCTTTAAGATACACACGTAAATATCAATTCGAATGCATGCGTGGAGGTTGTTAACCAAAAGTCGATGCAACGCTAGGCCAAAAGTATCGCCGGAAAGTGTAGACGTAATAGACGCAATTTATTGTGTGTCTATAAATTTCTTTAAATTGTAAACTGACTTCAAATAGAAGTGAATTAGGGATCAGAATTTCCGCTGGTAAATTGCTCCTCCGGATGGTGATGTGTTAAGTTTCGTTGAGGTGCTAAGGGATATATGTCTGAGCCAGTTCACGTGACGATAGGGAAACGATGTGAAAATCATTTTTTTTTTTTCATTGTGTGGTGTTCGTGTTGAATATTTCCGTTTTGTGTTGTGGAGGATTGTGATACTTTTGGATTTGATTCAGTCTTACAATAAATTTACGTATTCCCTTAATCAAATATATTTTTAGTAACAGGACCAACATCTTTCACCTACAACTAGTTCCTGGTTTCGCAGTTTGCCACAATGTTATCATCATCATCATCGGCACTACAACCGGGATCCGGTCTTGGCCTTATTTAACAAATCTTTCCACCGATCCCGATTTCGACCCGATGTCATCCAGTTTGGCAGTCCCAGATTCTGGGCGTCCTAGTCTACGCCATTCCTCCATCGCAGACAAGGTCTGCCGCGCTGTCTCCTTCTATACATCCAGCCACAAAGGTCTTTCCTGGCAGGCTCCTCTTTGCTCATTCGAGCTAGGTGTCCCGCCCACCGGAGTCTACCGAGCTTGATTTTTATTACATTAGCTTCAAGGTAGATTGCGTACAACTCATGGTTGTAGCGTCTCCGGAATCGTCCTCCCTCACATACGGGGGTAACAATTCTCCTTAAGACCTTCCTCTCGAACGCGGCTAAGAGTTCAGAGTGCCTTTTATTGAGCACCCAGGTCACGGATCCCTACGTAAGACCATGGTCTTGTACAGTAGTAGCTTGGATGTTCTGGATAAATTTTGGGATTTAAAGAGCCTTTATAGACCATAGTAGGTTTTGTTGGATTTGATCAGCCGTTCCCGTATTTCTTCTTCCATATTGTTATCAGCTGATACTGCTCACCCAGGGTAATCAAAGGATTGCACTACTTCAAATTCGTGCTCCACTACCCTGATAATTTGACCAACGTTAAGTCTTCTTTTCGCAGAAGTTGCCACCATGTACTTAAGATTCCCCTCATTAATGTGTAGTTTCAGTTTTTGTGCCGCCTGCTCAATCTGGGTTAAGGGGCCCTGTACAGCCCATTCAGTTGTACCGATGATGTCGATGTCATCTGCGTAGGCAAATATCTGGCAGGACTTGGTGATAATAGTCCCTCTACTTGTGACGCCAGAGTCACGGATTGCTTTCTCCAACGCCAGCTTGAAGAGGTGGCAGGCCAGACCGTCCCCTTGTCGGAGTCCATGCTACAATGTTATGGGAATACAAAATAGTTAGTTACTACAGCAGCGGTTGGGGAACCGGGGTAAATTACCCCAAATGGGGTAAAAATGAAATATTTTTGGGTAATAGGGACATTTTTCTAATTTTTCTATTGCTATTTCATAAACATTGTAGTATGTTAACAAACTTAAACAATTCAGCGCGATATACGGGTCAGGCCGCTAATTCTGGTTGAAGTCGAGTTTTTCGTTTGGTGTGTGCGTGATAAGCAGCAGACGCGCGTTGTGTGTGAGTGTGCTTGCTTGCGTTACGTTGTTCCTTGCACCGACCACTAGAGGCGCTGCGTATGTTGTAATGTTTAAACTTAGCACTCAACGGTCAGTTATGCACGGGTTTCCGACGCGTCGTTTGATTGCGTGCAATTTACTTACGAGACACATCATTTCAACATCAATTTCTACTATCAAGGTAAGCGCGATTTGAAAATTTAATTGAATGTAAATTTTTTTACCACTGTTTCTGTCACCCTTCAGATGGCTGCAAATAGGAAAAGAACATACCAGGAAGAATTCCTTAATTACGGTTTTACACAAAGAGAAGACAAAGGTACGATGAAACCACGATGTGTTGTACGTTTGAAAATACTGACTTCAGAATCTTTCAAAAAAAGTCAATTGAAGAAACATTTGGATAACATGCATCCACATGTCTTCCAAACCGCGAGAATACTTTGTAAATTTAGAAATTTCTGTTAAAAGACAAAGATTGGACAGCAACTTGTTAGGTACTTTTGATCAGCGTTCAGCATCGAAGGCTAGCTTTGCAGTAGCCTGGTTGATTGCCCGAAACAAGAAACCATATACTATTGGTGAAGATTTGATTAAACCAGCAGCTGTGAAAATGACAGAGATCATGTGTGGTCAGAAAGAGGCGAAGAAACTGAATTCAGTGCCCTTGTCCGCAAGAATTGTAAAAGTAAGGATTTCTATCTTGGCAGAAAATGTAAAGGAACAGGTTATTTCCTCACTAAAACAGGCTAAATATTTTTAATATAATGTAATATCGACTAACGCAAACATATTTTCGGGTAATGGTTAAGTTCTCCGACCGCTATGCTACAGTAACACTCAATGCCGGTTGAGATTGCATACTTCTAACAGGTTCGTCCTGTAGAAAACAGAAGACACATGACGAGCTAATATTTCCCATTTGTTATCTAGAGGGACACTCAAAAGCAACATATTGTAAATAGTATTATTTGACGTGCATTTTTTTGTTTTCCAGAACGATCTGAAAACACCAAAGAGAGAAGTAAGAGAGTGGAAGAAGAAGACGGGAGAAAGAAGTTTTAGATGTTGTTCTTGCTGGAGTTCTCAGATAGCTTTATATCCTGGATTTCGGGTGGGTCTGTCATAATACCTATAGCAAAGGGGCGGATACGTCAAGCCTATGTTAGAGTGACGAATCCGAACGACTCGCGCCTAAGTCTCTTAAATTCATTAAAACCTGTGAGTAAGGGTTTATTATATACTCACAAATATGCCAGCTTCTCGTAAAAGGTAACTATAGTTCCAGTGATGTGTCCCAATGCCCAGCCATTAGGTGAAATGCCATAGGATGCGTGAAATAGTCACCGGCATTCTGAGCTATCTGTTAGACCTTGGAGTCGTTCAAAAGATTGGAATATGTAAACTCGTCCCTTACTTAGATATTCGACGGGAGCGCGGATCCAGCAGATTATGTGCAACTGTCGTGATGAACACAGGACAAAAAAAAAAAAAAAAAAAAAAAAACAGAAAACATGCAAGTAATTTAACATGATCAGTAACCAAGTCGTAAAAAACTCATTTCCACGGAAACGGATCCACTCCCGAAAGACTATCAACTGGTAATGGCATTGTGTAATATCGGAGAAGTCGGTTTCAGTTATATGAATGGAAACGTGGTTCACCAACATTTTTAAACAGCGACGACCGATATTCTAGCCTTACCCTCTAAGACTCAGGGTGACTGTACCCAGTATATATCTGTTGTCCCGTATACGACTTATGTTACACGGAACATTTTGTTTTAAAGGAAGACTCTGCGTTTTGAACCGCCAAAGGGATGAAGCACTGAGATCAGAATGTCGTTTTTAAAGCCTCCGCCCAAATACTCCATTTGCTTACCAGTTGTGTCGTTGTTGTTGTTTTTATTTCTTATATAATCAAATAGTATAGTGGTTAGTATACCCGCCTGTCACGTGGGAGACCGGGGTTCGATTCCCCGTCGGGGAGCCTCTGGCGCAAGACTAATGGCCTTGCCCGAAAAAAAACAAATCATTATGGAAAATTTAACAAGCCTCAGAACTTGCTAAATAAGGCTAAGACCGGTTCCCGGTTGTAGTGCCAATGATGATGATGATAATCAAATACATTCAAACTATACAATATGGTAAATATGACCGATTCTTTTTCTTGCTCAATTGACGACGAGAGGTTATAGGGTGAAAAGGAATATATATAGGAGATTTGAAGGCGTACCTTACCGAAAAGTGTAGCCATTCCATCCACTACCTCGGAGAAAGCAAGGTAGTCGCAATAGATATTTTAAAAGCCTTCGACAAAGTTTGGCATCCAGCTCGTTTGTCAAAATTGCATTCCTATGGATTGGACAATTCCCTGATCCAATGGATAAGGGACTATCTTTCTGGCCGTCCAATTCCAGTGGTTCTTGATGGTATCTAATATGTCTCCCATCAAATTAATGCAGGTGTTCCCCAGGGTTCGGTACGCTTATCCACTCTCTTCCCGATCTTTATAAATGATCTCTTGTCGATTACTCCCAACGCCATGCACTCGTTTGCTGATGATAGCACATTGAGTTTCTCATACTCATACGAACATTCCCGTCCAAACTCTTCGAACGTCACTATCAAGCAGAGACTTATGCCTGATACATTGAATTCGGACCTCAACAATATATACCAGTGGGGATCAGATCTCAACAAGATATATCTGATATATCAGTGTCGTTAAAGGTGAACCCCAAAGTAATTATACTGTCTATGAACGGCACTTGCACCGACGAAGTCAAGGAACTATCAATCCTCGGCACTCGAATTAATTCGACTTTTAATTGGAATGACCACATATTTGAAGCTGCGAAAAGTGCAGCCAAATGTATGAGGTTCCTTAAGAGATGCAAAAGATACTTCACTCCATCCAGCCCGGCCACTATTTATAAGGTGTATATTCGTCCAAAACCGCACTACACATGCTCGACAGGATGCAAAAGCGAGCAGTGAAACTTATTGGGGACTCAGCAGTGAGACGATCAATTTCGTCACTAGAACACAGGCGCAACGTATCATGCCTATCTCTTTTATATAAGTATTACCACGGTCGTTGGTCAACTGAACTTGCTGAATTTGTTCCGCCCCTTCAGACATTTTCCCACGATACCCGTCAATCTGTGAATGTGCATCAGTTCACATTGATAGCGGACTTCAGGCGCACAAATAAACATAGAGAGTCATTCTTTAGCCGAACCACACGAATGTGGAATGTTCTACCTGATCATGTGTTTCCTGGTCGTTGTGATCTCCAGACATTCACGACCAATATACATGGGCACCTCCTTTCCTTATCCATTTCCTCTTCATCCGCTCGCACTTTGCTTTGACATTTAAGAGTACTTAAAAATTGCCCTTTGTGCGCGCGTTTGTGTAGAAAAAAAAAGTTGAAAGGTAAATATAAAATTCGATTGTCCATAACTTTGGTATTTATACTTTTCTTGTGTCGTCTTGTATCGCTTCTGTTATTAATAATTATAATTTCCACGCCCCTTTCCATCTAATTAATTACGCAAATTCGCGTCCTTATCCCGTAATTGCACACATTCCAGACTAAAAACAATATTTTCCGACGCCCCAATACCACATTTTCATTCTACATTCAAATCATATTCAAAATATTTTTCCCTAACATAATCCTAGCCAAAAGCGATAAGGAATAGCCATAACTCAAACGGAAAAAGTACATATAAACTATTTGTACTCTTTTCATCCCCTATCACGCAAATACCGCAATTATTACTTCAAAAGAATTACAAAATTCTCCTAACGAGGACTATGAATATTTCCACACATATTTTTAGGTACAATGACCCTTCCCAGAAAATTTGCCATTATATACTTGTGTACCTGACGATTCACTGAACGGGGATTCTGGCCAGCGAGAACCGAAACCAAATTCCAGTGAATCAGTAAATGGTACGGTGGGGCAAATTTGTCTCCCAGTATAAAATGATGCATATGAGCGGCTTTCGTTGGTTGTTTGTTGGCAATTGACGCTTGGTTTTTAAAATATGTCGTACATGGTGTAATAAATTGGTACCAAGAGTATTTCCTAGGAAGTCTATTAATCTGTTATTATTAGTATTACATTATATGTGTGAAAAAGGATGATATATACATATATATTATATATATATATAATAATTTTTTATTTTTTGCCAGTTGGGAGTGAATGGGTGCATAGTTTCATTTCACACTTCGCGTATTCATAATTAACTTTTCCCAACTGTATTATCTACGAATGGGTGGGAACATACAGGGCAAAGTTACTGATTGCTTTCAACCCGCCGAAGGCCAGAACGATCCATGTCCCTGTTCAATCTAAGTAGACATGCAGTCTCCACTTGACACCCGCCAAGTAGTGAACCAATGCATACAGCGACATCCTGAGAAAAGTTGGCGCAAGGCTAATAACCAGGCCCGTAAAAATGGATTATTATGGCAAATTTAGCAAGCCCTTATGGACCAGATACACGACGACGACCACGGAAACGAAAATGGCTAAACGATTTAAGAATTTTTTCATGGAACGTCGGCTCACTATACAGAGCTCGAGCTGCATAGCAGCTAGCCGATGCCCTGTCCGAATATTAGGATGACATCACAGGATTACAAGAAATAAGATGGACGGAGAGTGGTGTTATCCAAAGAAACGAGTAAGACATTTATTACAGCTGTCACGCAAAATACCATGTGCTCGAGGTAGGCTTTCTAGTCAGCCAAAAACTGCTGCCTGCCATCATCGGCTTTAATTAAATAAATGAAAGGCTATGCACTCTTCGCGTGCGAGGCAAGTTTAAGAACATACGCCTCATAAACGTTCACGGACCTACAGATGAGTCCCCTGACGACGAAAAAGAAGAATTCTACGAGAACGTCGAACGGGCCCCCAATGCCTGCTCAAGATACGATGTGAAAATCGTTCTTGGTGATTTGAATGCAAAAATAGGTCGGGAGCCGGTTTTCAGGCACTACACAGGTTCCCATAGTTTGCATGAGAACACTAATGACTGTGGACTACGAGTCATCGAACTGGCAGCATCGAAAAACTTAGTCATTGCAAGTACCAGGTATCCGCGTAAAGATATCCACAAAGCCACCTGGGTATTACCTGGTGGAGCCACTCGCAACCAAATTGACCAGGTGTTGATAGATCGCCGCCACTCTTCGAGCCTGATGACGGTACGAACGTACCGAGGTGCCAACGTCGACTCGGACCACTATCTTGCTGGTACAGTTTTCCGAGCGCGGATGGCCTTGCGGAGACGTATTGCATCCGCGGATGAGGTTCGAATAAACACGGCCACCTTACGCAATGAGAATACCAGTAACACATTTGGTCATGCGTTAAGACCCGCCCCCGAAGATCTCGACGGAGGGAGAGTAAGTCCTGCGGCCAGAGTGCCGGGCGAAGAAGAGAAATGGACATGCCTTAAGAATACTGTCATTAGTACTGCCAACTCCATCTTAGGCAGTAGTCGTAGAGATCGGAACGACTGGTTTGATGATGAGTGCAAAATAGCGACTGAACGTATGAATGCTGCATACCGGGCAATGCAGCAGTCTCATAGGACGCGGGTGCGCGACCAGAAATACAAAGAGCTCAGAAGATCTGAAAAAAGACTTCACAGACAAAAGAAAAGTGCCTGGGAAAAAAAACGTCATCTGTGAAATAGCGAAAAGTAGAGAGCGAGGTCCGCACCAGGCGCGGAAGTTCTACCAAATAATCCGCAGTATGACGCGGTACACACCACGCTGCACTTACTGCAAGGATAAAGAGGGTAATCTGATCACCGATCCTGAAGGCATTCTAGAGCGATGGGAAGTGCACTTCAATGAATTGCTAAATGGTCAGCTCACAGAAGAATTGGAGGTTCCACCAATCCAAGATCAAGACCAAATGCTGCCGCCACCAAGCTTTGAGGAAACATTAAAAGCCATTAGACAGCTCAAATCAAATAAAGCCCCTGGAGCTGATGGCATACCAGCTGAGCTGATCAAACAAGGAGGGACAGCGTTACATCACGCAATTCATGAGATCTTGGTGCACGTACGGGGGCAGGAGGAGATGCGTCGTGGTATAATTTGCCCCATACAGAAGAAGGGAGATATCACACTGTGCAGCAACTAGAGGGGTATAGCATTGCTGAGTACCGCCTATAAGATACTCTCCTCTATCCTACAAGATCGGATAGCCCCATACGCTAAACCCATCATTGCTCAATATCAGTGTGGCTTCATCCCAGGCAAATCAGCAATTGATCAGATATTCACCCTTAGGCAGGCTATGGAAAAACGTCTGGAATTTAAGATTCCATTATATCATCTATTTATAGACTTTGAAGCCGCCTTCGACAGCATAGCCAGGGTAGAACTATATAATGACATGAGAGAGTTCGGCATTCCAAACAAATTGATACGGTTTTGTAGGTTGACCATGGCCAACGTAACTAGTCAAGTAAAAATAGCGGGATTGTCCAAACCAATAAACATCTTTAATGGACTCCGACAAGGGAACGGTCTGGCCTGCCTCATATTCAACCTGGCGTTGGAGAAAGCAATCCGTGACTCTGGCGTCACAACTAGAGGGACTATTGTCACCAAGTCCAGCCAGATTCTTGCCTACGCAGATGACATCGACATCATCGGTAGAACCGAATCAGCGGTACAGGAATCCTTCACCCAGATCGAGCTGGCGGCACAAAAACTGAGACTGCACGTTAATGAGGGGAAAAACTAAGTACATGGTGGCAACTTCTGCGAAGAGAAGACTTAACGTTGGTCAAACAATCAGGGTAGTGGAGCACGAATTTCAAGTAGTGCAATCCTTTAACTACATTGGGCCAATAGTGTCAGCCGATAACAATACGGAAGAAGAAATACGGGAACGGCTGATCAAATCCAACAGAGCCTACTATGGTCTATCAAGGCTCTTTAAATCCCAAAATTTATCCAAAACATCCAAGCTACTACTGTACAAGACCATGGTCTCACCAGTACTCATGTATGAATCCGAGACCTGGGTGCTCAATAAAAGGCACTCTGAACTCTTAGCCGCGTTCGAGAGGAAGGTCTTAAGGAGAATTGTAAGCCCCGTATGTGAGGGAGGACGACTCCGGAGACGCTACAACCATGAGTTGTATGCAATCTACCTTGAAGCTGATGTTGTAATAAATATTGTTAAACAAATTAAAAAATTGTATTCAAATTGTACGCAGTCAAAGCTAAATTATAACACTCACTCCTCTCATTGCATTCAGGCCCTTAAGGCACACAACTGTCATTTACACCAAGAAACGCCAAACTCACATTTGTCAACTTTCACATCTTTCTTTCTTCTTAGCATCCAGCTTTCGTGCCGTTCGGACGTAATAAAATAGAAATTTTTAATTTAAACAGAAATCCGTTTTGTTTTTTATTGTTCACCCTGCCTGTTCAATAGGTTATGGGCCCAGGTTCGCGGAACTATAAATATTTTTGTGTTGTTTAAATTCTTTTCGTTTAAAATCTCGTGTTGTAAGTCCGCCCTCGTGCAACAGTGAAATTTTACAAACACCACGATGGAGAACGAATCAAATCGGATAACCAAACTCAAAGGCATTGAGAACTGGAGTACATGGAAGTTCCAGGTACGCATCGTTCTACTCTCTAGTGGAGCATGGGACATCGTCAGCAGAGAAAAGGAATTTCCAGAGGAAAACATAACCGAAGCTCATCGAACAGCACGTGCCTCATGGACAAAACTGGACGCTTTTGGACAGCGTACTATCGCCACATCAGTCGACGAGGAACCGCCACTTCACATCATCAACTGCACGACTTCCAAGGAAATGTGGGACAAACTTTCATCTGTTTATGAACAAAAGTCGGAGGCCAGCATTCACATGCTACTTCAACAATGGTACAGTGTTGAGAAGGACCCAGCTCACAACATTGCTACACACGTTGCCAAGTTGGAAAACCTTGCACATCGGTTGAAGGTTATGGGTGAGAAAATTTCTGATCAGCAGATAATCACAAACATTTTAATGACTCTTCCCTCCACGTTCAAACATTTCACCAGTGCATGGGAATCAACACAGCCCACTGAGAGAAATCTTACCAACCTTATTTCCAGACTCTCAATCGAAGAATCCAGGCTAGATCCTGCAAATGCAAGAGACAACGTGGCTTTTATAGCTGGGAAATCCCGACAAAAGAACTTCGAGCAGAAATCCTCAAAATCCTGTCATTATTGCAAGAGG
This sequence comes from Microdon myrmicae, assembly GCA_963931805.1. NCBI lineage: Eukaryota > Metazoa > Arthropoda > Insecta > Diptera > Syrphidae > Microdon > Microdon myrmicae. Next base: position 68,924,337 of record OZ007496.1, on the reverse strand, counting down.
CCGGGCCACTGAAAGCAAGACAGTTTCAAGAGAAAAGCAGCCAATGAGAGAAAGGCAGAAAAGGAGGGCCACTCAAACAGGAAAAACGACGCGCTGATCAGTGCTTTGACTCTCGGTTCGGACAACCTGGATTGTTCCAACATCTGGTACCTCGACTCTGGTGCTACGGACCACATGTCTCATCGGCGCGAATGGTTTTCAAATTTCGTACATTTTCAGCAGCCAAAATCTGTTCGAGTTGGTGATGGCAAAACAATCGCAGCTGTGGGATCTGGAGACATCGAGGTCGAAGTTTTCGACGGAAAAATGTGGAAGCTGAAATACCTGAGTAACGTTCTCCATGTTCCAGATCTAGGCTTCAATCTTTTCTCCCTAGGAGCAGCCCTTGACAAAGGCATGTCTCAAAAATCAGACAGCAGGACTTGCCATCTATTGAAGGATGGAAATATCGTTGCAGTGGGAGAAAGATCTGATCAACTTTTCGAGATGAAATTTAGAAATGAGCACCAGGCAAACGTCGTCGTCAAACAAGAAACACTCCTCACCTGGCACAAAAGGTTAGCTCATCAGAATTTCGAGCAGGTTAGAAAGATTTTGAGGAGGATGAACTTACCCTTTACGGACGACAAAGTCAAATGTGACGACTGTACCCTCGGCAAGATACACCGCCTCCCTTTTCCAAAAAGTACCTCAAAAACCGTACGAGTTGGTGAGCTTGTTCATGCTGATCTGTGCGGCCCAATGCCTGACACATCAATAGGAGGCGCTCGTTATTTCTTGCTGATCAAGGACGACTTCAGCCACTGGAGAACTTTGTTTTTCATTAAGGCGAAGTCGGAAACAGCCCAGTGTCTGAAGAAATTCCTTCTCCAAGCAGAAAAAACACCTGGACAAAGGCATCAAGGTCATCAGGACTGACAACGGCTTAGAATTTGCCAACAGGGACGTGGAGAAAATCACCGGTGATCTCGGTGTGATACACCAAACAACGGTTCCCTACACACCAGAGCAAAACGGGTCAGCAGAACGCGAGAACAGGACAATTGTTGAGTCGGCCAGGACTATTCTTCAGGCAGGAAAATTCCCAAAGAAGCTATGGGCAGAGGCAACCCTCTACGCAGCCTACACCTTGAACAGGACTGGAACTAGCAGCAAAAATGGAGCAACACCTTGCGACCTCTGGCTGGGAAAGAAACCAGACTTCGCCTCACTCAGGTCTTTTGGTGAGGAAGTTTTCGTTCACATCCCCAAAGAAAAGAGAAAGAAATGGGAAGTCAAAGCCAAAAAGGGCATATTTGTAGGTTACGACGAAACGACGAAAGGGTATCGAGTCTGGTTTCCTACTGAAAACAAGGTAAACACCTTTCGAGATGTGAAATTCACTGGACAAAGATTTTCAGCAGACAAGTCAAGCAATGAGCCAGCAACAATGACCTTGAGTGTTCCCCAAGATGCTGAAATTGATGAGGAGCCAGAGATCGTGAACTTAGTGAACATTCTGGAAGCGAAGCTGAAGAACCCTTGTATGTGCTAACGGATGATGAAGACCCACTCGAAGAACCTTTACCACTGCAAAACTACAACCTGAGAAACAGGAACCAAATTCGCCAACCGGTACGGTATCCTTCTGGTTTGATTTCAGTGACTGGCCAACTTGATCCTGAAAGCTACGATGATGCCCACAAATCCGAGGACTCTGAAAAATGGAAGGCAGCCATGGATGAGGAGATCAATTCCCTGCAGAGGAATCACACTTGGCTTCTGGAGGAACCACCACCAGATCAGAAGGTGATCGACAATCGATGGTGTTACAAGGTGAAACAATTCCCTGATGGTAGCATCTAACGATACAAGGCCAGGCTTGTTGCCAGAGGTTTCAGTCAAACTCTTGGTGTCGATTATAATGAGACTTTTAGTCCCGTATCCCGATTTGATTCCATTCGCCTCATTCTATCCTTTGCAGCCTCCCAAAATCTTTTCCTCAAACAGTTCGACGTTAAAACAGCTTTTCTCTATGGAAAGCTGGAAGAAGTCATCTACATGAAGCAGCCAAAAGGTTATGAATATGGTACCAGCCAAGTGTGCAAACTCATCCGGAGTTTGTATGGACTCAAGCAGGCGTCAAGATGCTGGTACAAACACCTCACGAAGTTCCTCGCCAAAGCTGGACTACGTCCAACCAGAGCCGATTACTGTGTCTTCACCAACGGAGATCCTGAGAATGCGTTGATGCTGGCAATTCACATCGACGACGGATTGATTGCTGCAAAAGATGAGAAAATGATTGAGGAACTAATAAACCAACTTCGCCACGACTTCGATATTACTTTTGGAAATTTGAGCACTTACCTTGGACTACAGGTTGAACGGATGACAGATGGTTCAATTCTTCTCCACCAGGAGACCTACTGCAAGAGAATTCTGCAGCGCTTCAACATGGAGCACGCAGATGCTGTTGTAATTCCGGCAGACCATCATCATCAAATGAGTGCAGAAATGCACAATATTGGTGACAGGCAGGCGCCAGAATTTCCATATCGACAAGCCGTGGGAAGCCTTATGTATCTCTCCGTAGGTAGCCGACCAGACATCACCTTTGCAGTCAACAGTGCCAGCCAGCATCTTGAGAACCCGAAGAAAATCCACTGGAGTACGGTAAAGACGATACTCAAGTACCTGAAAGGTACAAGTGGGTATGGTCTTTATTTTCCAGCCAAGCAGACAAACAAACTCCAGGCTTACAGTGACGCAGACTATGCAGGAGATGTCGAGACCCGAAAATCAACGTCTGGCGTTGTTCTGAGGTTTGGAGAGTCAACGGTGTCATGGAGTTCCAGCAAGCAGAAGACGGTGGCACTTTCTACCACTGAGGCAGAATATGTCGCTGCAACTCAAGCTGTGAAGGACGTCACATGGATGAAGAGACTCATCGAGGACCTCAACCTGTGCCAAGATCTGGAGAGCACCCTCCTCATCGACAACATGAGCGCCATCAAGCTCATCAAAAACCCCGAGTTCCACAAAAGGAGCAAACATATTGACGTGAAATATCACTTCATACGCGACAGTTTCGAGAACAAAATCTTTGCTGTAGAGCATGTCGCCTCCAAAAACCAGCAAGCAGATTTGATGACCAAGCCCCTGACGAGAGCATTTTTCGAGGAACAAAGAAGGATGCTCAACATACAAGATGCCAAGGGTCTACAAAAACTCCACTAGAGGAACTAAAACGTCACCACATACAACAACTCAAACAATATTTTATCACGCAATTCATAACACAGTCAGAAAACATCGTAACTGCGAAATCAATTTGAAGTTAACTTTTTAGTGGGAGTGTTAAACAAATTAAAAAATTGTATTCAAATTGTACGCAGTCAAAGCTAAATTATAACACTCACTCCTCTCATTGCATTCAGGCCCTTAAGGCACACAACTGTCATTCACACCAAGAAACGCCAAACTCACATTTGTCAACTTTCATTTATTTCTTTCTTTTTAGCATCCAGCTTTCGTGCCGTTCGGACGTAATAAAATAGAATTTTTTAATTTAAACAGAAATCCGTTTTGTTTTTTATTGTTCACCCTGCCTGTTCAATAAATATCAAGCTCGGTAGACTCCGGTGTGCGGGACACATAGCTCGAACGAGCGAAGAGGAGCCTGTCCGGAAAGTCCTTTGTGGTAGGATGTATAGAAGGAGACAGCGTGGCAAACCTTGTCTGCTATGTAGCGATGGCGTAGACCAGGACCCCCAGAGCCTGGGAGTGCCAAACTGGATGACATCGGCTCGAAATCGGGACCGGTGGAGAGATTTGTTAAATAAGGCCAAGACAGATCCCGGTTGTAGTGCCGATGATGATGATGATGATGTTTGTACCTTAGAGCCACCTGTGATCACCTCAGTATAATTTTTAATGCTGGGTGAAAAGTTTCGACCACATGCTGTCCAACGCATGCCCCATGGACTTGAAAGCAAGAAAACCTTCAGGCGGGATGGAATAGCAGGAGTAGGTCTTAAAACCCGCGTTTCAGAATTGTCGGCGTTTCTTAGCTTTCGCTCTTAGAAAACCCCTTGAATTCAACCAATTTCATAGAAAGGGAAAAGTGTTCGCAAAATTGCGGGCCAATATCCTTAGTGTTCACGTTGTACAAGATGATAAAAAATCTCATCAATACAAAGTTGATAAAATATTTAGAATGTAAGGGATTCCTATTGATCGATAATACGGGATCCACAGCAAGCAATCCACCCAAGACCTTCGGTGCGTTGGACATGTGAAATTAAAGAGATGGGTAGGTCAAAACCATTTCTGCCAAAGAGTCATACCAAGAATGCTTCTTTCTTATGGACAACAACTTTTTGATCACTCTGAATGATTGTGAATGAAGTGTCATCGAAACTTAAAATAACAAAATTATAAAACCTATTTAACAAAAATAATTCAAGGTGTTAACATAAAGTAAGATTAAAAAACTGGTGTTTCATTTCTCCAGAATATGTGGTAGTGACTTACACTTCCATATGTTAGTTAAAAAATGCTAAATATTATGTTACACTTTCCATTGAATGAAGTGTGTGAGAGTTTCAACCAAGATTTGAATTAATTCAAGGGCCGTTTATCGACAGTAGGTGGGTTGGGGACATGGGGGTTTCTTTTTTATAACAGATGATATTATTGCATTTTGTAAGTATTAAATTCCCACCTATTAGATATTGTTATTTAGTTCACCTTAATAGTTTTGCAGTGACTTCCAAGTATTTTGCTATTTAATAATGAGACCTTTGTGCATGTTCGGACAAATATGGTAAGACAATCTCTGTAGGCAAATGAACGTATTGGGTTGTTAGTAATGGATAAGGTTATGTATAAAAGAATGGGTAACCGAGTGCTACCCTGGGGAACACCAGCATTAATTTGATGGAACTATTCCGATTAAACGATCGCAAGGATAGTTTATTTGTCCTTGAGTCGGTACAGTTTAGATAAAATGGGTGAATATCAAACACTATCGATTGCGCTTGAGATAGCCAGTGTCAAAACTTTGCTTTCTTCGAAGTCAAGTTTTAAGTAAAACGTTAAAGTATAACAGACAGCTTAAGGGTATACTCAGACTAGTATTGTATATGGTCGTTATTTCCTAGATACTTATATAAATCGACGTTTTGGTGAATATATATTTGAAAATAAAACAACTGGAGGTATAAACATAACTAGGGTATCGTTAAGCCGAAACATGCTATTGACCAATAGATATAACTGTATAACATTAGTTATCTAGACAATATTAGCATAAGTCTTCGTAAGTCCATCACTGTTCAATATCACTGTTAACATTTTCGGGTATCAATTGTGCAGTTGAAAAATCTGAGAGCCTAAAATATCACAGGATAATTATGTGACTTATGATGACTAATTTTAGTTTTTGATCGACTTAAATCAATGAATCACCTCTCTTTGAAGTTTCACCGAACATGGTGTCTTTGCACTGTTAAGCTTGTTCTTATTCTCGGCTGCCTTAATCATTCCAATTAAAAAGGGAGCGTTTATTGTTCCTTTCTACATAAATTTGCATTAAGTAGAAGGAACATTCTCGTGCAATGCTTTTATAGTGAACTTATTGAGAGGCCTTGACACATCCGCGTATCAAAAATCACTCACCTGCCTATGAAATCGGATAATATTCTGACACACAATGGTAAAGCAGTATTGAATTTCAAGTATTGTGAATCGGATAACTTCGAGTACAATACATAAAACAGGATGACCGAATATTACTAAAACACAACATTTAATTAAATTTGAAATGTTGCGTGATAAAAGTTGTCATCTTTAATTGTTTTCTTGTGCAGTTGTTATATGGCCATTCAATTTAGACATGCTATCAATTAGCTGCTGTGATCTATAAAAGTGCTCTCGTACGATGAGAAAATTAAGTCAGCCGTTTTTGTTCGCGTGGCTGTGCTCTGGTTTCCATGTTATATTCGAGAGTTGGTTCCGTAAAAATGGGGGTTTTACAGGATCTGGTAGGAGACCATGGTCGCATGTGAGTCAAGCAGAGATATGACATGCGCCTATTTTCATAAGTTAGTTGGCATTTATTTCCAGATACTGTTGTTCTTGCTGTTCGATCCATCCGGCTGGCAACTGACTATCAGTTATATCCAGAAAGATTAAAAAGAGGTATATTGGTGGCAGCGATTATCTCGTTTTCACTTACCACAATCATCACTATTATTATGAGTAGACATAACAAAGTAAATAACAGCTCAAACATTGGATGTTGCATTGCTCAACGCGAAACTCTGACGCCATTGCAACTATTTAGCACAAAAAATAGATTCGACTTCAGAGTGGGCTGTATTTTGAAGTCACCAATGGACTATCGGAGGCGACGCTATTACATGCACGTTCTTTTATCTGTTGTCTCATCGAATCATAGCAGAGTCTCAAACCTTAACCTATCCATAATGAATAATTTCGCTCACGTTACGCTTTTTTAATACCACAAATCCGAATTGTCATAATAATGATTCGAAACAACTGGTATTTGAAGAGCATATTAGACGTGAAAAAATAAAGAAAAAGTTGACACATAATTTCACAACAAAAAAAAGTAATAAAAAAATAAATAGGTGAATCAAATTTGAGAGGAGGTGGAAGAGAGGACCTTCGAGTTATAGTATAATTTGGGAAGGGTGATAATGACGTTTCGAAATTAATGACTTTTGAGGAAAGAAAACTGATATTAAATGTAAGAAACGGAGAGAGAATTTTGCCGTCTTATGTGTAGCGGCAATCCCGGCATAACACTCCGTAGCGAATTGAGATAATCCCTTTAGTTCTTTACTTGTTGTGGGAATACTTGCCAATGCAAAGTATCCTATTTTATATGTACCATGCCTAGACAGTTTTGTCGCACCTATGTCGTTGAATGATGTTGATTTTTTCTCTGTGTGATGTTTTTTTTTTCGTATATATTGTAACACTTCTCTCGGGAGAGGCGAACATATAGAGCCGAATGGGCGCCCCGAGATGTCACCAATTAACTACTGCAGTTCTTTTTGAACACTTGCAGACTGTAATGCTCTGGGAACACTCGCGGGGGAAGGCCGTTTCTCAGCTTCCCAGCTCTATAACGGAACGAGTTCTGATGCAGGGATATAAACCGAATTGCGCGGAACAAGGTAGAACAGATAGTCAATCTATCTACATCTCAGCTGGTGTGACGTTGATGCACCAATCGGCCGATCACTCGAAAATGGGGAAACAAACGTACTATCATCCGTAAAACTGAACACTTTGTTATCAGTTGTCTCCAATAAATCATTTATGTGAAGCAAAAACAAGGTTGAAGCCAAAATATAACCTTAAGGCATCCCGGAATTAACAGGCTACAGACCCGAACACTCGCCGTCCACAATAACCCGAATCGATCGACCTTAGAGGAAGCACTTTGTCCAGTCGCAAAGCTGCTGGGAAAGTCCGTATGAACCAAGTCTGCTCAGCAATGCCCCGTCCCAGACGCGGTCAAAAGCCTTGGAGATATCCAATGCGACCGCCCTTGACTCATGTTGCCCCTCAATCGCAGATTTTTCATATATCAGATATAAGGGTCAAAAGGTCTCCCGTAGACCGGTTGCCACGAGATCCATATTGACGATGATTCAGAAGTCCATCATCATCATCATCATCGGCACTACAACCGGGAACCGGTCTTGGCCTTATTTAGCAAGTCCCGAGGCTTGTTAAATTTCCCATAATGATTTATTTTTTCCGGGCAAGGTCATTGGCCGATTCAGAAGTCCGTTGCACTTCAAATACTTAATTAACTCGGCGTTGATGACGTTTTCCGTCACTTTAGATAACATAAACAGTAATGCTATCGGCCGGTAATTTTGTGAGAGACACTTTTTTCCCCTCTTTGGCTGAACTCGAACGACTTTCCAGCAGGCAGGAAGGGTTCTTCATTCATAAGATAAGCGGAAGAGTCTGCCAAGAACCGGCGACTGTTCCGGAGTACAGTTCTTAATGACTATTGCTGATATTCCGCCCGGGCGGATTGCTTCCACGTAGATTGCGTTAAATAATACGCGGGCGGAACCGCTCGTCCCGGATCGAAGACCGTACCGGCGCGATCACAAGTAGCTTCAGAAGACCGACATCGAGGTTTGAATTCGCGGAAAATAAATTCGCGAACACATTAGCCTGATCCTTTAAATTTGCGACTAACATCCCGCTGTCCGTCTCCAACGGAGGAAATGAGGAGGAAGCGAAGTTACTGCTGACAGCTTTTGCCATTGACCAGAAGGAGCGCGTACCAGTTGGGCACTGAACGATTTTATTGGTCACTTTGTCGTTATAGACCTTCTTCGTGGTATCAATCGCCTGGTTGCACGCGTTTCTGATTCTAACAAAATACGTTCTATTAACATCAGTGGGATTGGAGTGCCATTATTAAAAAGCTTTATTTTTTGCCGCTGTAATCTGCTCGCCCGAGAAGAATAACTTCTGTCACCGACTCTGCATATGCGTTAACATCGGAGTCTCCAGAGCACACCTCCGACCACGGAAAGGATGCGAAGAAATGTCGCAAATCGTCCCAGTGGGCAGCACCATATCTCCGTACTTGGCGAAGCTGCTTAGCTCGGTTATTCGTGTGAAATGAAAGTGGTTGCGCGACCGATACCAAGAAGTGGTCTTTGTCCCTCAGTAGTGCAGGAGCCTCCAAAATATAAATGCTGGGCTCCGATGTCAAAAATAGATTCAGGGTGTTCTCATAATCACCTCCGCCATCGGCACACGTGTAGGTTCTTCCACAAGTTGAGTCAAATTGCGGCCAACAGCGAACATCTCCGCCAGTATCCCAGCATCGTCGGTTCTCTTAGAATGTACCAACTATCCGGAATTGTGTCCATTAAAATCCCCTACGACGACAATTTCGGAAGCTGGGTGGTTGATCTGTATCCAGTCGACGGTATGTGAAAGATGTTCTAAAAATGTCGCCGGTCGATCGTCATTCGGGGAGCGGTAAGGACTACAAAGAAATTTAACAGAATTCCTCTGCACGACCCTCAACCACATGATGTCCATGTTATTGGATTCCAACGCCTCTATCCTCTGGCAAGCTACATCGTATCGCGCGAAGACGCAGACTCTGCTCTTAAAACGGAATCTCGAATGTAAGTCGTATCCTGAGCAAGGAAGATATGTAGAATCAGTTGACGAATCGATCTGGGTCTCAATTAGGGCAAGGATATCAGGTTTCCTTGTTTGTAAATATTGGTGGACGGCGTTTACATTCGTTTTGGTGAAACTGATGCCCCTGATGTTACAAAATGCCGTTACCAGTCGAACGTCGTCAGAGCCTCGAGGGTGAGCCCGATTATGGTATGGCGAATTTTTTAAAGTTCGGCTATTTATCTGAATATTTGCCCCCTGTACCTCCTGTAGACCTGTTGCTAAGAAAGGCATATCGGTGGTCATTGAGGAGGTCATTTGATTCTAGATATTACGAAATTGGACGGTTAGTGAGTGAAGTTGTGGGGGTTCTCTACATGACGCCAAGAACGAACCCACAATTACAACAACTATTTCGCCCACAGACCACGCACAACGTGAACTCCAATCCCATTTGACGGCCTATATCACCTGTAAAAGGTACCCTTCCAAAGGATGCATAACATGAATTCATCCTTCTATGCAGATAATGCATATCCGAATTCTGCCTTTTCATGCCAAATGGCAACATAATTTGATATACCACATGAGATTTCCTATCGGAAATCATAAATCTCAGGCCAAGCGACGCTGTTGCCAAACTACCGCGGCGTCCCTTTGACCTGCATCAGACACGACTATTCGCTGGGGATAAAAAAACCCAGAGTCAGGTGAAAAGTATGAGAAAAATGCTTTTCAACCCACCCCGTTTCCCTTTCTTGAAGTGCATTTTGGTTCTGAACTCTGAGAGCAATTAAATACGAAACTGGGTCATGCGGTGACCAATTGGTTTCGCTTTCGTTGCACAACACTGTGAGCATATAAAAACCTACTTGTTCGGAAGACTTGTCTTCTTGACCCTTCTCCCCTTTGATCACGAATCCGTAGAGACTATTCGTAGATACCCTCTTTTCTTTTTCATGGATGATTCTGTCGTGAGACTGCCAGAAGCCAGAACCATAGTGGAGGGCATACTTGCTATTGCCTCGTTTAACTCGGTTTTACCTCCACTCTTTTTCTAGTTACCTTCGTACGTTAAGGGCGAATATACTAATCTAAATTTTAGACCTCCAAATACAGTATACGAATTATTTTATCCCTCGCAGCAGTTGTAATAATCTTTGAGCGGTGCAAAACGTTTTTTGTTTACCGGAGAAAATTTCTTTTTATATAATGGAATGAAATATATTTTATAGTTCATACCTGCATGTGACTTGCTGTTATTCACTTTAACTTGTTGCTCTGGATTCCACTTGAATACATCCTTGTTTTTTTCCATTTTCGAAGGTTTTCCCTCTCCACAGAAAGGGTCTTCTGTTTAAATTGTTTTTAACAATTCTCTAAACATTTTAATGGTCACGTTTTCGATTGTTTTCGCAATTCTAACTTTGACAAGTCACCATTTTCGTGAACCTAAAAATTTTAAAAGAATTTGCTTTGGTTTGTGAAATCGAGTACATTACTATTACTATTTATTGGCCTGCCGTCAAGAATTCTACGCACGGTCCTATCGTTGGCTATTCGTGCCACATGTCCGGCCCATTTTAATCTTGGCGATCTGATTACTGTCACCATTGTAGGTTGACGGTATAGCTCATCCAATTCGTTGTGGTGGAGTTTCATCCATTGTCCTGCCTCCTCCTTGTCTTGTCTTCATTTATTTCTAGGCCCAACTCATCCGCATCTGCGAGCACTTGTGTGACCCAGTTCAGAGATGATCCGACTATGTTGTAGTCTTGTACTTTTCTGATGACATACTCTAGCACAAGGTTAAAAAGAGATGGTGAGAGGCCATCCCCCTGTTATAGTCCGTCGCCAATTTCAATTAGTTCTGAGAGGTGGTTTTCTATTCTAACTCGCCCTTTATTTTCGTTCATGCAAATTTAAATGAGGGCGGCATATTTTTTCGGGATTCCCAGTTCAACTACAATATGGTAGAGTCGTTGCCTTGCGACTGAGTCGTAGGATTTTTTGATGTCAACGAACAGTTGGTGAATTCTTTTCCAGCAGCTGCCTTATTGTGAACATTTGGTCGCTTGTCGAGGGGTTCCTACGGAATCCCCATTGGTAGTCTCCCAATATTTCTTCCACGTACGGTGTGATTTGCGCCAGTAAGACATTTGTTAGTATTTTGTATGTGGTTGGGAGCAATGATATTCCTCTGTAATTTTCGCAGTTAGATCTGTCGCCTTTTTTGAAAATGGAGACGACGATAGGTTTTCCATTCTTCCGGAGTGGCTTTGTGGGGGATAGGTATGTGTGTCGAGAAGGAAACGGGTTCATCGGTATTCCCACCTACTTCTTCCAGCGAGAGCGAAAGGGACCAAGTTCACCCAACAAATGAAACTGAGTTCCACAGCGGGCCGTTGCACGAGAGGAAAAAAATGAGACACACCGTAATTGATCCGTTGAAACGCTTTGGCTTTATTGTCACTTTTGGATAAATAAGGATTGTCTATACATACCAAAAATACGTCACACACGAATTTCTTTTGATTCCCTCTTATATGTTTATTTGTCGGGTAATTTCCCTTTCTGGCTAGGATTATTTTAGTGTTGCATTTAACTTAACCACGTCTCCAAGAGCGCTTAACTTTAGTTTGACTTCCAAAGGAAAATGTCGCGGATTAATTTCGATTAACCACGAATGGGGACTTTTGAAAATGATGTCTCGGGACACTTTCGGCACCTGGTGGTTGCGCTTTGGCGGTTGCGACTCGATTCCTGGGAGTGTGTTTCTTGCAAGGTTAGAAATGTATGCTATTGTGGATTTTGCATGGGGAGTTGGGTTGAGGTGACGCGATATTAGCGGTCAAGATTGGTTGGCATTGTGGGTTCGTTCTCCATGTGGTATAGAGAACCTGTGGCGGTTCTACGAACCACACAATCCACTATTGGTCGAGATGTCGTCGTTCCGCCAAGGAACACACTCACCTATAGGTAAATTACACTTGTCCACAGACACGTGTCCTTAAAAGTCCTCCACCATACCCGAAACGAAGGTAACATACATCGTGGAGGCAACTACCCCACGTGTCCGTGGACGTCACAAGTCCGATCAATCGTCCTACGCCTGCACGGCGTTCGAAGGACACAACAAACGGACAAACATTGCCTTACCAAGGACATTTAACGCATCGTCCTAAATTCATATATAAATTATATATAATACATCATACAGGCATCGTAAATTCGAAAACCTGATTGGCGGCCCTGCTAGCCAGCGTTACCTGCAAACGTGCAAATATAATCCTTGCCGCCAGCTAAGATACGGGACACAATTACCATTGTATACCGAAATCCCTTATAGCTCCATTGTCCTGCGTTGCGGGCTATTAAGCAGCTACACAATGATCCTATGATGCCCCTTTGTTCTTTGCTCTTTTCTCAATTCCCTTTTGACAGGACTTTCGCTGCAGGCGAAAACAATAGATCTATTAGCACACGTGCTAATGCCCACCGTTACCAGGCATCCTCGCCACGAAGCAGGACTCATCTCGACGCCCACGGAAGCAGGACAACAACAACGCAGGAAAACCGCGAGTTTTTTAAAACAATTTTTTTAAACACATCATTTTTTTTTCTCCCTTTTTCCTCCTATGTATAATCTCCTTCCGAGCAAGGAGTAAAACGAAAAACACATAATATTTAAAATTTTAAATGTGCAAGAAAGCATTTGTAAAATTTATAAAGCTCCTTCCGAGCAAATACCAAGCGAAAATTTAAAAGGAAAAAAAATGAAATAGAACAGAAAACCCATTTAAAATTAAACAAACAAAAAATTTAAAATTACAAACATTTAGGATTACTTGTCTTCTTTTCAAATTCATGTTTTTCAAGTCCTTTCCTTTTTATTTAGAGTGATTTATATATATTGGGCTTTCACAACTTCACTGTAATAATTTTAATTTTGTGTTGTGATAATTCCCAACAAAACTAATATTAAAAATTTTGTAAGCTCCCTCAGAGCCGGAGACACACTCGCAAACCCACGGCACACTCGACGTATCTTACTTTTAACGAGCCGAATTCAATTAAAATCGAACTCGTTTTTGAAAATTCCTCGTTTGTTCTCACCGTTATAGCCGGTTCACCCGAACAAAAAAAAAACCTCTATAGGTCTCACCTCCTCCGAACTTGAAAGTCCTCTCCTTTCTGCTCCCAGCACGCCGAATCACACGTAGGATCCTCTGGAGTAGGCCCACCCCTGATTCACCTTAGGAAAACAGAATACTCTTCCTTGCGCTAAGCCCGTCCCTGTTAATTCTTTGGAACCAACAGGTCGTTTCGCCGCGTTTCATTATCAAAAACGTCTCCCGAAAAAAAAGAAAAAACGCGAACTCCAGTTTAGACGCGACCCGTGCGCCCGAATTTTGAAAAATCAACGCAACTATGCCGACAACCAGGGCGCAAGCTTCGTCCGAGGAAGCAGCGCAACCCCACCCCAACCCCACAGAGGTCGACAACGCCCCCAATTCGGACAGACACATGGGCAAAATATAAAATTTCTGAATTTCGCTTCAGGCGACCCCGATTTTTGGTTCTGCTACGTAGAGCAGACTTTCGAACTAGAGGGGATCACTGATGACCGAACGCGATTCCTGTTGCTCACAGGAGACATCGACCCGATACTCCTCCCATATACGAAACACCTGGTCAAGTCTCCCCCGCCGCGGCCCTATGCCGCATTTAAAGAGATAGTAACAAAGGCGTTTAAAGAAACACCCCAGAACCGCCTGCGACGTTTGCTACGACAAGTAGACACCCAGGGTATGAGACCGTCTCAACATGCCGCCCACATCCGCTCTTTAGCCGGCACAGACATGACGGAACAAGCACTAGCAGCCATTTTCCGGGAATCTCTACCCGAATATGTGCAAGCGATCCTCGTCACCCAAACAGCGTTGAATTTGGACGAGCTCGCACGACAGGCGGAAGCCGTAATGGCTACAGATCGCTCACGAGCAGACCTACAGGCTCCACTGACATCAGTGGCACCCCGAGCGTGGCACCAACATCAGCCCCAGAGCCAAACAATCTCGACCCAACCGCTCCAAGCACCCCAATACCCAGGTCAGCCCTCCATGGCGACACACACCCACGCGATGCAGCCAAGCAGAGAACTCGAAAGCTTGAGCCTGCAAATCCGACAGCTGCAAGCACAACTTGGCAGTCTCAGTGTCGGAAATCCTTCATGGGCAGGCCGTGGCAGAGCGCGACGCCGAAGTAGGTCGCGCGACAATACAGGACGCTGGCGTAGCAGAACACGCACGCGAGACAACGTAAACACCGCTGGCATGTGCTATTTCCATTTCCGCTTCGGTGCACAAGCCAGAAAGTGCAGGCAACCCTGCAACTGGGCGCAAGCGCGACCAACGCAGTCTAGTCCTTTAAACTAGAATTGCCGACCGCAGAAAAAGCGCAAACGGCCGGCAACCCCCAATTAAGTCGCTTACCAATTTACGACCCGAAGTTAAACATGGACTTCGTCATAGACACAGGTGCGGATATCTCCGTTCTTCCGCGCTCATACGCACCTGCCGATCGGTTGCCGGATTCATTGAGATTGTTCGCCACGAACAATACGCCGATTAAAATCTTCGGACGAAGGTTAATGGCACTAAAAATAGACCTCCGTCGACCAATTCGATGGTACTTCGTCGTGGCCGATGTAACTGAACCCCTGATAGGTTCGGACTTGCTGCGACACTACAAACTAGTGCAACAGACTGATCGACCCGTTAACGTCTCTCTCCAAGCCAGTAAACGCAAAGGCGGGAGAGGCATTGACATTAACGTGCACAGTCGCAAACGGTCCATTCAGCGATCTGTTGCGAGAATTCGCGGACATAACTGTTCCGCTCTGCAACCCCCGACGCGCAAAAGCCGGCGTTTTTCATCATATCGAGACGCGCGGTCCCCCAGTGAGCCAACGCCCGCGCCGATTAGCACACCTGCACGACTTTTCGTATAAGCTGCAGGGGTGCGGAGTTTTTTCGACCCTCGACCTTACGAGGGCGTACCACCAAATTCCGGTGGCTTTTGAAGATATACCAAAAACCGCGGTAACCACGCTTTTCGGACTATTCGAGTTCAAGGTGATGACGTTCGGTCTTCGAAATGCAGCGCAAACTTTCCAGTGCTACATCGATTCAGCTCTCCGCGGACTTGACTTCTGCTATGCGTATATCGATGACATTCTCATAGCATCGAAAAACATGTCCGAACATCGCTCCCATTTGAAGCAAGTGTTCGAGCGCCTCCGAGATTTCGGCCTGGTAATTAACTCAGACAAATGCCACCTCGGAGAATCAGAGGTCAAGTACCTTGGCTACCTCATAAACGGCCAAGGCGTCCACCCATTACAAGACAGGGTGGACGCACTAATGCAATTTCCTCGCCCCACGAATGTGCGAGAACTTAGGCGTAATCTGGGCATGTTGAACTTTTATCGCCCAACGCTTCGAAACGTCGCGCAGGTCCAGGCCCCTCTGTACGAATACTTAATAGGAGCCAAGCGTAACGACAAACGGCCAATTCAATGGACCGACTCAGCCGATCAAGCATTTCGCTTATCGAAAGAACAGCTGGCGAATGCAACTTTGCTTCGACATCCCATCGAAGGAGTCCCATTGGCCATACAGTGTGACGCTTCCGACACTGCAATTGGGGCCGTACTCGAACAAGAGTGCAACGGTAAATGGGAACCGCTGGGCTTCTTTTCAAAATAATTGAACCCGACCCAGCGACGATACAGTGCCTACGACAGGGAGTTACTAGCGATTTACTCCACAGTGAAGTACTTCCGGCACATGGTTGAAGGACGCCAACTTACGATCAAAACCGATCATAAACCATTGGTTTACACCTTCCAGAAAAAAGCGGGAAACTCATCCCCGCGACAAGAACGGCACCTGGACTTCATCGGACAATTTAGCACCCGAATCGAATACGTTCTAGGTGCAGACAACGTAATTGCAGACGCTTTTTCGCGTATCGATGCAATTAAACTCCGTGCGCAAATCGACGATGCCAACCTGGCACAAGCGCAACGAGAAGGCCGTCAACTCGAGTCCCTACTGAAAGCGGAGACAGCACTAGTTTTGCGTAAACTCCCTTTCAATGACTCAAAGGACGAAGTCTGGTGCGATGTTTCGACAGGGGTAGCTCGCCCCTACATCCCAGAAAACCTCCGAAGGAATGTGTACGAAACATTCCATAACCCGGCCCATCCAGGCGGACGCAGCAGCCGTCCGACGTAAATTCGTCTGGCCGCACATGGCCAAAGACATAACTAAATGGGCACGCAATTGTTTGCAATGTCAACGTTGCAAGGTCGACCGTCACAACGTGCTACAACCAGCACAGTTCAAGCTCCCCGAGGCACGTTTCGCCCATGTACATATCGACATTGTGGGACCGCTTACACCGTCGAGAGGCTACACGTACCTCCTGACGATGATCGATCGTTTCACACGGTGGCCAGAAGCAGTGCCACTTCGAACAGTGACCGCAGAGAATGTAGCAAAAGCATTCTATTCGACTTGGGTCACACGTTTCGGCGTCCCGGCTACCCTCACAGCCGACCGAGGACCACAGTTCGAGGCAGCGATCTTCAAGCAGCTGACTGACCTACTCGGCTGCCAACAAAGCCACACGATGGCATCCCTAGCTCAAAGCCTCACTGATGTGTCATGACGACAATTAATGGCTCGACGCCATACCAACTGTCCTCTTAGGCTGGCGCACAAGCATAAAAGCATTTCCCGTGGCGGTTATACGACCCAAACAATCCACTATTGGTCGAGATGTCGTCGTTCCGCCAAGGAACACACTCACCTATACGTAAATTACACTTGTCCACAGACACGTGTCCTTAAAAGTCCTCCACCATACCTGAAACGAAGGTAACATACATCGTGGAGGCAACTACCCCACGTGTCCACGGACACGTGGGTCACAAGTCCGATCAATCGTCCTACGCCTGCACGGCGTTCGAAGGACCCAACAAACGGACAAACGTTGCCTTACCAAGGACATTTAACGCTGAAAACGAAGGTAACATACGTCGCGATAGTCAGTCATCAAGTAGCATTCCCGGAGGTCAGATCCTCCATTCCCCACAAGAGTCGTTCGTGTGTCGTGGCAGTCGAAATACAGATTCCCAACGAGGGAGTTAAGAGAAAAGTGAACCAACCACCGAAGGTTGCGAGTGTGTCGGCATAATTACGTGTTATATTATACCTTTTATATAAGAGTACCTTTTGCAAAATCGCCACGCGCGTTCCAGTGTAGTGAATCCTGGAGTACCAACAATAAAATAAAGAAAAATACAAACAAACCTTTTCGCTGTGTTTTTATTAAAGTGCCATTTCGCTCCGTTGTGCATTCGTGTGAACAGTGTTCGGCGGAACACTTCACCGTCAAAATCAAACATTCGACAAAAGTAAAAAAAATATCCGCCAAAAACCCCAACAACTTCCTTATCCCATATTGTTTTGATGGGATGGTGGATCTTTCGTGTGGTTACCTCTCCTCCATGCTTCACAAGCGCTGCCGGTATGCAGTCGACTCCGAGAGTCTTGTTGTTTTGCAATCGATTTATTGCGTCTACAACTTCGTTGAAAGAGAGCATTAGGAACTGAGGCTCGGCTGTATATACGTCTGGTGCGTTTGTTTGTGGTAGATGGGTGCGCACATTGAGCAGGTTTTTCAAAGTACTGCTTCCATCTTGTGACGAGATTGTTTGCTTCTGTAACCAGACAACCGTGTGTGTCTCCAATTATTTTGGCTCTCCCTCGGTAGCCATTTCTAATTGAATTTATACCGGCATACATACCACTGATGTTCTTTGCTCTGCCAATTTCTAGGATTTTTTCGATCCGAGTCTTTTCCCATTCGTGTTTTTTGAGTTTGAAGAGTCTCACTGTCTCTGTCCGAATTGTCGCCTATCTTTCTGCGTTGACTTCGTGATATCTTTGTAAGTGGGTCACTATGAGGCGTTTACGTTCTTCGATATTCGTACTGCGCTCATCGTCAAATCAAGGTGTGGACTTAATTGTTTTCTTAAACGCTAATACCTTTTGGGCTGTTTGTTTGATTGTGTCCTGTGTTAAGTATGTCTGTGAAAACATACTTAAAATATATTTTATTAATTTCAGGTTAATTTTGATGATCGGATTTTTTTTTCGGTTTCTTGAGGATTTTAATTAAATCCTCTATAATCAGGTTGAAGAGAATCATAATCATGCCGATTGCTCTATACGGATGCGAAACATGGGCTCTCACAAAACGGGAAGAGAACAAATTCCGCGTATTCGAGAATAAAGTTTTAAGGAATATATTTGGCGGTAAATATGACGAGGAGTCAGGAGAATGGAGGAAACTCCACAACCACGAATTGGAAGAGCTATACCGCAAATCTACAATAGTGAGAGTGATCAAGTCGCGAAGAATAAGATGGGCCGGACACGTAGGGCGAATGGGCGATGATAGGACCGTGCATAGAATTCTTGACGGTAAACTAACGGGGAAGAGACCGACAGGATGGCCACGACGGAGATGGGAGGACAATGTTAGATTGGACCTCGAGGAGATCGGATCGGATGATCGAACGTGGAAGGAGAGCGCACAGGACAGGGAACAATGGCGGAGCCGAGTCGGTGAGGTCATGAACTTCCGGGCTCCTACAGGCCAGTAAATAATAATAAAATAATCAGGTTGAAGACCGGTAAAACAAATTAGGGATTTCAATACATAAGTAGTAAGTAAAGGCGACAATCATCAAAAAAAAAAAAAAACAACACAGCCTTGCTAAGAATTTATGCCGGTATGAGCGGCTGTTTTGCACCTATTGACGTTGGTTTGGCAAGTTCACGGGTTTAGTTCAGAGGCAATCGGCGTTTAAAGGCTATGACACATTCAACCTCATCTTATAATCTACATCAATTTAATTACCATTATTACGCTTTTCTTCTCATTCCATCTAATTAAATTTACGGCTCCGTTTATTAGTCAAGTAAAGGAAATGAAATAAAGCATTGATCACTGATTATCAAGTAATATTTTATTCCCTTAAGCATTGTCGTGAAACTTACTAGTCCTCAATGGGAATGCATACATAATTGTTAAGGATATACCTAATTATTGACTCCTCACGAATGCAATTACCAACATAATCCAAATATAATTAACTTCATCCACTTTCGAGTACTAGTTAGCAAAGGATCACCCCAATATTTTCACAATAATAGTCGAAGGAAAACGAAGGAAATTTTCAGACCAGCTGGCGGAAAGGTTTTAGCACACGTGCCATCGTTAACGCAGTGCTCCTAGCTACCACTGCCATATACTTTTGACATACACCAGTTAGGACCGCTTTAAAAAAAAAAAAAAAAAAAAAAAAAAAAAAAAAAAAAAAAAAAAAACACAAACTTAATAATCCATGTACATAAACAGCGAATTGTCAGAGATGGTTTTTTTTTAAATTTGTTTCTCCAACCGTTGTTTAGTTTCAGTTGTATCCTTACTCCGGTCAGGCGCTACAGGGAAGCAATTATAATTATGGTTAAGTTAGCACGAGCATAACCTTATAATAAATAATCCACTTGCTTATTCTTTTGGCTGTTGTCGGTATCTTATGGCGATGTATATCAATATGAATGGGTTTGTAATTAATGAGAATAAGCATCAACTGACTGTGTAGCTCGTATACAACACTTTTTGTAGAAAACGTATAACACTAATGAGAATCTGTGTTTGGGAAACTTACACTTTCACTTTTACTTAGTGGTGTTGAGCTGATGATTTGGGTTGCTTATTAAAGTGTTGGAGTTTTCCAATGGACATATAGTAAATATATTTATTATTTTTTATTATAACTACCTATTTGCTATAAGCTTATCTGGCAGGCATTCAGGATTAGATAATGTAAGAATCCTCTTTTCGTCTACTCTTTCTATCCTTTTACCTGGTTTCTGTTCCCTCGATATCTTTTGATATCATATCATAATCCCTTTCACATGTGTACATTATAAAAATAAAAACACTTGCTGTTCATTCGATCAACAACTATCTCCCAAATATGTCAACTTAGATAACAAGTAGCACATGTTGAGAAAACACATTTTCGCATGTACCGATGCCGGCTCATCACGTTTATACTTATGTACTCAAATCGTGGCGTCGAATAAGTTTATCGAACGTCTTTCCATTATAATGTTGAAAACTAAGAACGCACGTGAACCAAGAAAATGTACCCAGGGAAACGTAGAACAAAGGAAATGTCCTTGAACGCGAAAGTTCCCCGGAAATGAGCTCCAAGAACAAAAAAAAAAAAAAAAAAAAAACAAATCACATGCATGCCTGTGAATAGCAACTAGAGGGTGTTATAAAGCTACAAAAACCCCTCGAATGCACGATTGGATGTACACACACTTGGGAAAGTGAATGTGAAACTGTATCCGTGAATGTCGAGAAGCACATGTTGGACGATTGTGTGCAGAATCCGTATCGAGGGTAGATTACGTGAATTCGATGTGCAAGGGATCCATCAATCTGATGGGTCCGAATTAGAGCAATAACGGTGTTAAAAATATATGTAATTCTTAAACAGGCTCACATATCAAGAATCACATCGCGGTCCGCTACTAATTGAACTGCCGGATAATTGTATCGGTTCTCTACAGGGATCGATTTCCTCTTGCCCAATCCCGAAATTACTTTTTCAGCAAAAATCCTTGGGTAGCATCCTTTTCACATAGTTGCAAGGACAGTAGCCCTTATTTGAAGTAGTTTTTATTTCAATCAAGCAACGATTCACTGAACAGGTAATTGGACCGTACCACCACACCCACTCACTATGGTCCTGTAGGGGTGGAAGCAGAAAGTCACTTGGCATTCGTGTGGTGCATTCATATTTCCCTTTTGCTCTTCAAGTTGTGGCAGATGTCACGGGCAATGTAGCTTGCCAGAGATCCCGATGCTAACCCTTAAGCGGGATGGTAAGTCAATACAAACAGAATGTTTGTGTAACGTCACCCCTAGAGTTATGTCATTTCCAGCCATGCGAAAAGGACCTACTGCTGATGCTACAGGGAACTATTGATACGGATAGAAATGGAATTGATACGCTTTTAGGAAGACCTCATAATGCCCCTTAGTGCTTGACATGTGTCTGAGCCAAAGTGATACACAAGAGGTACCAAAAGTGCCTACGAGTAGACAAATGTTGGACGAAATGCTGATGCCCCCTCGGGCCAATGTGGTTAATTTTAATTTGTAGTATACAAGGCGGAGAGTAAGGAACAAACAAGTCTAGTAAAAAAGAATGAAAACAAATTTAATATTCCGCGGAAATGTTGTTTTTACGACTAAGAAAAAAAATGCTACCAGTGCCGGAATTTTAAAATTATTTTTATAACGTAAAAATTTACAAGGCGTACGAAACGAATGTCCTCGTGAAGGTAAAAGGTCTCTTTATCAGGGGTGTTTTTGTGGAAATGTTGGCAATCACCGACCTACATAGAAAACGAAAGGACACTTATGAAGCTCACGGTGAAAAAATAAGATGCCTCAAACTATTGTTACTGCCTGCCTTGAAAACAAACATTTTAATGACTGTTTATTTGACATAAAGAGATTGTAGCCTAGAAAAATATTTGGATTTGCTTAAAAGGTGGAAGCTGTTAGTTAAACGAATGGCAGGTGGTAACCTCCCCCATCCCCAGTATCCCACCGAGCGGGGAGATTAAACCTTGGTTGGGTTGTTCCGCCGTTGAGGATGTGCAGAGATGCAGGAAAGATTGGAGCCCACGATCCACATTTTGGATTGACATTCGTTACAAGCGAATGCTCGATCCTATTTTCGTTAGGTTGTGGATTCGCGTAAACAGCTGCGGCGCGTTTCTCTTCGGAGTGATGGCGGAGTGGATAGAGAGAATAAGAAGTAGTAAGTAAAAAAAGAAGAATTGAATTCCGAGCAACGGAGGCAGCAAGAACAACGAACGAGTGTTGTAAAAAATTAATAATTAAAAAAGAAAGAATAAAGAAAAAAAATTCTAATGTATAATAATGTAATGTGGTAATTGTAATTGTAAAATCTAAACTAACGTGAAACAGTGGTGAAATACATGTAATTCTTCTGTTGTGTGAACGAAGTATTTCTTTGATTTTTTAGTCCGGCACGTAGACTGCATGAAGTGTGTGAATTATGAACAAATAACCAGAATACCCGAAAGTGAGCGTTAGAATCCTGTCCACAGCGCCCTGCCTTGTTTAGAGTGATAATCGCAGCCCGATCGAGGGAGGACACCAACTCTGGAATTGGAGCCACGGGCTGGTTGACCGTTGTAGTTGTACCCAGGTAAACCGTGCCTTTCTAACGTTTTATTCATAGAAATTAAACTGCTGGACGGTGACTGTTGGGAGTTGCTGATTTTGGAAGAAAACTGTCGGAAGTAGCGGAACCAAGACTAGCGGATGGTTAACAGTGCAAAGTGAAAGGAATGAAATTGAGAATTATTTGTTGTTCGAATAGAAACGAGAGTCACTACTCATATTCAGGGGTATATCGAAACAATCCAGCGGTTGTATTAACAACGGATGAGTTAAGGCGTGGTGATGTTGGAGACCAATTCTGCGGATATGCTGTAGACTGCGGACCTGAGGAGCGATTCGACTCCAAGGGCGGACTAATTCGGGAGCCCCATGTATTTCCTGATCGGAAAGTACAGCAACCACTGCTCGGCCAATTTGCACATAATTCCTACAAACAATTTTGTTCGTGCAAATTAAGACTGCCACATAATGATAAAGTCCACCGTATACAACATAACTACTGGCCTAGGCAGTTGGTTAATTAACAATTGTTATACCGTGATAACGCGCCTGTCACGCGGGAGACCGGGGTTCGATTCCCCGTCGGAGAGCCTCTGGCGCAAGACTTAATGACCTTGCCCGGAAAAAACAAATCATTATGGAAAATTTAACAAGCCTCAGGACTTGCTAAATAAGGCCAAGACCGGTTTCCGGTTGTAGTGCTAATGATGATGATGATACCGTGATAACTGGCGCAGCCCCACATCCCAAACATTTACCGGGCAACTTGTTGCGACAGGAGGCTTGCCCCCAACATTTACTAACAAATTTTTAATAAATATATTTCATAACCACTCGGAAGTGTAACTAATCAATTTTGTAACAACTATATTGGTGTTTTGTTGCAACCAACAACTTATTAATTAATTATTTTGATAACAGTACATCTGTAACGTACTTTTGTGACGCATAAGCTTTACAGTTCTCAGCGGGATGCAAATTCCCCACCGTATACGAATATAATTAGGATGACTGCCTGGCCAAGGATACTTGAAAATTGACCACGCCACCAAAACCCGATACCGAAAAGGTCTTTCATCTAATCTCGTAACATCGGTGCCACGTACCGTAATATGAAAGTTGGCGCAAGGCTAATAACCTTGCACGGAAAAACAAATTATTATGGACAATTTAACAAGTCTCGGATATGGACTGGATACCGGTGGAGAGATTTGCTGAATAAGGCCAGGACCGGATCGCGGTTGTAGTGCCGATGAAGATGATGATACCAACGGGAAGAAGTGCCCTGGGGTACCCAAAAGAAGATCAGATCAGAGTGACTCCCATTTAAATAACACAGTAAGTCTTCTTATATTGTATGGACTCATTTATAGTCCATAACATTTGTTCTAGTTGATAAGAAGAGGCCTGAACAATCCATGGGGAGAACTTGAGTGGTTTATATTTTGCTTCGCCATTCGTCTTCGATGGCACCTGATATCTTTGCCCTAACCGGGACCCAGGTCAATTCGTCAACTGATTCGACATATCCTCGATGCTCAGGATACGACTTACATTCGAGATTCCACTTTAATGATGGCCCGATCTGGCTTGCCAGAGGATGGAGGCGTTGGAACCAAAAAACTTGGACATCATGTGGTTGAGGGTCGTGCTAAAGAATCCTATTAAATTTCTTTGATGTCTTTACCGCTCCCCGAATGACGATCGACCAGCGACATTTTTCGAACATCTTTCACACACCATCGACCGGATACAGATCAACCACCCGACTTCTGAAATTCTCGTCATTGGCTATTTTAATGTACACAATTCCGGCTAGTTGGTGCATTCTACCACAACCGACGATGCTGGGAGGCTGGCGGAGTTGTTCGCTGTTTACCGCAACTTGTTGAGGAACCTACGTGAGTGCTGGATGCCCGTGGTGATTATGCGAATACCTTGGATATATTTTTGAGATTCGAGCCGAGCATTTATACCGTGGAGGTTGCTGCGCTACTGAGGGACACAGAACACTGATTGGTATCGGTCGCGCAACCACTTCTATTTCAAGCAAATAACCGACGTAAGCAGCAGGTAACGAGGTATGGTGATGTCAACTGGGACGATTTGCGACATTTCTTCGCATTCTTTCCGTGGTCGGAGGTGTGCTCTATAGACTCCGATGTTAACGCATACGCGGAGTCGGTCACGGAGATGATTTTTCTCGGAATGGGGATTCCATCAAACGAAGTTCATTTGATAAACCTTGGTTTGATAAAAAATACGAGCAGATTACGGCGGGAAAAAATAAAGCTTTTAAACAATGGCACTCCAATCACATCGAGGTGTACAGAACGAATTTTGTTAGATTCAGAAACGCGTACAACCAGGCGATTGATGTCGTGAGGAGGGCCTACAACCACAGAGTGGCCAATAAGCGCGTTGAGTGCCCAACTGGTTCGCGTTCCTTCTGGTCAATGACATGGGCTGTCAGCAGTAGCTTCACCTCCTCTTGTTTTCCTCCGTTGGTGACGTATAGCGGGACATTAACCACAGATTCAAAAGATAAAGCTAATCTGTTCGCGAATTTATTTTCCGCGAATTCAAACCTTGATGTCGGTCCTTTGGAGCCACCTATGATCGCGTCAGTACTGTTTTCAACGCATTCTACGTGGACTGGACTGTAAGAAGGCCACCGGCCCGGGCGGAATAGCAGCAATAGTCCTTAAGAACTGTACTCCACAACTATCGCCGGATCTTGGCAGGCTCTTCCGCTTATCTTATGCACAGAGGACATTTCCTACCCGCTGGAAGGTGGCTCAAGATCAGCCAACCCTAAAGAGAAGAAAAAAGGGTCTCCCCCAAAATTACCGACCGATAGTGTAGTGCTCTGAAAAGCCCTACCACCTTTTTGCCTCCATTTCCACATCCAAATCCCAGCTATCTTACTACAAAACTCAAAATCCGATCAAAACCCGAGAAAACCCAAACATAAACCAAAATTCGCAATAAACGAATCAAACATTCGTTTATCGCTTATTAGCTGCTTCCACGGCATAATTAAATCCAAAATCTTAAATTAAAATCAAATTCCCAATAAACGAATCTAATATTCGTTTATTGTTCTATATTCGCCCCACGGCATCATCTAAATTCAAAAACCAGAGATACGTTATCTCAATTTGGTAAAATCCATCAAAGTGAACAAACAAAAACCCGAATTCATTTACATATCCACATCTGCACAATAGTTTCATAGGAATTCAGGAAACTGAATCCTTATCTTAAATAAACACTGAGCATCTCACTCAGGATTCCAAAATCGGGATTTTTGTAGGAAATTGTATATTTTCGAGATACAAATTTCGATTTGTTTCTCTTTATAAGGGCGATGGATTTTGTATTCGAAGTTCAGTCTCGATTGGCGTCCGAAGTGGTAGGACGCCAATAAACTAAATAAAATTATAAAATAAATGTAATTAAATAAATAAATCGAGGTTTAAATGCTGGAAATAAAGGTGATAGATTTTTTATTGCGCTTGGCCGATTCTTCCTACTCGACGACCGGTAGCTGCTCTTCCCTCGAGGTTCGAGGAAGCACGGCGGCAACCGCAACGGGTCCCCTCGGGAGCGGTCTTTAAGAGATCTTACGTCCTTTTCAGGATAAGAAGACACGCTACCTGAGAGAAGGACCACTACAATAGCATTACTGTATATGTTATCTAAGGTGATGGAAAAGCGCATCAACGCCGATTAAATATTTGGAGTCCAATGGACTTCTGAATGTTCGCCAATATGGATTTCGTGGTAGGCGCTCCATGGGAGACCTTTTGACCCGTATAACTGATATATGGACACCTGCGATTGAGGGGCATGGTGCATCAAGGGAGGACGCCCTCCAAGGCATTTGACCATCCCTGGCACGGGACATTGCTGAGCAAACTTCGTTCATATGGACTTTCTCAGCAGCTTTGCAACTGGACGAAGAGCTTCCTGTAAAATCGGTCGATCCGGGTTGTTGTGGACTGAGAATGGTCGGTTCTGCATCCTTTTAATTCCGGGATACCCCCAGGTTCTACTTTGGCTCTTGTTTTTGATTTGTTGGAGCCAACTGATAACAAAGTGTCAAGTTTTGCCGATCATGGTACGCTTGTTTCCTCTTTTTCGAGTGACCGGCCGATTAGTGCATCAACGTCGCCCCAGCTGAGATGTAAACAGATTGACTATCGGAATCGCGATCTGAATAAAGTCCTGCAGTGGAGAATGGCTACGAAGACACAGTATACGATATTCACAAAGACAAGTGGATCATCGGTTCCACAGCTGATGATGAATGGCCAGACCCCCGAATCTGGGGAAAACTTGAAATTGCTCGGCGCACCGGGTTTGTGTGAATGTATCGTGACATAAACGTGTGTCGATCATTGCCAGGTCCTCCTTTGGAAAACCGAGTTATCATTTTAGAGCCTAGAAATATTTTACTCCGTCTCAACTTCTTCTCCTGTATAAATCCCAAATTAGACTCGCGTTCGAATATTGCTCTCATGTTGGGAGCTCTGCTCCTACACATACCATCTTCCTCCTACCATACAGAGATGAGCAATCCGTCTGATCGGATACACGGCGCCGAAGGAGGGATTCTCCGGCCAAAGGAAGATGGACCCACACCATGATACCTGATATAGGAACATGGGTGAAAAGAAAACATGGTGAGGTGGATTACTACTTGACTCAGCTAATATCAGGACATGGATGTATAGCGTTTGGGATTGATAGTGAAGAATGTGTGATTCGAACTGACGCTATGACAGTTAGAATCACCAAATATTGAACCTAAGCGTAACACATCAGGCTACTGGCCGTGTTTGGAATTCGATTTTTAAACTCAAATATTCCACTGATGTGGACTGTTTTGTTATCGCCATGGTATACGGCTCTGATGTATTTTCTTATTCGACTTTCGTTCGGTGTTCTTCACTGTTTGCTTGTGTATTGTGTGTGTATCTGCTAGAGATGCTACAGATGCTTCGGCAATACTTGCACAAGTATAAGCATGCGAATTACCCATACTGCTTGTATTGCGAAGGCAAAATAGAAAATGCTGAACACGTACTCACAGAGTGCGTGAGATTCGAGACCGCACGAACGATTTTGGAGAGACATATGAGACGGACAGTTACTCCGGCTGGAGTAATAGAATACATACTGAGTTCAAAACAGGCATGGTCCGTAACAAATGGTATTCTCGCTGAAATGATGCAGCAGTTGCGACGTGACCAGCGGAGTAAGAGGGCAACTACGTCCCGCCTCGCGATGGAATATCTAAAAGAAAGTTCCGCGGGGATAAATGGGAATATGAGCCTGGCGGGAGCTGGTTTTAGTCGGTAAAAACCCGACGTGCCTCTGGATTGGTCTAGAGGTGTCTTTTGAAGATTTCCAAAAAAAAAAAAATTCCCCAGTTCCCTTGGAGAGATATTCTTCGTCCCTCGCTAAGCCGGTGCGGAAACTCCCCCGTCTCTCCTATTCATTGGCCATTTCTCAAGTAGATGGAAGTCAATGAATATTCAACCAATTCCGGTTAAGGCGAACCCCAACGTAAATACATTGTCGAAGAACGGCACTTGCATCGACGAAGCCAAGGGACTATCAATCCTTGGCACTCGAATTAATCCGACTCTTAATGGGAACGGCCATATATTTGAAGTATTTTTTTCGGCTAATCCTTGCGCCATTTTTGAACCTAATGGTTGCTTAACGGTCGCTATGTTAATGATTAGTGAAGATTAGAGAACTTGAGAAGTGAATAGTAATTCATTACGCTGGATCCATCGATTTACCACAGGTTGTTGTTTCCGATTAATTTGAACCACCTAGGTAAAAAAATGATTTCTGGCAGGTATAAAACCATTTACTCCTTATTCTAAAAGGTTCAAAACAAATACAAAAATACGATTGTCGAAAATTCTACAGTGGTTTAACCTTTTAAAATTTTATTACAGGAACTCCTTCACTCATTCAAACATGATGTTCGTTCAACTCGAATTGTTTTACAACAATGATAAACTCTCATCACTAGTAGATTTCGTCATCTTCGGAATCTCCGGAATCTCCGGATATTAAGAACCAACATATTTCCTTTTGATCAAGATTACGAAATTAATAATATAGTTGAGGATTCACATAAGGACCAAGTGAAAGTGGTCCGAAGTAAGAAGTGCTTTCGACCAGTTCCAAAATGTCCATGATGTCAAATAATTTATTTATATCAGGCAAGTAAATAATTTTGCTATGCCAAAGGTGAAAGTGACAATTGAACTCACGAATCACTGTGTATCTCTTAACTATCCTATGAAAGAAGTCATGTTGGAAATCCACAACAAATTGTGCAATTAAAATTTGAATGTTTTCCTTCTAGTCCAACTACCTACATACATAATAGACCGATGACCATTCCGACCACCTCAGCTACAAACTGTAAAACCGAATGCACTCGAAATGCTTAACACATTCCTTATGGCTTTTTTGTTTTTTGGTGTGGGTGTGCACACCACAATTATATCCATGGCCGCCATGATAAAAAGATAAAACAAAACAATTTTTGTTGTTGTATTTCGTATCTCTGGTTTAAGGCGGATTATACTGTAATATCTAAAGTATGTAGGGCATTCAGAGCAAAGGCATTCATTGAAAGGATGCGTTCAATGCCTCTGCCAGAAGGATTGACTTGGTAGGAGGGTAGGCGATGTGAATTAATTTGCATGCTCATCATTCAGTCTTATTATATTCTTTCCTTTTTAATTATCTTGATCATCTCTCAATTGAAATTTCAATGCGGATGGAAACTATATCCATCTCATGGCTAACACAAGGACTTTTCTATTCTTTCTAAAAACCAGGCATTTAATATTAAGGACATGCATAGTAATATTTTAAATTGAATGTGGAATATTTCATTGCTTTATGAGAAGGTGACTTCTGGGAATTTATTAATGTGAAATTTAAGGGATACAAGAAAGTATCTTTAACAGGGGTGCCGACGGTACACCCCTAGTTGTCAGGCGTGAATGTATTTTAAGCGACAATGTTATTATTGAAATTGCTTAAACAAATCACAAATGTAAGTGTAAGGTTGTGGTTCATATGCGGCCTAAGGTTGACACTTAGATTTATGGTATATACTCTAGTTAATTAAACTTCATTGTTAATGGGATGGAAAGACATCATAACCAAATTCATTTTGTACACCTTTACATCGTGTCATGCAAATTGCCAGTTTCTTGAAAGTAAAACGCTGCCGCGTGCTTTTCTTATTATTATAATCTTCATATTTGACCGGATTATAGCCACTGTAGCGGCGTTAAACTTTTATAACACCGTCACTTATCTGCCACTTGTTGTAC
Source organism: Microdon myrmicae (assembly GCA_963931805.1). NCBI lineage: Eukaryota > Metazoa > Arthropoda > Insecta > Diptera > Syrphidae > Microdon > Microdon myrmicae. The sequence goes on along the minus strand of OZ007496.1, from coordinate 68,894,401 downwards.
AAAGTATCCAGATCCTCCAGTGTTTTGGCCCTGACCAGGGTGAACCGCACAAAACCAAATGTTGGAAATACTAAACGTTACAAAGATGGTCTCGCTATTTCACTGCCCATTACTCACCCACAACATTCTAGGAACACGTCCCTGTGATACGTAGCTCTCTTGTGTGTTCATGGAATCTAACGATTAGAAAGCAATTTCCAATGTTGCCTCCAACATCGATCCTCGAGAATCCCTCGCTGATTACTTTGAGTTATGTGACAGGATGAAATTTATTCCCATTAGGTCGAGAGTTAATAATTCATTGCGCTACTGGTCATAGATCATTGTCCAGTGAAGTGAATAACGCTGTGTCCTACCAGGATGATTATCTTTTACCGAGATGGCTATAACGCGGACGGATGTGTAGATAATTGTACTTGCATTCAGTACAGCACATACCGCGACTTTGCTTGTTTAATAGAATGTCCATAGTTGGTTTTTGAAATTGTTTTAAAAACCCTTCAGACAAGTTTGACATTTATTTATTTAGAGACGGTCAGATTCTGACAAGTGGACGTCGTGTTTTTGGTTGATATTGGGAACTAAGGAATTGTGATTGAATGAATACGCGTCGACTGTGGTTTCTTGAATATGTTAAACAGGGGAGCTAATGGTAGAATTGTGTTTCCCAACTGAGTGGATATTTGAAAACCTACATGGACACATTTTTATTAGTGGAAACAAACGGGGAGTGTGGACGTATAATAATTCTATAGACGGAAACAAATCGGGGCTAGAACTCATTTTGCCTGATTACAGATTTCACTAATATTAATAACATTTACTCATCAACGGTACTAATACTGTCACAGGTGTTACAGATGTTAAGCAATGGTTAAAACTTTCGCCTCGCATTTGTTTGTCATTTATTTATTTGAATTCTAAAATACTATAAGAGAACATATGTAGATAGAGTACTTATTCTTAGCACATATGCATTACCCCATATGGAGTATACGGTAGCATAAGTTTACTGTAGATAATCTGGGCCATAGAAGTGTTATCAGGATTCCTTATGGTGGCAATTGGTGGCTTTCCTTCTTAATTCCCTTTTTGTTTGAAGTTCTATAATCTTCAATCATTTCGCAGGAGTAAACATTTTTTTATTACCGAAGCTCTACAGTAGCACAGTCTTGTCCGTTGAACCTGCGCACTCTCAAACACCGACAAGAGGCTACTCGTACTTCTTTGTTATGATGGATATTAAGACAGAAGTGTATCCATGTTAAAATAACATATGCACTCTGCCCCAAAATAAACAGGAATGGTTAAAAATAACGATATATGTTTAATTAATTTTTCCATAAATCATTTATTTGAAATAACCTCCCTGAACTGAAATGCGTCAATTTACTCGTTGGGCAAGGGCATCAAGTAATTTTTGTATATTGTTGAATGGGATATGCTTGAAGATGGCGGTCGTTCTCAGGTGAATGCCTTTAATAGATGCAAAAACAGTTTCTTTTCATAGTCAAATGAAGTTTACGAAATAGCAAGTACTCGTTTGTATTGGAAACACCACGTTTCAACATCAGATATAATAATTTTTAATTCATTTTCGTCATTTCGAGCGTTTTTAATGATATCTTTGTAATTTTTTTTTAGGGCAAGGATATCCGGCTTCGTTGTTTGCAAAGATAGGTGGACGGCGTTTACATTCGTATTGGCGAAACTGATGCCTCTGATTTTACCAAATGCCGTTATCAGTCGAACGTCGACAAAGCCTCGAGAAAGAGCCAATTTATGCAATGACGAATTTCTTAAAGTTTTGTTATTTATCATAATATCTGCAATATGCCCCCCCCCCCCCCCCCCTCCGCCACGTGTTCAAATGGGTGCAATTTTTGGTCATCATTAGGTTGATGTGGTATGAAGTTTGAATTCAATTTCTCCGCACCAAATTCTTCAGTTGAAATGCGACGAATTTTTGTTTTCGCGAATGTTCAGCTCCATTTCCACGAATTTCAGTGAATATTTTTGGAAACTTTTACATACTGTATTGATGTTTTCTTCGATAATCACATCAGATGAACTGCCTGTACTTTATCCTCATACAAAACCTTCCAGCCATCCTTGGATTATCCAAAACATTTAAACAATTGTGTTTTGGTTAAAAAATTATCGCCATAAGCTTCTGACAACAATTCAAATGTAGCATTTTTACCAATTTAAAACAATATTAAAAAAAGAGGGGTTGGGCGCCGGTTTAAACGAGACAAGGACAAATGTGTCCCTCATTGTGCCTCTGGCTTCTGGTCATTTTGCGTCAACCAGATTCACCCACATCCGTGAGGATGTTGGGCTCGGTTTCAATATATCTGAAAAAAAGTGGAGTTATCTAAGGCCAATCTATGCGGGGTTAGTTCAAATCTTCTCTAACTACTTGGATGGAGGGATAGTGGGAAGGGAATCATAAAAGACCGGTAGCTTTTGAGTGCGGTAGTAAACGCAGATTAAGTTTTTGGCGTTTGATAATTTGCGCTTTGGTCGGTGTGTGTGCATGTTTGTGTCGTCTTATATTGTGCGTCCGTGTGTGTGAGTGGTGTGTTAGTAGTAGACCCTATGCGTGTACCAGTAGTAGATGCGTTTGGTTGTGCAAACCTTGGTTCTATTGACGACTCTTACTTTCCTGAAGTTCGCCACAATTACTGGTAGATAGGGTCTGGCTAGCGGTGAAAAACTTAAGCCCAGTGGCCTGGTAAAATACTACCCCATTAAAATGTAGGCTTCGTGATACGGTTAGGAGCAATCGTTGAGCATGTTTCGCTACTTGGATGATGAATGCGGTCGAGAAAAAAAAAGCATTTCAGGGCGCTGACTCAACACCATAGATTCGGCTTTCCTGAAAGAAGTAAAATAAAAAAGGACCCTATGTGATGGGTCCAGGAGTTCTGTATTATAGAGAGGAATGTTGTTGGGAAGGCTGCTTTCTTCAGTTTCATAGTGAAGAAGAACTTGTCGCGGTCGGTTCCGAAGAAATCGAAGGGGGGAAGGGCCAAGCATGCAAGATTCCCGAACAAGTCGATTTTCGCTGTTCTGGATGGTTTCGATATACTTGTATAGTAATTCTAGCAAGTACTAGTCGATAGGCGTAATGGAGGCAACCTCATATAGATGAGAGTTGAGGCAATGGCGACCGTTAGGCCTCCTAGAGCGGTTGATGCATCTTCTGAGGAATTTCCTCTTGAAAACTGGAAGCGTTTCCATTTGGGCCGAAGATATACAGGACCATATGGAAAAGGCATATAATATTCCAGATCGAAAAAAGTGCTTGTAGCAGAGAAGTTTAACTTTGGTATCAAAGATGTGGTGCAGTTGCTTAGACTGACCGAGGGCTCTTTAAGGAATGTGGGTAACGAGTTTGATGAAATTCATTTTTGGCATATAAATAACCCCAGGATATATCATCATATCATCGTGGTACCTCCTATTTGTATTCGAAAAAAAAAGGTTGTATTCAAGTGGGGATGCAGAGCAACAACAAAGTATATAACAATACGTCATATGCAGGTATGAATTATAAAATAAATTTTCTTCTATTATATAAAACAAACTTTTCTCCGTATTAGCACTCTGTATTCCGTTTTAGCACCCTTCCCTGTAAATCCTACTCCTCATACGCCCGTAAAGAAGTCCTATCCTATTCTAAGCCAAACCATAACCTACCTCGTCCCCCGTATTCCAACTGCTTAAGTACCCTTAACTCTAAACCCCCCTCCTTAACCAGCCGTAAAAAAAAGTCCCTAATCATATCAAAACGCACCTCGCCGCTCCTGGCCTTTATTTCTAACTCCTTCCCCCTTTTCGACCTCAAAACCTGCGCACAGTATCCCAACTTCCACAGATCATACGCTCTCAATCCCATTTACCCCCCCCCCCCCCCACATACTGACCCACTCTTTTCACCACCCACCAGCAAACCATCAATTCATGTCATAGTCGATACGCCTTATCTAAACTTAGAAACAAACTGACATACGAAAATGTCCACCTCTATCTCTCTTACCTCCATGACAAATCTGATTCTGTCTCTAATGATGGTGTTGACGTCCGGCGCCGTGCTTCCTCGGTTGAGGGAAGAGCGTGGCCTTTTTATTTTCTCCTTTATTTAGTATTCTTTCAATATTCGCTCCGATTGAAAATATGTTTGTGCGGAAATCAATTATCAAAGAAAAAACTCTTCAGTCTCTTAGCTTTTATTTAATTTTTGTATCTTCGATATTATTTAAATTTTGTATCCTCTTCTCCACAAACTTCAAAACTTAAACTCAACTACTTTCTCAGAATTCAAAACTTCAATTTAACTGAAAACTGAAACTTCCTCTTTTAACTGAAACTTCCTCTTTTTCTCAACTGAACAAGTGTTATCTCACACTCAAAACTAACTGATTCACTTCAACTGCTTCAACTCAACTCTACCAACTTCCAACCTCAACTGATTTTACAAATAAATTTTTTCTCTACTTATAGAACATTGTGTTCTAATTTACTGGAAATTTTTACAATAATCAAAAAGTTCTTAACACTAGAAAAATAGTCAAAATAGTCTATTTACATTATATATTAACTAACTAAATTTAAATATTTCTCCTTGGAACCTTTTGTTTTCTTATCCAAAAGTTATTATTACTTATTATATTAATTACATAATATTAATATTATTGTTTCAAAATTCTCATTTCCGTTCGAATACACATATTGATTCCAAAATTTCCAATATATATATTACCTCTAAAATTTCCTTTCTTTCCTTTTCCGTTCGAATATATATTAATTCCAAAATTTCCAATATATATTACCTCTAAAATTTTCTTTCGTTGTTCACCCTCTGTAACTTTTTTTTTTTTCGTTTTCGCCAATTCCTACAATTTTTTGATTAGTTCATATATATTGAATAAAAAAACAATGGCCATTTGTTATGTGTTTATCTTTTCGTTAAATTTATGGAAAATTTTCCAAAACTTTTCTGGGCCTATTATTATGATTTTTCATTTCATTTTTAAAACGTTTTTTATTTTTCTTTTTATATTCTTAATTTCTAAATTAAAGGCTAGACAAAAAATGCTTAAATTCTAGCTTAATTATCTTATATAATAACTTACTGGTCCTTCGCAGACGCTCTAAGCTAAACATTACTTAACATTTGTATAATTTGCCTTACGGCGACAGAACTTTGTGGCAGTACTGATAATTAGTTGAAATACAAAGAAAAATTTGAAAAACTTTGTCAATTTTTTTTGTTTTTTTTTTTCTTAAAATTTAACTTACTTAACTTAGCTACTTTTTTTTTTTTGTTTTTTTTTTTTTTTAATGTAAAAGCACTAAACCTAACTTAACTTAAATCTTATACTACCCTAATTCTAGAAAAGCTAAGTCTATGTAAGCTAGCTGATGATACTATGATTCTATACCGACTTTGGTATCCAGGTCTTTATATGCCATTCAACCACCCCTATTATTATGATGATTGTATAGAAATGCATAATACCAAAAATCTTCTTAAGAACTGATTTCAAATGTCCTAAATGACTGTGTAACTTTTTATTTTGTTGTATTTTGTGTTTGAATAAATGTTTATTGTTGTAAAAAAAAATTTGTAATGTACTTATATGGTTTTCCTTTTCCGTACCTATTTTAGTTAAATTATTATTTTCATTTTTTATTATTTCGTGTTTGAGTAAGTGTTTGTGTTTGTTTTCGTTGTTTAAAATATTTATTGTTTTCGGCTTAGTGTTGTGATTGTCCATAGCTGTAACCGCTGTCGGAACGTCTACCTTTTCAGTCTTACTCACTGCTGATGGATCGTTTAGTTTCTCAGTCTCATTTGCTGATTCGTATAGTTCTTCAGACTTATTAGCTGTTAGAACATCTTGGTTCCCAGTCCTATTTGCTGTTTGAACTATTTCTTCAGTTATATCTGCTGTAGAAACATTTAATCCTTCAGTCTTTGCTGCAGAAAAGATTTGTTCATCAGTATTAGCCGCTGAACTGACTTGGGTTTCGATTTTAATTGCAACTTTTAGGTCTTCAGTCTTTAACACTGCTGAATTTTCAGCCTTTGTTGCTGAAGTGTCTGCGTTGTCAATAGGGATAGCTGAGATATTAGGGATTTCATTCTTTAATACTGCTGAAAATTTCGAACTTTCAGTCTGTGTTGCTGAATTATTTTCCAGAATGGGAGTATGAATCGGAGTCTTTATATTAGGGGCAGGGTTGTTATCTTCGTTTATATGTATAGGTTTATAGGAGTATGTGGGCTCAGGGTAGATTTGGCTAGGTGCTTCATTAAAATGGTCGTTATCTATTTCCAAAATCGAATGCTGTAAATAGAAACATTTGGTCTGTCTTCCATAAATTTTGGTTGGCGTCAGGCCTCGTTTTCCGACTCTTGTACCAGAGAAAAGTGAACATTTTGCTTATCGTTATGTCTAATTGTGGTCCTAGAATTTTCACCAGCACGATTTTCGGCGATTGCAGGATTATTTCGGAATGGGTTTCGTGTAGTACCTTGTTGGTAATTTGTTAAAGACGATCCATTCCTAGATATCTTGTATCTACACTCGCTCTCTGTGTGATTATTCCGTCCACAGAAATTGCATAAAATGTTATATTCCCTTTTTATGGGTTGTCTATTCGGAAAAGTGGACTGCATGTTTCGATAACATGTGTCCTGTGTATGCCCTGACTTACCACAGGTTTGGCAGACTATTCGATTACATCTGTCATTATAGTTATATGGCCTGGGAGAGTTGTCCATTCGAGCAGCATGTGATACTACATGTGCAATCGACTGTTTTAAATTGTTTCCCCCATGGACTTTAGCTAGTATCTTTAATTGTTCGTTCTGTAGTCCATCCTCAAATGTTTGTACGGCCAATTTTATGTTTTCTTCTATTAAGTATTCCCTAACCACCGCGTCTGCTGTTATTTCACACGTGGCAGAATTTAGAGTCCTTAGAGCATTCGCGACTCTATCGCCATAGTCCCGAACGGTTTCTCTGTAGTGTTGTTTCAGAGAAATCAACTCATTGTGTGCCGTTGACCGAGATTGCTCCTCCTTATATTCCGATTCTAATTTTTCTTTTAAATCCTCCCACTTAGCGATTTTGCTATACCTAATGAGATCGTGTGCATGAGCCTCTAGTCTATTTTTGACTAGCTCTAAAAATGTTTCATAGATATCCGGGTCTGCCTTCTTTATAGATCTAAATAAAACGTCTCCCCCGGAAATAAATTTACCTAAGTCGCAGGGTCTCCCGTCAAAGGTAGGAACGATTCTGAAAACATCAGAAATACCGACAGAAAGAGCCATTTCAGGGGTTTTACTGAGTATCTGTTGATAGTGGATTTGTTCTTCCCCCTGCCTAGCCGCCTGTCTCGTGTAATACGGACTCGTAATATTGAAAATTTGAAAATTTGTTATCAATTCTTAAAAATATGGTCTATGAAAAAATGGCCTTTATGTTATTATTCAATATATATATATGGAAACGATATGGTTTGGACCCAAAACTGAAAAGAAAGAAAATTTTCGACGAGAAAGAAAAGGAACGGAAATGTCGTCGAAAAAAAACTCAAAAGAGAATTTTCAAAATTTCTATCGAGAAAACACCTTTTTTTTTTTTTTTGAAAAAGGAAAAAATTCCAAGTAAATTATTCCTACAAAAAAAAGGAAGAGAGAAAAATCAAAATATTGAAAAAATTTCTTACTACTACTCTAGATGTTGATAGAAGTCTTGTTGAGTTTCTTATTGTTGTTCTTTTTTTTTTCTGCTTTGTTGTGTCGTAGAGTTCTCCAAATCATAATCACCCCACCGCTGCCACCAGTGTTGACGTCCCGCGCCGTGCTTCCTCGGTTGAGGGAAGAGCGTGGACCTTTTATTTTCTCCTTTATTTAGGAGAAAATATCCTTATATTGAAAATATGTTTGTGCGGAAATCAATTACCAAAAAAAAAACTCTTCAGTCTCTTAGCTTTTATTTAATTTTTGTATCTTCGATATTATTTAAATTTTGTATCTTCTTCTCCACAAACGTCAAAACTTAAACTCAACTACTTTCTCAGAATTCAAAACTTCAATTTAACTGAGAACTGAAACTTCCTCTTTTAACTCAAACTTCCTCTTTTTCTCAACTGAACAAGTGTAATCACACACTCAAAACTAACTGATTCACTTCAACTGCTTCAACTCAACTCTACCAACTTCCAACCTCAACTAATTTTACAAATGAATTTTTTCTCTACATATAGAACATTGTGTTCTAATTTACTGGAAATTATAACATGAACAAAACACAAAATTTATCAAAGTCTCTGTGACTATTAAATTGAATAAAATTTGAACGAAAATCAAAGTTACTATGTTTTGAACGAATAAAAAGGTGCAGGTTATTAAATGTGCTGTAACTGGCAATATTGTGAATGTTTATGAATGGTATGTATTAAGTGAGAATGTAATATATGTTAAGGGAAGTTTTTAAGGATGTGTAGGGAGATTCAGTGTTAAATATAATAAAGGGTAGTATTCTGGAATACAACAATGGTAAAACGAAAACCAGCGTCATGGTTTCCATTCAGCAGAAAGGTTTTCCTACGGACCTTCCCAACTTTCGCAGCCTATTTATAAAATTCCATAAAAACTTCAATATGCTCCCAGATATACTATCAAAGGATCTCTCGGCTTATTGCCAACCTATTGACAAAAAAATTAACTTTCTCAATAATGACAACCCTTTTTGACCGCAAACAGTCAACCTCCCCACACCATTTCATGAGTCTCAATACTCTCCCCCTAACCATCCACTATCAGAATATCAGAGGTCTCTGCTCCAAAACGCATGCCACTCTGCGTAAGGCGCATATACCGCGCTTTCGATATACACGCTCTCACCGAGACCCACCTTATCCCGAGCATTAACAGTCAGTCTAGAACTATTCCCTTCCTCCTTTACCGTTTTCCGCGATGACAAGGTTCATCGTCAAAATCCCGATTCCCCAAGGATGCTGCTTGCCATTCACAATACACTCAACACCTCATCACTAATTACTATCTCTCCCTCTCCCAATATCGACTATGTCGCAATCAAAATCGACCAGCGCTTAAAATTTATTATACTCTATTTGCCTCTACGAGGGTGGCCGACGTCAGCGTGAAGGTAGCAGCACTCGTCAATAAAAGCTAGTGAATGTAGTTGTGCAAAAGGTGTGTGGGGGTAGAAGTTCGTATGCCTGCGTATGGCACGTATTCACTTTTTCCCCAACGATATTGCTCGGTCGAATATCCACAAAAATCCAGAAAGAACAGGAATAATGAAAACACACTGGTATAGTTGTTTATATGTTCCTTTTTTTATTTGTTGATATAAGAGTTTCTTTTAATTTTGTTGAGATAAACTATCACTGGATTTACATTTGTATTTACACACGAAGGGTTTGTTAATATAAATGTTCCTTCTATTTAAGGTTAAGATTTATTATCCCTAGATTTACATGGAATAGATTGTCTGCCCGCGATGGCGATTGAATTATAAGTGGGTATAATAAACGAGAACTCCTGATGATCCTCGAGCGGCGTGACCTCCTGTGGCAGTGGTTGAGATGCGACTGTTGTGGATCCACGAAATTTATGAAGACGAGCGGCGGCGCGACCTTCCACTGTAACGATTGAAATGTGACTGACTCAAATCAGGGGTGGAATTATTATTTCATTCCACACACAGGACAACCAAAAGAGACCACGCCTCTGCTCTCTCAACCTCACGCCCGTCGAAGTGTGAGTAACTTTTGTTAATAGGGTAATTGACGGACATGGAGAATGAGAGAACAGAAACATGATGTGCTGTGATCTCGGGGTAGCTTTGGTTGTGTGATGGTATCAGATGCAGCTACTGACACGACCTACTGACCCAGTGGTACGGCTATGGTGTAGTCAGAGCGCATTGAACCGTGGAAAGACAGAAAAGCGAAGGAGAGGAAAACCTAGCTGATGTTATTCACCTGCAAAAGAGATCATTGATCCCAAGCGAATGGGTGATCTGGGGGAAAGTCAATAGGACGCCGCTGATGCTTGGGAAATAATCAGCGTGAGAACCAGACTCTATGACGCTGAAATAACCCCAGCGAATTTGCTATGATGCAACAGCGTCGTTCGTTTAGACTTGTTGTTGGTAACCGACATTATGAGATTTCCGATGGGAATCTCATGGTTAGCAAGAATGGAGTTGCCATATGGCAAGAATGTAGCTAAACTCAATTATACATTATCTGCATAGGATAATGAGTTTAGCTATATGTCCGTTTAACATGTTTTACAGGGGAATAACATATGAGGGAAATAGATATGTATGACGCGCTGAAAGCGGTCGAAATTAGGTGGAAATTGTGGTTGAGATTGTGGGTTGGTTCTCATGTAGAATAGAGAAACCCCCACAGATGCACAACAACAATAGATACTCACCAACATTTTGGACACCTAGTTTTTATTTGACAGTCGTTTGAGTTTGTCGATGTGAGTGTTTTTGTGAAACTGGACGAAATTGAGTACCGAGCTGTCATTAAATTTTTGTTTTTGAAAGGCAATACGCATTCGCAAATTAAATATGAGTTGGACTCTGTGTATGGGGACGCTGCACCATCATTTATCACAGTGACGTTTTAGGCAGCTGAATTTAAACGTGGCCGCGAGAGCTTGGGAGACGGAGAATGTTCGGGACGTCCACAAAAACTGTAACAACTGACGATAACATCGCTAAACTTTACCAAATAGTGTTAGGCGACCACCGAATTAAAGTGAAAGTGATAGCAGAGGCTCTGAAAATGTCCAAAGAACGTGTTTGTCACATATTAAATCAAGATTTAGGGATGAGAAAGCTGTCCGCGCGTTGCGTGCCGCGCTTTTACTCACGTTAGACCAAAAACAAGTTCGAATGAACATTTCCAACGCTCTGTTGACGCAGTTTTGGTGCAATAAATTAATTTCTGTCGATGAAACTTGGATACACTATTATACGCCCGAAACAAAAATACAGTCAAAACAATGAACTGCAGAGGGGAAATCGACTCCAAAAAAAGCAAAAACTGTTTTTTCGGCTAGGAAAGTGATGGCGGTTTTTTTTTGGGATAGTCATGGAGTTATCGTAATCGATTTTCTTCAGAAAGGAAAAAGTTTACTACGCATCATTACTTGACCAACTGAATGCGGAAATTGCGGAAAATGGCCACATTTGCAGAAAAAGAAAATCCTGCTTCACCAACACAACGTGCCGTCTCAAACCTCAGTGGTAAAAATCCACGAATTACGGTTTAAACTGCTTGACCATCCGCCTTACTCACCCGATCTAGCCCCAATCTACTTCTTTTTGTTCCCTATTCTAAAAATTGCGCTCGGAGGACAGAGACTTTCGTCAGATGAGGAGACAATCACCTTCGTGAACAGTTATTTTGCAGAGAAAAACGCCGAGTACTATTTGTACAGGTTAGAGAGATGGGATCATCGCTGGGAAGAAGTGTGTAGAGTTACAAGGAGTCTATGTAGAAAAATAAAAATAAATTTTAAGAAAAAAGTTTTGTATCCTTGATAGGTCGGAAACATTTCAGTTCACCCTCGTACGTTTAGCTTAGACCGTCCGTCCAGCCTGTAATTTATAATCTAGGAAAAAGAAATAAGAAGTTATGCAAAAATGATGAAAAAATTGCCTAATTTAATTCTGTCTCAACTACTATTCATATACAGAAACTGTTTTTTTCTTGGTCTATGATGCATCCAAAACTATAGTTAGTGTTTAATGAGAGTGTATAAAACAGTTTTCTGTTCAATCTCCACTTTCCTTAGTTATCTCATTACATGAGTTAAGATATCGGTCGGGCCAGTTGAGATATTGTTGCACGTAGATTTGCGAATGCACACAAATATTATTATATTACTAAGTGAAACTATGTTGTAGTTTTTCCTCACTGTAATTTTGTTTTATTGGTAACTGAGTTTTTTCAATATTTTTACTTTATAAAAACAATTTTATTACTTTTTACACACGGTCTTTGTGTTGATTAACACTAATGATTTTTCTTTTATTTGATCTGTCCCTTTTTGTTTTAAAAACTACACTTTACATTCTCGACGCACGACGTTTTCCTTTTATTACCACACACCACGAATTGTTTTCACCAGACTACAACAGGTTTTCTACCCAATCGCCCCCGATTGCACACTAAACCTCAATTTCCCACTTCCCCACCCACTAAATGCGCATAAACTCTCGCGAATTTACTCAGCAGTCAATGAACCCAGAGCGCATGAGACAGTTCCAAAAGGTAACCAACTTGGCTGAATTCGCTTGCAACGAAAAGCAAAAACAAATGGTAGATTTGTCCTCCCTCGTTTAGAGGCTTGGGTTATTCTCGGAATGCAGTCCGAAGTGCATTTCGAGAAGGGGAAATGGAGAGTGTTGAAATGTATACTCATTAAATGCTGGCTAGATATGGCCGGACTGAAACTAGCTGGACATAAGACGGAGGCAGTTTTTATAAGCAGCCGCAAGAAAGATGAACACCTTGATTTGGAAATAGAAGGAAAAATAATCAGATCCAGTCGCTATATATAATATCTTGGTGTTATACTCGACAACAGGTTGAGCTTCAAGGAACACCTGAGAAAAACGAGTAAAAAACGAGAAGAGTATGCAAGGTTTTAGCGAGACTGCTGCTCAATGTTGGAGGACCCCGGCCCCACATAAGGAAACTCATAACCGGTGTCAACACCTCCACTATAATGTATGTAGCTCACATATGGGCAGGAGCTGCACAGTATAAGTCGTACATGAGTGAAGTGAGCTCCGCACATTGGCTGGCATCACTAAGAGTATGTTGTGCATTATGAACGGTATCCGAAGAAGCTATAAATATTCTGGCCGGGAGGACGCCGCCTGACATTGCAGCTACGGAAAACGCTGCATTGCATAAGGTCTCTCAAGAGAATCATTCGAGAATGCGGTCACAATTAGAGCTCTCAAGCCTAAGAGAAGGGCAACGAAGGTGGGATTCTTCCACCAGAGGAAGATGGACCCACACCATGATACCTGATATAGACACATGGGTGAAGAGAAAACATGGCGAACTGAATTACCACATGACTCAGCTAATATCAGGACATGGTTGCTTTCGGCAATACTTGCACAAGTGTAAGCATGTGAATCACCCATACTGCTTGTATTGCGAAGGCAAAATAGAAAATGCGGAACACATACTCAAGAAGTGCGTGAGATTCGAGACTGCGCGAACGATTTTTGAGAGACATATGAGACGGACAGTTACTCCGGGAGGGGTAGTAGAATGCATGCTTAGTTCAAAACAGGCATGGTCCGTAACAAATAGTATTCTCTGTGAAATGATACAGCAGTTGCGACGCGACGAGTGGAGTAACAGGTAAACTCCGTCCCGACCTGCGATAGAATATCTAAAAGAAAGTTCCGCGGGGATCAACGGGAATATGAGCCTGGCGGGAAGTGGTTTTAGTCGGTAAAAACCCGGCATGCCTCTGGATCGGTCCAGAGGTATCTTTTGAAGATTTCCACCTTCCTACCGAAACCAAAAAAAAAAAAAAAACACTTCCTGTATATCCAAAAAACACTTTTTGGCTCACTACCAGAATATCAGACTCTTTAATACCAAATAGATACTAATCTCCTCCTTCTTCTTTCTCGATATTTTACCATGGAGTCAATTTCAATCACGGTAATGCAAAGTGTTTGCTCATTGACCAACTATCCACTTCGCGATTACGTTGAAATGCAACGTCCCCGTTAATATCACTCGACACACAAATACAGATACTTTACATTTCAGATACTTTACATTTCAACTTCTGCGATTTTGAAAAATGTCTCCATGAAGTTTGGAAGCAATAAATTATTTCGCACATCGTGAATTGAAATTCTGACGAAATGCGAAATATTGATTAAAACTTATTGTAGTTTTTTCTTTTTGACCTTAAATTTCGCATTTATTTTAGGAAAAAAAAAATTACACTTTTCATTTTAACTACTGTCCTATTTACACTTAAGACTGAATACTATCCTATTTACAATTATTTTACCGGCTCTTCACAAGCACTCTAAATTGTATAATGTCGTTTTTTTGCCTTTCGAGGTACAACTCTACTTATGTTCAGAATATATGGTGCTTGTTGGTTTTTGATGTGATTTGAGTTGATGATGCTTCTCTTGATATGGTCTTTAGTGGGCGGCTATGGCTATGGGCTACCGCCCTCATGTGTCCCACACCTCCTCTCCATGTAGTAACATAATCAAAACGGCGACCCATTTCCTGGGCAAAAGAGTTGACTAACCACAGCGTCACCAGGTACGAGCATAACCAAACAGGCACTAGCCATGAACACATTTTCACGATCCTTTTTGAGCCACTCGGTTGGGTTTTTCCTTCACAAGCCAATAGGAACCCCTTCTATTATCATAACGCAGTATTTACATATAAATGTACCCAACCAAGGATTCGTTTTCCCAAAGAAATATGATACAAACAACCACCGCGTATCCAAGGATGACAAGTGAAGAGCAGATGAGAGAAATATTCACCTGGGCTATAATAACTAATGCACTTAATTACGGGGGTAGTTTGGTAAGTCACTGACTTTTCGAATTTTCCGAGCAGTAATCTTAAAAGCAACATCGCTCCCGTCAACTGCAATCTGTAAATAGACTACTATCAAAGATTGAGCAAACTGCGTCATTTAGTTTGGGTTTGATAACCAACAAATAAACATAGAGACTCATTCTTTAGCCGAACCACACGAATGTGGAATGTTCTGCCTGATTATGTGTTTCCTGGTTTGTGATGTCCAGACATTCAAGACCAATATACATCGATACCTTCTTTCCTCATCCACTTCCTCTCCATCCACTCCCACTGTGCTCTGACATTTAAGGATACTTCAAAATCCCCTTTTGTGCGCACATTGGTGTAAAAAAAAAAATTGAAAGCAGACAACCTCGTGAATTTTAACGAAAATTGAAAATGGCGATTTTCGTGCGGCTGATTAAGCATTTTTTTTGCATAAACAACCATCACCGACACCAAGGAAAGGCTTGATAAACACTATGGGGACTCGGCACCATCAATTTCAATGGTTAAGAAGTGGTTTACTGAGTTCCGTTGTGGTCGCAACAGCATAAGTGACGCTGAACGTTCAGGTCACCCAAAAGATATCATCATCATCATCATCATCATCATCGGCACTACAACCGGGGACCGGTCTTGGCCTTATTTAGCAAGTCCTAAGGCTTGTTAAATTTTCCATAATGATTTATTTTTTCTGGGCAAGGTCATTAGTCTTGCGCCAGAGGCTCCCCGATGGGGAATCGAACCCCGGTCTCCCGGGTGACAGGCGGGTATACTAACCACTATACTATCGAGGAGCCCACCCAAAAGATATCATTACGCCAAAAATCGTCGATAAAATCCATGGAATGATATTGGTCGATCAGAGAATGAAAGCGCGTTAGGTGGCTGAGGCTGTAGGTATCTCAACTGAGCGGGTACATCACATTTTAAATGAATAGTTGAATATGAAAAAAAATCTATCCCCGCGATGGGTGCCGCGATTGCTCACACTCGACCATAAGCGCAACCGTGTGACTACTTCAAAGGAGTGTTTGGTCTTGTTCAGTCGCAATCCAAATAAGTTTTTGCACAGCTTCGTTACCGTGGACGAAACCTGGATCGTTCACAACACACCAGAGACTAAGGAACAATCAAGAGAGTGTGTCTCTGGGTGAACGTACACCAAAGAAGGCCAAGGTGGGTCTGTCAGCCAACGAGGTCATGGCCACCGTTTTTTTCGGGATGCTCGCGGTGTTATTCACATCGATTGCCTTGAAAAGGGCGGCGAATATTATTCGGAGCTTTTGAACAGATTCGATATAGATTTGAAGCAGAAACGAGCGCATTCGTCGAAGAAAAAACCTGCTGTTCAATCAGGACAATACATGGGTACGCGTCTGTAGTCGCCATGGCAAAGATTCATAAATTGGGCTGGGAACTGATATGCCATCCAGCATATTCTCCATTTTTTAGCCCCCTGCGACTATTTCCTGCTTCCAAACCTAAAGATTTGGCTGGGCGGTAAGAGATTTGTGTCGAATAAAGAGGTCATCACAGAAACGAAGGCCTATTTTGGGAGACTTGAGTAAACATATTTTCTGGAAGGAATAAAAATATTGTAAAATGCTGGACTAAATATATCCAGCTAAAAGGAGACTATGTTGAGAAGCAAAATAGTTATTTTCCGAAAAAAAAATATTTTATTCAAAAAGTCACTGATTTATCAAACTGCGCTCGTACTAAATCGACTTGAGAGATGAACACTGGTCCAGTAAACCATCGCATGTTTTACGTAATTAAACTAAATTAAGTACAATTTAAACTAAATCAAGTGGAATATATAAATTGAACTACGAACTGCTACCCCCTCCAGCCTATTATCCAGATTTAACCCCCTCGACTATTTCCTGTTTCCAAACCTGAAGAAATGCCTGGGCGGTAAGAGATTTGGGTCGAATTGCTTATTTTAGGGCCTTGAGGAAAGCTTTTATTTGGAAGCAAAAAATTTCTTCGAAAAACGCTGAACTAACTGTATAGAGCTATAACGTGCTTATTTGCCGAAAAAAAAGAAATCTTTTATTTGAAAAGTTACTGACTTATCAAGCTGCACTCGTATTTTTTATCAATCGGAAAACATTAATTCACTCTAATGGGGTATGTATAAGTACCGCCACGGAGCCCGGCAGAGATTAAAAACATTTCATAATCCAATTGGTATCAGTTCCTTAGACATCGTCACGAGATGAAATAGCATAGAATAAATGCTCCTTCACCCAATTAAATGGCCAATAAGTTAGGGAGATCTTGCTACAGAAGGGAAAAGTTTAGTCTTCTTAGAACTTCCTGTTTTGCCTTTTCAATATTTCCCAAGTCCTCAGATAGAGATCTCCTTCGACTACATTATACGGATGACATAAAATTTACATCATAAAGTCGGACCAAAAGGGATATAAATAGTTCTCCATAACTAACTCTATTCATTCTAAAATGATTATTTCTTAGTTGCAGATTTTATTGAAAAACTTTTTCCCTGAACAAATAGGACATAAATGAAGAAAAGTCTTTTAACGTCATTTGCTCTGTTGAAAATTTGATTAAATAAATTTGTTGTTGAATTTCGCTCATTGAAATGTACATAACTCGGCGAATCCTCTTGGTCAATGCCCAACAACAAACATTCCCCAATCGATAAGCAAGCCTCAATCATCGGACATATCCTTTTTCCAGCCAATTGTCAAGGACATTTTCAAAAAGTTTACACAAAATAAAAAAAAGTCATTGACATCTAAAGAACTGTTATAATCAAATTGACTGTGAGATTTCAGTGTCGAAGGCACGCGCTGGCTGCTTAAAGGTATGTTAACCCTCGTCAATTTCATCAGTCCATCAGGATACATAAATCATCCAGAGCCCCCACATTACTTTTGAACTCCGACACAACTCAACATTTCTGTCATTCATTTGTGAAGTTACGACTTATTTTATTTACGCCCCACAAGAGATTACCAAAAAAAGGGTTCGCACGTTGGGCCAAAAGATTTACAAGTGTGGTTCAACCTCAAATAATGTGTCATTAACACGGACATAAATCCTGCTACATCTACCAGACACCTTCGAGTGGAAACAACATTAAATTTTCATCGAACCGAACGCCAGATATAAAACAACTTGGAAAGGAATATTGTTGAGACGTTTCTTGTTTCGTTTCAGTCGATGTGAGAAGGTCGATTGAAGCCAAAGTCAACTTCCGCCTGATTAACACAACAAGCACTTGTTGGCAGTTACCTGTGCAATGTAGCCCGGTGAAACGGGCAAGCCCGCAAAGTGGGTGTGTTTGAAAAGGTCCATGAAAAAATAAATGCTTTCCCAGAGAAGCACGTGCATACAACAATCACACACAGATGCACACGAAATCAAGCCTAAATATTTTATGTCCTAAATTTATGCTCGATATAAAGTATAACTAGGGGGTCAAGACTGTTTTTCAAGGGTGAAAGGATATTCACATGGAAATACACAGCCGTACAAACAGAGGCACGTACGCTGGTCCTGAAAATTGTTTGTATCAAGAAAGGGCGGACATGGATTTCATAGGAACCTCCTATACGTGTCCCTGTATGTTATAAGGACTAGAATAAATATTTGATCTGTTAATGTTTTATTCAATGGCAACAACTACTGTAGGGTGGTTTAAGATTGCTGTTGTTGGACTATCAATGCGTTGAAAAAGTAGAAAATAAAAAGTCATGTGAAGCACGACAATCTTATGGCAATTTTCGAGTTATGTGAAAAATGTTGTCAACACTTCGAAATTGAAACTCACACAGAACTCTAAATTTTCTTGTACTGAAAGGTGACTCCTGAGTCAAGTACTACAACAAGTTCGCACAAATCTAGCTAGCTATGAGCAATATCACATTTTTAGTTCGTAATTGGCACCTCTTAAAGGAGTTCATCACAATTACCGTCCACCCCTCGATCCACAATACGAAGAATGAAAGGAGCTGGGCATGCAATTTTTGCATCCGGCCGTTTCGCCCAATGGAGACACAGCTCCCCGAGGCCAAGACACCTCGTAGGCTACATGATGCGGTCAGAGCAGTGCTGGACCGAGATCTGCACCCTAATAACCCTGTTACGGACCTCGCGTCCATGTCCTCGCTCAACACCTACTGATTTCCTCAAATTTACCTTCTCTACCTGTAATGAAATCAATATCATCAAGTAGCTAATTTGCATAAACTACTTTATGGAAATTCTACTTAGCAGACAATATAATAAAAAACGTCGTTGGCGCCGAATAAAATATTATAAACAACGGCGAAAATAAATAATCGATAGAGATTGGAAGAAAAAGAAAAACGGACGCAATAATTGAAATCTAATAAAATAAGTAGAAAGAAAGAAGACATTCAACCAACCTATCAAGCGCACAACAACAGGGGGACCAAGACTTCGCACCCTGCACCCAGAATACCAGAGGAATCCAACAGCAACGACCGCTGCACGGTTCAACGATTCCTGAACCCACCAAGTAAGCCCCCTTCCCTTTTGTGTTTGTATTTAAATTCAATTGATGAATTACATATAACAACCCTAGAGCAGAATAAGTTCCATCAACTCGAAAGAGCAAGTCGAGAAGTTGCAGAAACTAATAGGAGACAAGCGTAAAAACATAGCCAGTACCTCGGAGGAAAATTCAAAGTCATTTCCGTGAGAGAGGTAGGAAATGCAAACGTGTGTTTTAATATGTAGGCGCAGTATGCTACCATCATCATCATCATCATCATCATCATCATCATCGTTATCATTATCATCATCATCATCATCATCATCATCATCATCATCGTCATCATCATCGTCATCATCGGCACTACAACCGGGAACCGGTCTTGGCCTTATTTAGCAAGTCTCGAGGCTTGTTAAATTTTCCATAATAATTTATTTTTACGGGCAAGGTTATTAGCCTTGCGCATGCCAGTCCCATTGTATCTTTGGAAGATTATACGTCCTTTGGCAAAACCATAAAGAAAAACGAGCATCGTCTGATGTGATGATTCTTTGGTTCTACATACGGATGATCTGTACGCAATACAAGACTTTCCTCAGAAAGTGGAGTTCCACCAGTCTGTTGCTCCACATGATTTAATCATACCCTCGTTCTGGAGATGTTGACCATAACATCGTTTATGAGAAAGGAGTAGTGGGTCGATTTCACCCAAATACGCACACACAACCGCAAGGAAAAATATAGTACCAAAAGAGAGTCGAAAAAATCATCAACGTCGTATACCAGAGCATTAGCGTACAAATCACACTTTGTGTATTCAGTTAAGAGGTAACGACACTCTGGCTTTTTCCAAAAATCGATTTGTTTTTGCTTAAATGACGCTTTGGGGTCTTAAAATCGATGTAGACTTGGTCCCAAGTTCCAAATAAAATTTAAGGTATCCTAAAATCCCCGAAGGCAGCCGAAACGCCACCGCTCCGGCGATAATCCGGTCGTCTGCTCCTTCTATTTCTCTTAATTTACCTGCCAAAATTACTGTGAGCACGAGAGGTCAGAATGTCCAACAGATCATTCCGGAAAGTATCAGAGCAGATCGACGTTACTACTGAAGGTGAAATGTATGGAGCTGCCATTGTTGATTAAACGAAGTGTAAAAATGTCCATACTTTTATCGCTTTCAAAATTTAATCACGTTTATCTCGAAACAACATTTTTCAACACTTCGGAAAACGTTTCTTCCTTATTTTTCATCTGATTGAGTTGAAATTTTAACTGTAACTTTTTAATAACATTCATCATAAGATTACGTTGGGGATTTTTGAAATGTTCATTCGTTTTTTTTTTTGTTTTAAGTAATGTATCGATGAAATTTTAGTCAAAAAACAAAATCTTTTTTCAAAAGACCACCATTTTATTCAAAAATAATATTTTGGAAAAATCACGAGGGTGAATCCAATATAAACGGTCATTTTACTTTTTTGCTTAGGAACAAGTTGCGAGATAGATAATCTTGTGCATGGCTGTTGTTTGGTTTATGAAGCGTAGGGGAACCGGCTTGGCTAGCGGTCGCGCTCGACTTTGTAGTCAGTACAGCAATGAGCGAGCAAAAGGTAAATACATCTGCTGCGCAACGGATTATAATACCATTTATAACAAATGAAGGCGTTAAACCCCTCGGTAATTTTTTCTCGATTGAGGCCACCGTTTAGTGGCGGTCGAATATTGGTCTCATGTGTGGAGCTCCATTTCTGAGCACATCTTCAACCTAATAGAGTATACAGAGACAGGCGATTCGCCTGATAGAAGACACGACGCTGACGTCGGGACTACAGTCGCTATCACATCGCATAGCCGACTTCTGTCTGTTTTACAGATATTATCACGGGTACTGTTCTTCGGAAATTCGTGGCATTGTTCCGCGCAATTTGATTAAGCGCTCCACAAGACAACCCGACGGATCCCACCAATTTGCGGTTCATCTCCCAACGGCACTAACACCCCTGCATCAAAACTCGTTTCATTACAGAGAGGGAAAGCTCTAGAATTCCATCCCTATGCGAGTATTTCCGGAGCGTTACAAGCTGCACTGTTCAGAGAAGCTGCCACCAAAGAACTACAGCGGTTATTTGGTGGCATCGGGGTGCGTCGCATCGGCGCTATAGTTTCTCCTCTCCCGAGAGAGATGTAATAAAAAAAAGTGAATTTAAAATGGGTCGTACAAGCACCGAAGACGCAACTTGCTCTGGTAGGCCAAAAGGCTTCTATGAATGCGGATATCGTAAAGCAAGTGCATCGAACCGTTTAGAGTGATCGCAAAGGGAAGTTACACTAGTTAGCTGAAGCCTTGGGCTTCTTAAAAGAATGGGCGGGATACATTTTGCACGATCTTTTCGACATGAAAAAGATATCGGGGTGATGGGTGCCGCGTTTACTGACCATCGACCAAAAACAGCAGCGCGTTGATGATTAAACGGCCGGTTCGGCATTGTTGTAACGTTATCAAGCTTTGTTGACGTTTTGTGAATATGAATAAAACGTTGGTCAATTATCATATGCTTGAGTCCAACAGAAAGTCTGCAGAGTGGGACGAAACTCATGAAAGACGACCAAAGCGGCCAAAAGACCAACACTAAGCCAGGAAGGTTATGGCTTCCGTTTTTTGGGTCACATGGCATATTCTTCATCAATTACCTGCAAAAGGAAAGAGTAGTCACAGGAGAGTATTATCCAGCGTTATTCGACAAACTGAACGACAAAAGGATAAACGAAGAAAAAAAAGTTCTGTACCACCACGATAACGCACAGTCACACACTTCTTTGAAAGCGATGGCCAATTTTGGTCAATTACGATTTGAATTGGTTGCTCACCTATAGTATTCTCCAGCCTTGGCCCTCAGCGACTATTATCTATTCCCGAACCACAAGCAATGGCTTCCGGTAAAGAGATTCAGGTCGAATGAAGCCAAGACGGAAACCGAGGCGTATTTCGAAGGCTTGGACATTTCGTACTACAGAAAGGCAATCGAAATATTGGAAAATCGCTAGATCGAGTGTATCGCCCTCCAGGCAACTATGTTGAGGAATAAATATATCTTTGCCCAAAAAACATTTGTTTTCATTAAAAATGCCAGGAGTTTTCGGCCTATTTAGTATTATAATAATCCAACCTTTTAGTTAAGAACAACGGTCTCCGCTCCTCTCTTTGGATAGACGAAGCAAGGTGGTAAACCGCAACCAGCGAAGCTGGGAGGAATTTGAAGAGAGACCTTGTTATTTTCAAAACAAAGATATATCCTCTCAAGTATTGTGACAACAAACGCTTAGTGGGTACGGTGAAGAACGTTAGGACTGGCAATTCGAGACTCGCACAAGCACGAAGTGCAAAGTCTACTTGCACCAACGCTAAGGTTAGTTATGGCTAACTTATCCTCAAACTATCACAAATGTGAATCGTAGTGAGATAAAGAATGATTACGAAAGTGAGTCGTAGCAAAATCTATTTACACCAACACTAAGGGGAGTCGGGGCTAACTTATCTGCGTATGATCACGGATGTGTGTAGTGGCGAGATAACTCTAGCTGCACGATAACTAGATTGAATCGCAGTAAAGTCTACTTGCGCGATCACTGAGGTGAGTCGTGGCTAATTCATTTTTTTTATTAGACTTCTCTCGGGAGAGGCGAACCTATAGCGCCGACTGGGCGCCCCGAGATGCCATCAAATATGCTGGTATTCCGTCCGGGCTGGTTGCCTTCCTACAATGAATGCGTTGAATAGTGCGCGGACGAAATCTCACATCCCGCATCGAAGACCGTACCGGCGAGATCACAGGTGGCTCCAAAAGGCCGGGATCGAGGTTTAAATTCGCGAACACATTAGCTTTATCCTTTGAATTCGTGACGAACGTCCCGCTGTCTGTCATCAACGGAGGGAAAGACGAGGTTGTGAAGTTACCGCTGACAGCTTTTGCCATTGACCAGAAGGAGCACGAACCAGTTGGCCACCGAAGAAGCTTATTGATCACCCTGTCACTCATCAAACGATCAAACGATCCTCAAACGATCACGGATGTGAGTCGTGGCACAATATACTTGCAGGATCATTAAGGTGAACTTGTGGGAGTTTCTCTATTCTACATGAGAACCAACCCACAATCTCAACCACAATATCCACCTAATTTCGACCGCTTTCAGCGCGTCATACATATCTATTTCCCTCATATGATATTCCCCTGTAAAACATGTTAAACGGACGTATAGCTAAACTCATTATCCCATGCAGATAATGCATAATTGAGTTTAGCTACATTCTTGCCATACGGAACTCCATTCTTGCTAACCATGAGATTCCCATCGGAAATCTCATAATGTCGGTTAGCAACAACAAATCTAAACAACCGACGCTGTTGCATCATAACAAAATCGCTGGGGTTATTTCAGCGTCTTAGAGGCTGGTTCTCACACTGATTATTTCCCAAGCATCAGCGGCGCCCTATTGACTTTCCCTCAGATCATCCATTCGCTTGGGATCAATGATCTCTTTTTGCAGGTGAATAACATCAGCTAGGTTTTCCTCTCCTTCGCTTTTCTGTCTTTCCACGGCTCAATGCGCTCTGACTACACCATAGCCGTACCACTGGGTCAGTAGGTCGTGTCAGTAGCTGCATCTGATACCATCACACACAACCAAAGCTACCGCGAGATCACAGCACATCATGTTTCTGTTCTCCCATTCTCCGTATCCGTCAATTACCCTATTAACAAAAATTACCCACAGCTCGACGGGCGTGGGGTTGAGAGAGTATCGCATTAGAGACAATATATAAAACATCCGATGTAGACGTGCAATTCCGCTCTCTAAGTAAATCTTTATCAACCGCAGTGAATTTATTATTCAATTCGTGAAATATTAATCGCAATCAACTCATTAGACTATTTATTCATTTATCGTGCATTTATTTCGGTTTTGTGCACATTTAATACACTTTTTCATTGACGAACATACAATTACATTACTAACTAAAGTGCTGTTTATCACATAACCAATGTGTTTTAATATCACGAAAACATCGGATTTCACCCTGTGAATACTCAGTTTCAAAACGTGTGTTTAAAAAACGGACAACGTATTGATATAATTAATCTAATTGATAAACGAGAACGAAGCCACGAAATAGAAAAACAGAGACGTGACGTGTGTGACAATTTAAACAAAGTGCAACAACAACAAACAAACAAAACAAATGTTAAAAGTGGCAAAAAACGTGCTCACAAAATCACTTCAGTGAGATACAAAAACAGAGTAAGACAATTATATCACCTCAGTCGTAAAAGTGAAAACTAAAACACACAATATATTGCTAGTTAAGCACAGAGTTTTCAAAGCATCATTTGGCGCGAGTGCAAGTATACTGACACTTAGCCGACGATAGCCGAGCTCGAGTCGGCGTACGGAAGAAATCGACTTCGTGGTTCGTATTGCAGGTCGCCTTTGTTTTTTTTTAATGAAAACAAACTGGAAATAACCAGCATGAACACGGAGGAAGATAAAAACGCGACAACACACAAACGGAAAGGTACACCTAAAAACTCCATTGTGACGCGAAGTAAAACCGCGAAATTGACAATGGAGAAAACAGATCAACAATTGGAGGAGGACAGTGAGCTCCCCTCCCCCTCCAACTTTAACATATATGGGGCAAATAATTCATTCGCTTCTCTTGCATCCTCAGAGTCTGAGGATGAAGAGGAAGAGATAAGTGAATTGGAGGCGAAACTTGCGACGGCAAGAGCCCGATTACAAGAGAGACGCCGAAAGAAAAAAATAGCGGCGCTCGAACAGGAACAAAACCTGCAACAACCAGAAAACCCAAAACCAAAAATCGGCCAACAGCAGCAATTTCACCAACAACAGCAACATCAACTTCAACATCAGCAGCATCAACAGCAACATCAACAGCAACTACCAACACAAAAGCGATCAACGAAACAGCAAGCAACACAGCAGCAGCAAAGCAACAATAACAACCAAAAAATAAAGATGCCACCAATCAACACCATAGATATTGACTATAAGGAATTGGTAAGTCTTTGTAAGCTAGCCATAGGAAACAATTTTGCAATTAAAAGACTGACGGGTAACAGGCATGGCATTCAAACATATACGGTGGCAGACCACGACAAAATTAAAGAGGTCTTAAAAAGGGCCACCGCGGAATTCTACTCGTTCACCATTCACCGCATCCAAGGCAAGAAGGGAAAATCGCAAGCTACCCTTCTTTTTGGTTCAATTAACACCCAGCAGTAGAATTGGTGGTCTAAGAAAAATTACAGTCTTGGATCATCAAATGGTCACATGGGATTAATTAAAAAAAGGCAGAGACATCCTGCAATGTGTCCGCTGGCAAGGGTTGGTCACGCGGCCGCTAACTGTGAAATGCAGCGCCGTTGCGTAAAATGCAGAAGAATGCCCTCTGGGAAAAGAAAGGGTAGAAGACAAAGCCCCTCTAAAGTGCGCAGTGTGTCGGAATGAGGGACATCCCGCTAATTACCGAGGTTCTCCTAAAATCCGAGAAATAATGGCAAGAATCGTGAATCGGCAAAAAAACACAGAGCCAGCTCGTACAACAACAACACCCGTAACATCACAGCGGTCGTACGCACAAGTTGCGTCGGGTGGGAGAACACCAAATCAGGCTACATCACAGGTAGCCACAAATACTCCCACACGGACTGAAACAATCTTTATTAGAAAAGGGAACAATCATAAAGTAATATATAGTGGAGAAGTGCGCAGGTTCCGGGTGCTGGAAGCCTGTATCGTACGCATACCCTTTCAGCAAGGAAGGGGTTTGTATGCGATTGCGGTCTACGCACCTGAGGAGCACCAACATAACCTGTTTATAGCAGAGCTCGAGACACTCTTTCGATGCTTACAATCGCACCTGGGCAAAAACTACTTTATCCTAGGGGGAGATATGAACGCCATGCATAGAAATTGGGGAAATTATATACTTAACACCAACAGACGAATCACAAACTGTTTACGGACAATTGAATACGATAGTGACCAGTGTGCATTCACGGCAGTAATAGAGCTTCCGAACGAGCTCGCAGATCTGGAGGAATTCGTGATCCCGCAACCCTATAACTACGGGGCAATGCGATGGCCGCGGTTCACCAGATCATTAACAAGAGAACTTCGTTCGAATGACTTTAATCTGCCAGTAAACAGAAACCTGACAAATGACGAAATCGACAAATACATTCAAGAAATGGACGAAACCGTAAAACGAACATTAGCAAAACAATCCCCAAAACAACAGTTACAGATCACATAAACACGTACAGAAACGCAACTATAAACGCACTCCACAAGAATAAGAGCAGACTGCTATCGAAACTAAAACAATTACACAGACAGTTTACAGACAGACAGTCCAGGAGATAATATCACTGAAATCCCGATTAAAAAACCTCCAACAATTACTTAAAGCTAATTATAGATTAGCAACAAATTTGTATTGGAAGAACAGAATTCGAGCTATAAAAACTAATAACCCGAATATGTTTCCACAAATAAATAAAATTATCAGGAGAAATAATCAAAATGAGATTCAGTGTCTCCAAATTCCACGTACAGAGGTAAACAAGCAGCTGCTAACCAACATTGGCATAGATACAGAGAACGCTATCCTCAATAGTGAGCTCTTCGTGATCGAAGATCCGTTGGAAAAGGTGAACGCTGTGGGAGGTGTCTTTCAGGACATGTACAAGGTCGATGAAAGCATTCACCGAAATCACGACTTGGAGGACAGAATTCTACTGAATCACCTGCACCTCCGAAATGAAATTTCACTTTGGCAATCGGAGAACCCGGGTTTTACCGAATCCAGTCACGATAATCTGTCAATTGACATTAATGCCAATGGTGGGGCAAATAGCCTTTTAATCACAAGGGAAGGACTCCAGAGTAACATCGTACTCAAGAACCTGCCCCCAATGGCAATAGATATATATACGGTCCTGTTTAACAACGCGTTGAATAATGCATATTATCCCACGAGTTGGAAAACGGCTATCATTCAGCCCATCCCAAAAAAGGCCAAAAAATGTACAAACCCAATGAACATTCGTTCGATAAGTTTACTCCCAAGCATCAGTAAAGTATTTGATTAAAAGACTATTAACAAAGCTCTGGTAAAATGGGTAGACGACAACAGCATTATTCCAAATAACCAGTTTGGCTTTAGGGCGGGTCATGAAACCACACATGCCGCAGCTAAACTGGTCTCCGACATACAATGGAATAAATGTAGGAACCAATGCACAGGTGCCTGTCTGATCGACTTGGAAAAAGCCTTTGATACCGTCTGAATCGAAGGGTTGTATTGCAAACTGGGCAGACATGGCATACATAAGCCTTTACTATATGTTAAATGGCAGGAGGTTCGTGGTCGAAAGTGGTAATGTGGCCTCTAATAATACGTATAATATCTAGAATGGCTTGCAACAGGGGACGGTACTCTCTCCGATTCTTTTTAACATTTACATGAGCGACTTATTAGATGCACTTCCGCAGGCTATTGCGTACACAGACGATCTCATAATTTACATAACAGCTCCGAAAGTTGAGATCATAAATAGTTTAATACAGCGAGACTTCAAAAACGTGCAGCGCTATTGCGATGACTGGAAACTTAAGATCAACTTCCAGAAATGTGAAGCCATCCTATTTAGAACTCCATTATATAAAGCCACGTACGACACAAGGAAAAACTGGCGAAAGCTAGTTATCGTGGGACCGCATGGAGATAAACTGGAAACCAAGAGTTTAGTTCAATACCTTGGCATCTGGCTAGACCAATATCTGTATTTCAACAGACATGTAGAGGCGGCTTTGGTCAAGGCTAGAAAAACGTTTGCTATGACAAGGGGGCTATTTCACAGTAGCCAACTTGACAGCAGGGTAAAAGTCATATGCTACATGACGTTAATCAGGCCAATGCTCATATATGGTTGTCCAGTATGGTTTAACATAGGTCCAAATTTGATGGAAAAGATTCGGGTGTTCGAAAGGAAGTGTCTGAGAACCTGTCTCAGATTATATCGAACATCGGAATCGGAATACAAAAAGTACTACTCAAATGAGACTTTATATAATGAAGCCTGCATAAATAGGGTGGATAATTTTATGATTAAATTAATCAGAGGACATATTGCGAGAGCAATATGCTCGTCCAACGACCTAATTTTCGGGGCTTATTATCCAAATACCCTGTACTATGAGAACGTGCGTCGCAACGGTTTTGTTCCACCAGAGGCGTTCCTTGATTTGGACATGAAAGGGCTTATACAGGATAGATCCGGAATTCCGCTGATCTATCATGTAAGTAGATCATCCGCAGACGGGCGATTGTGCTACGACCGGGAAGTAA
The DNA here is from genome assembly GCA_963931805.1 of Microdon myrmicae. NCBI lineage: Eukaryota > Metazoa > Arthropoda > Insecta > Diptera > Syrphidae > Microdon > Microdon myrmicae. Next base: position 68,865,802 of record OZ007496.1, on the reverse strand, counting down.
CGCGCACCGAAGAAGAGCTCCTGCGCTTCAGTAGGGCTATCTCCCACAGAGACCGGGACGATAGTATTAGACAGCGTCAACAGTTCTGGTGGTTGAATGGCATATAAAGACCTGGATACCAAAGTCGGTATAGAATCACACTATTATCAGCCAGCTTACATAGACTTAGCTTTTCTAGAATTAAGGTAGTATAAGATTTAAGTTAAGTTAAGTTAAGTTTTTTAAATAAAATTATATCAAAAAAAAAGTAGGTTAAATTTTAAGAAAAAAAAACAAAAAAAATTTCGACACAAAATTTTCAAAATTTTTCTTTGTCATTTAAATTATTATAAGTACTCCCACAAACAAAATTCTGTCGCCGAAAGGCAAATTATACAGTCGTTATGTAATGTTTAGCTTAGAGCGTCTGCGTAGGACCAGTAAGTTATAATATGAGATAATTAAGCTAGAATTTAAGCATTTTTTGTCTAGCATGTAATTTAGAAACTAAGAAGATAAAAAGAAATTAAAAAAATGTTTTAAGAATGAAAATGAAATGGGGTTGAAAGAGCAGAGGCGTGGTCTCTTTTGGTTGTCCTGTGTGTGGAATGAAATATGAATTTCACCCCTGATTTGAATCAGTCGCATCTCAACCACTGCCACAGGATGCCACGCCGCTCGAGGATCATCAGGAGTTCTCGTTTATTATACCCAATTATAATTCAATCGCCATCGCGGGCAGACAATCTATTCCCTGTAAATCTAGTGATCATAAATCTTAACGTTAAATAGAAGGAACACTTATATTAACAAACCCCTCGTGTGTAAATACAAATGTAAATCCAGTGATACTTTTTCTTAACAAAATTAAAAGGAACTCTTATATCAACAAATAAAAAAAAGACACATAACAGGTCAATTGAAAAGTCCCCGGCCTGACACATAGATGGCGGCACTAGAATTAAATCCATATGATTTTTAGTTAGTCCTAACCTTCAAAAGACGCATGTATAATCATCTGATTAACAGATGTCGGATCATTAGCTTGTGAATTATAGTATTTTGAGTGAAGCAACTTCTGTTATTGTGAAAAAAATGGATAAAAAGGAATTTCGCGTGTTGATAAAATATTGCTTTTTGAAGGGAAAAAATACAGTTGAAGCAAAAACTTGGCTTGATGACGAGTTTCCAGACACTGCCCCAGGAAAATCAACCATCAAGGATTGGTATGCTAAGTTTAGACGTAGTGAAATGAGCACCGAAGACGGTGAACGCAGTGGACGCCCAAAAGAGGTTGTTACCGACGAAAACATTAGAAAAATCCACAAAATGATTGAAATAGAAATTGAATGAAATAGCAGCCACTCTAAAGATATCAACTGAATGTGTACATCATATCATTCACGAATATTTGGGTACGAGAAAGCTCTGTGCAAAGTGGGTGCCGGGCGAGCTCACTTTTGACCAAAAACAACGACGAGTTGATGATTCGGAGCAGTGTTTGGAGATGATCATGCGTAATAAACCCGAGTTTTTGCGTCGATATGTGACAATGGATGAAACGTGGCTCCATCATTTCACTCCGAAGTCCTATCGACAGTCATCCGAGTGGACTGCACACGATGAACCCGCCCCAAAGCGTGGAAAAACGCAACAGTCGGCTGGCAAGGTTATGGCGTCTGTATTTTGGAATGCGCGTGGAATAATTTTCATTGACTATCTTGAAAAAGGAAGGACCATCAACAGCGACTATTACACAGCGTTATTGGACCGTTTGAAGGACAAAATCGCCGAAAAACGACCGCATTTGAAGAAAAAGAAAGTGCTGCTTCACCAAGACAATGCACCGTGTCACAAGTCAGTGAAAACGATGGCAAAAATCCATGAATTGGGCTTCGAATCGCTTCCGCATCCACCGTATTCTCCAGATCTGGCCCCCAGCGACTATTTCCTGTTCTCAGATCTCAAAAGAATGCTCGCTGGGAGGAAATTTTCGTCGAATGAAGAGGTGATCGCCGAAACTGAGGCCTATTTTGAAGCAAAGGACAAATCGTACTACAAAAAAGGTATCGACAAGTTGGAGGGTCGCTATAATCAGTGTATCACCCTCGAAGGGAATTATGTTGAATAAAAAAAAACGAGTTTTGCCAAAAAAATGTGTTTTACTATGGAAGGCCAGGGACTTTTCAATTGACCTGTAATAAACAACTATACCAGTGTGTTTTCATTATTCCTGTTCTTCTTGGATTTTTGTGGATATTCGACCGAGCAACAGCGTTGAGGAAAAAGTGAATACGTGCCATACGTTGGCATACGAACTTCTACCCCCACAAACTTACCCTCGAACGATCACAGATGTGAATCGTGGCACAGTCTGCTTCCAGGATCACTAAGGTGGGTAATTTATCGTCACACGATCACGGATGTGGGTAGTGGCAAAAATTTCCAAACGTACGATCGTGAAAATAAGTCATGGCAAAGTGGGATGTAGTGTAATCTAAGGACTGACCTGTGTCTTGCAAATAAAAACCGGAATATACTTCCGGTAGTCCCTCATGATATTTAGAGCCTGGTTAGATTATTCAGAGGTCAAGCCTGATGCCCATGTGCATTTTTTTTTTGCTTACCTAAACATCTATTAACGTAGTTGGATAGTTTTGGTAGATTCGCCTCCACTTCACTTCCCAGTTGTACATTCTAGGTACGAGCTGATTTCCCACTTGAGATGTCACTTCACCAGATCTGCTACTGAGGGTTTTAAGGACAACCAACCAGAGAATTTAGCTGCCCCGGTCTTTTGTGTGTCGAGTTTTACTTCACGATTGGCGCCAGTTCAAAGGAAAAACCAAAACCTATCCAGTTCGTACCACTTCCCATCAACTACTTTCAGCACGTGTTACAATTCAATGCCATTTTAACAAAATTCTCTTACTGGATCGCTCGTTATATATAAAATTTAATTGTTATCATTGCGTTGTCTAAGTCGAACGTTAAGTTAATAATAAAGTAAAGTTTTTAAACTGTAAGTGTTTGTTTAATTTAACGAATAAAACTGTTCATGTGGATACAGTATGTAAGGACTAAAGTAACATATGATCCGATTTCTACTTAAGCATTGAAGACGAACATCAGATAAGAGAATAAAGACCAAAGCCAATAACTATTTTACTATTCATTAAAACGACCATATCCAAGACATTATCGTCATCTCATCTAAGGAATAAGGGTTTCATTTAATATGAGTGTGAATCATTAATCTAATTTGACTCCTCTCTTTATTTTCCCCAAAGGTCGTATGGGATATCATCCCAAAATGTGTCAGGGTTAATTACTCGTATACCCTATTTAGCTTAACGCATAATGGGAAAATTAATTTCGATCCTGAGGACAATGTCAACCTACTAACAGCTAATACCTTTATCAAGGGTATAAAGCACTAAGTCCTAAGTTGACATTCCTTGCGATAAACGAGAACTTTCCATCAAAGGTCACTTATCCCAATCTCCACAATTTAACTTCCAATTTCACATATAGTCCTGGAGAAAGGTCCAATCGACTTTTCTCCATTCGACACTAACATGTTAGTATATGTTATTTCTACCTCTTTATTTGAAATTTTATAGCAACCAGGTCCGAAATAAACCTTAGGAAGCCTTTTCTTTAACTTGATTACAAAATTACATATTTAACATCACTTAATCGAATTTATCGCTCACAGAGAAGCCCTTTTCTCCGTCAAACAATGAAAATCCCTCTTAGGGATCGTAATTCTCCTCATTATTTGTGCCTTTAAATCGTGTGGAATGCAGAGCAGACTTTTGCTGTGGAATTGGAGTTTTGTATGAGTACACGTGTAATAAGTGCCACCGTACAAGAGCGTGTCCTTGTTCTGTCGAATTAACAAGCAACAAACCACGTTATATATTGGATCCTTTGGACAGTTGGTATTCGGCGAAAATGTATTAACAATGCACAACTCAGGCCAACAGGGCTCTAGTGGTAAAGGTTTGAATAAAAAATTGAGGATTTACGAAACGGTTTTGCGTAAAAAACAATCTGTTGTAGAAGTGTCCATTTTAGACATTTTTAGGGGGAGCACAGTAATTATGGCAGTTTTTTACAGACCGAAAATTGACCCAAATTTTCATTCCGTTACACACCATTCTGAAAGGGCAAGACTTTAGTATGAAATGGTCAGTCTACTTAAATTATTTAAAAACCTGTTAACTTCGCAAATGTATCTTTCTACATCAACATTAACATTATTATCGGTTCAATGACATGTGTCTATCTATATGTCATAGGGATAGTAAAGCAAAACCTTGGGTGTTATGTAACTAATTTTAATCGTGTATAAATGTTTGCTTTCGAGGTCTGAGATTTCACAGAACTTCAATTATAAGTGATGTGTCAACGTAATGCTGTGAGAGTTAAGGGACATCCAACAGGTAAAATGCCCAATATTGTCTTGTTGTTCAGCTGTCACTCTACCGACAGTATATATCAATTTGTTTACTGTGCATTTCGTAAATTATTGACGATTTCCGAGCCAAGATTCATCAGTTGTACCAACCATAAAAATGGAGACCCATGCAATACCAACAGAACGTTGCAACACCAGAATAACGAACCCATTTCACGAAAGTTGCGACGGCAAATTCAACCCTCCCTCCTTCGATTTCAATCTCACCTCTCCTACTCTCAGACTTCGTATCCTCTCTTCCCCCTCGTGATCACACCTCCCCCTCCGCCAACACTCATATGTAATGCTCCGCGCCGTGCTTTAACGGTAAACCCCGGAGAAGAGCGCGAAGTGTTGTGTGCGAAATGAAAGAGCGGAAGGGGTTGTTAATGTAAAGATATGCTATTTTTTTATTGCATTGCCAGACGAACTCTCGAACAGTAAGGACGCAAATTTTAACCGTATTGTGCAGTGAAAGAATTGTGAACACAAAACCGCGTGTGAATATTTTATTACGGTACTGTGCGTGTTGTAAGTGTATTGCTTTTGTTAGTGTACTTTAAATTAACCGGTTCCAAAGTAAAGCAAAAGTAAAAGAGAAATAAATAAAAAATTGCCTTAGGGCCAAAGCAGCACACCGGCAACAGATTCGGTATGTTGCAGGAAACGTCCTTGGGTGACGTCCCCGTCAATAAAAAAAAAACGGCAGGCATTTAGTCCTATTGAATCGAACTTCCCGGAATTACCAACAAAGACAAGTGAAAAAAAAACCGAAATTTATTCAAATTGTTCCTAATGACGCGACAAAACCTCTGACCGGAGTGAACGTATTCGTGTTAAAAAGAGCTATAGACTCAATTAGTACACAATATGAAAAAGTGTCCATGCTAAGAGACGGTTCAATTCTCTTACTAGTGAAAGATGAACAAACAGCTCTACGTTATATAAATACCAAACAGTTCGATCAACTATGTCCGGTAACAATAAAGTTGCATCCGAAATTAAACCTCTCGAAAGGTATTGTTTACGCACCATACCTAATTAAGTTCCGGAAGAAGACATCGTCCAAGAAATGAAACCTCAAGGAGTGGTAAGTGTACATAAATTTAAAAAACCGCAAAATGGCGAAATCAGGGCCTCCGGACTAATGTTGTTTTCATTTGACCGCTTCAATCCACCGAGTAACATAGAAATCGGATGGCACAAAGCCAAAGTAAATGAGTATATCCCAAGACCAATGCGCTGCCGCCAATGCCGACTACTCGGACATACAGCCAAATGGTGCAAACGAAACCCAGCGTGCAACAACTGCAACCTTCCTCCACACCCCGACTCAGAATGCGCCCGAACCCACTGTGCCAACTGTCAAGGCCCTCACCCTGCTTCATCGCCATCATGCCCCCAATATATAGAAAACCAGTCCATTCTTGAAATACAAACAAGAAATAAAATTTCTCTATCCGAAGCGAAACGGATATATAGGGAACGAAATCCCACGCCATCAAACAAACCAAAGGAATCCTATGCCGCACTCCTCAAAACAACAGCCACACATATAACACCACCAATAAAAGAAACTACAAAACAAAACCCAACAAAAACTACACTCCAACCAACATCGACAAACACTTCATTCATTTCAAACTGCGCTTCTACATCTGCAGAATACCGTAAAGCCATACAAAACCAATCATCTCTAATCATAAAACCCACAACAACTAACCGTAACAACGAACCTATACCTATTAAAAAAAACACTAACATAAAAATAAATGAACCCACCATTCAAGAATTATTAAACTCCCCACTCCCTCACAATAACCACATATAACCCTAACACTCCCAACGAAAGCACAGTCTCTGTGTCTCGAGAAAATCCCAACTCGGGCCGAAGCAAACAGGGCTTCGGCTTGAATGGATCAACACTCGAGACACGGAGACTGAACCCTTACAACAACAAAATCCCCAACAGCAGCAGTGTAATGATCTGTTTGTCACTCACTTTAAACATCACACACACGTTGGAATCCCTCTTTAAATAAAACACTTTTGTTCTTTATTGCTTTATTCTAATTTACTTTATTTTGTTCGTACTTATTAAAACGCATTTTTACTAGATCTATTTTCAAAGTTATTTTATCTAGTTTACTCTTATTAAACACGTATTGTTCAAAGTTATTTTAGTTCACCGCTGTTTGCATAAACTATTATTTTATATATAGAAATAATAAACACACACCGGAACGCACCTGAAGTTGGTTAAACACGATGCAATATTCTTAGTTAAGACACTCAACTCATAGCGACCAGAAACTCAGTCGATATATTCAAATAACCCGACACACGATTTTTCAACCTCAGCACGTTACTTGCTTGTTGCCAACTCTTCACCAACAACTCTTGAACGCACCGTCCAGGTCGTAATTCCAAACACAACTCACCAAAGTCTCGCCGTCTCCGTCGAGATTCAAAACCCAAAACTCTCAAACGAAGACCTGTTTTTTCTTCATCCTGAAGATCGAAGGATATGGCATTTCTTTCTTTATCTTTCCCGGATTGGGATCAAACGCGGAAACACAAAGGGAAAAATCAACAGAGGATCGTGCGACTGCATATTTATAATCCTCTATGTTGATATGCGCTAAACGAATGTGTAATTCGTTTTATGATGCCTGTTTTTTGTTCTAGCCGACTCGGCAAGGATCCCTTTTGTAAGAATACGATAGGGAATACAAATAGAGAATTGTGCTAATGAGCATTTCCGATTCTCTATGTTGTTTATTGTAGCCGAATGGGCAAGGATCTTTTCCGTGGGGAATCGATACAAAGGCGAATGTTTTCCTTTTGTTTGTTTTAACTTAATTTTGTTAAAACGAAAACTGGCGTTGGTTGTTTTAATTGTTTTAGGTAACCATTTTTTTGAGGTCTCGTAAAATTGCTGGCGCGCAATTTTTTATGATACTCAATGGTTTTGTTTTGAAGGACGGCATCTGGTCTGCACATTTGGCTCTTAGGGGTTGTTGTGGTGAACCCTTGGTTCAATGATTATATTTCCAAGTTTTTTTCGTGAGCAAATTGAACGTTTAGTTCAATTTGCTTGGGGTTTAATTGATTAGCGCAAATCGAACGTTTAGTTCGATTTGCTTGCTATCAATTTATGCGGGACGAGGTGTATGGGGTAATGCTTTGATTTAGCATTATGTCACATCCTTTAAGTGGATGTTTTTGGCGTGTATCGCCGTTAGTGGTGGAGACTAGCTCCAAAAGGGTAATTTTTATGGGATGGGTGGTTGTGGTCGTAACAGCAGGTTTAATATACACAATAGCATTCATGTCCATAAACTCACAATACTACAGTGGAATCTGAACGGACTCAAAAACAATATGCAAATACTCATCAAAGATCTGAAACGATCCATCATAGCTCTACAAGAAACGCACATCCGCCACGACTCTCGGGCCACAGGACCCAAAGAATACGCGGCATTCTTTCACAACCTTACGGAAAATGTTGCTTCTAAACATGGTACAGGTATACTTATACATAGATCAATCCCACATAAACTTATAGGAGTACACTCTGCAATCTCGGTCGTAGCAGTAGAAATAAATATCGGCAGAAACCTCATGATAATATCAGCATACACCCCTACATCCCAACCAATAACGATACACGATCTTACCACTATCACAGATAGCATCCAAACAGCGATACTTCTCCTCGGAGATTTTAATGCGTGGAGCCCCATCTGGGGATCTTCGTCCACTAATAAAAGGGGAAAAACCGTAGAGAAATACATCCTGACCGCAAATCTAGCACTACTCAATAACGGTAGCCACACACATTTTTCCACTCACAAATCCTTCACACATGTAGACTTATCACTAACCTCACCTCAATTGGCCCCAATTTGCACTTGAAATACTTTACCCAACCTGCACGGGAGCGACCGCTTTCCAATAATAATAAACATTAACATTAGCATGTGTCCCAAACCCTCCAAACGTCTTCCTAAATTCCAAACCGAACTTGCTAATTGGAGTAAATTTCAAAATATAACTACCCAGGCACTAAGTCAACATGTAGAGAGTCAAAATATTAATCAAGAAACAGCCATAATCACTAAAGCAATCCGAATAGGAGCAAATGCCTCGATACCACAAACAAGTCGAAAACTCCATAAGGCGGTAGTTCCCTGGTGGAATCCAGTATTGGACAACCTAAGGAAGAAAAAACAAGAAGCCTGGAGAATTTTCAAAAGATTCCCCTCTGATTTTAACCTAATTAATTATAATAAGATAAATGCTCTTTTTCGCAAAAATGCCAAGAAAGAAAAAAGAAAAGTCTTCCAAACATTTACCGAAAAGTTAAATCCGACTCTACTCCCAGAAAAATCTGGGCGGATATAAAAACGCTAACTGGGCCGCTCAATAAAATGCATGAACACCGACTCAGGCACTCTCACATCTCCCCAGCAAATTGCACACCATCCCGGCAAAACATGGTAAAACTACGCAGAAGACGAAAACTTTCATCCGTCATTTCTCTCTGCCAAAAGAGACACAATTAGCCCGTCCCCTCACACAAGCCCATCCTCTAAATTAATAGATCTCCCGATCAATAAAATTGAATTAGAGTCAACCCTACACGGCGCCACAGGTAAAACACCAGGATATGATCGAGTCGATTACATAATGTTAAAAAACAGTCCACCACTCCTGAGACAGCGAATACTCCATCTCTTCAATAACATACTCCAAAGAGGTGTAATTCCACAAGTGTGGAAAATAGCCACAATTGTACCCATACCAAAACCCACGGGCGAACCGACTTCGGCCAAAGGATATCGCCCAATATCGTTACTCCCATGTCTAGGAAAAACATTTGAAAAAATTGTAGCTAGACGACTTAACTGGTTCATGGAGAAAAACAATGCAATAACCATTGAACAGGTTAGTTTCAAGCAAGGACGTGGAACAATTGATGCGCTACTCCATATCGACAACTTCATAACATCTTCTTTGTCAACCAAAAAGCATACAACAATTCTCTCCATAGATTTTGAAAAAGCGTTCGACCGGATCGGTCCTCATGTGATTTTGAATAAATTAGCGCAATGGAGAGTTGGTAACAATATGTTCTACATACTCAAGTCCTTTCTTTCCAAGAGGAAGTTTAGAGTCAAAACAGTTGGTGCAATCTCACAAATATACAACATAAAAAACGGTATCCCACAGGGTTCTCCACTATCAGTCCTATTATTCACTATAGCCTTTTACGGAATAAACGACATTCTCGTAAAATATAAAATCATAAAACACTGCCTCTACGCTGACGACCTAGTTATTCTAACAAACGTAAACGATCTCAACGAAGTACAATCTACCTATTCAGAAATACTGCACGACATCACTAATTGGTGTAAAACCTCAGGCGCAAAGATCCCCCTCGAAAAAACTAAAATGTTACACATTTGTAGAAAAACCAGCTGGAGCAAAAACATCACACATCTGCGCTTTGGTCGGTATGTATGTTTGTGTTTGTGCCGTCTTGTACTGTGCGTTCGTGTGTGTGGTTTGTTAATAGTAGACCCTATGGGATGGGTCCAGGAATCCTCTATTATAGAGGGGAATGTTGTTGGGAAGGGTGCTTTCTTCAGTTTTGTACTGAAGAAGAAATTGTGGGGATTTGATCCGAAGAGATCGAGAGAGAGTAGGGTCAAGATCGCAAGAGTCCCGTACAAGTAGGTTCTCGCTGTTCTGAACTGATCCCGAAATTGAAAACTACTGCCCTTTTATAGTTTTTGTAGTTGACTTTTGTCAACTATTTTATTGTCGAAATTCCCAGAAGCACACATAATGACTTAGCGCGTTTCAATTTGAGTTGTGCTCTGGGAATTTGTTAGAGGTTTTAGTTGGATAGGTTCTGGGAAGGGAAATCATGAAATGCGTTTTGAATTAAGCATTTCATGATGTCGAGGTTTTGGGAATTGAGTCAATGTACGATGAATTAACTTTTGATTAAATTCGTCGTACATGTGAGTCAATATGGGATTTGGGTATATTATGTGGAATTGAATCAATGTGCGACAAATTGACTTTTGGTTTAATTTATCGCTCATTGATTCAATATGAAATTGGGATTTGCGTTATGGGATTATTTGATGATATTGGGGATTTGGATAGGGGTAGTGATTTAGGATCGCTGCACATACTACCCACACACATTCTAACTCTCTATCCTTCCACCCTTCTCTTCCCCACTCTACTACTTACATTTTCATCTATCCACCATACAAACATCCTCCACTAGCGTTCTCTTTCTCTTTGTTAACTTAGATATCAAACTAGGATGTCACTCATTGAAATCGTTGGAATTAAATAAATAAGTAATAAATTCTGAGACCAACTCACCAATCACACAACCTGCCCACCTCCCCAGCCTGCATAGTAATCTTAGGTCCTAAATTGTATATACATTTCAGATATGTTATTCCATTTTCCAATCACACCGACAATAACATTGGAATTGTACATCGTTCGTCATTAGACAAGCAACAGATAAGAACATCTTTTTCCGACAGTGCTTGTATCATGTAATGCGTAAACATGGATTATAGGTTTCTCCATATTACGGTGAAAATGAAGCCAATCAACAAACCCGAAGTGCAATCTTTTCCTCACAGGACCGCTATCAGCTGCGGAATGAATTTCGAACAGTCTCCCATATTCCACACCTCAGATAAGCCATTTTTCCACATGGAAGTCCTTTGATTTAAAATCAATCCCACGTTTACACAGGTATCATATCTACCTTCCGATGTCCTACCTTCGGAACGCTGTTTGTCACATTGGAACTATCTCCGTTCTTGAGGAGGTTATTGATGTTTTCTAGGTATTTGCGTGTTTGTAATTTTAAGCTCGTTTCTTGTTCTACCACTTTCCGCGTCTTTATTCGAATCACAATCCTTTTTTTTTTTTTTTTTCTTACTTTCTTCCCTATTTGACGTTACAAGAACCAACAGAATCCTTCCCATTCAGCTGAGGTTTGATTTTTCCCCAAAGCACAATGGTCCTATGATAAGGGTGTTGTAGGTGCAAAAAATAAAAAAAACATCTTAACAGAACCCGCACATATTGAATGTGCGTTCGCATGGATACTCCTTGGTGCTAATAATTCAGTATATCATCAATCTGCGGCTATATGTTGGAGAAGGTTTTTCAATGATTTGTCCTTGTCGGGTGAATGCGGATGTGGGTATGTAAGTGAGTTAGAGCGTAATAAAAATCTTTAGACACGTTCGGCGCCGGAACTAATAAGATTATATATTCACACCACAAATCTGCCATCAACATTGTGAACTTACCCACCAGAGACCCCTGCCCTTGACTATTGGAGCTTTACTTCTCTAGGTAAGGGAAGTTTAAAATCAGTTTGTTTTTTTATCGATGCCCACCGAAGCGATTAGTCTTTGTTTGGTGTGCTTACAGGTCCACCTTTATTATCCCGGATGCCTGTGTTTCGCATTATGACCTTCAGATTAGTGGAGGTCTTGTGCTCCGATGAGGTAATTAGTGTAAATAGAGACAAGTCTTCGGGCCACCGGTTCGGTAGCTGCCTGTCAGGCTTGTCGTGACGGCTTATGTGGACGAGTATTCGATTGAATTACGTATTTAGAGAGGAAGTTGCGATCACTGGAGTGTAACATAAATGTGAATTGAATGTATTTCCTGTGGGTGAAGGTGCAGCCCATTGAACACCGAGTCTTTTGATTGCACCAAATGCAATAAAGAGTCACTGAATTCACACACGGCATAGACAATTTGCCGATTTGCGTCTCAGGATTGATGGTATTATCCAATGCTGAGATTGGTCTTGTGTGTGGAGGATTGATGCAGAACGTTACTTTGTTTCTTTGCCAGGATTCCACATACTTTCATTTTAAACATGCACAGGGGAAAGAATTCTTTGTGATTTGAGTGCGGCATGCGGGAAATCAAATAAAGGTTATGATGCGCGTCTTTGGAAAGGAATGCCAATATCGAGATGCTTTGGAAGGGATTCTTGCCTATCTTTCAATTCCAGAATTGCAACCTAATATGCTGGGAGTATTTTTTAATATTTGGGATACCTTTACATATATTGCAACAGAGAATGCGCCCTAAATCTGTTGCAACATCAGCACTATTTGCCCTTACGATATTTAATATAGTAGCAATATGAATCGAATGTAAGGAATTTGTAGAAACGCAACAATTACATCAAAATGGAATTGGATTGAATTCCACCGCATAGCTAAGGTGATCTTAAAGTAATCGGTCACAGGTAAGTCGTCCATAAATTGATCCCGCTAAGCTTTGGTATCGTGGAATATAATACCCGTATGGGGAAATCATAATTCACTCTGCTTAGGAATTGTATTATTTTTCTATTGTTGAAAGCCTAGGAATGTTGTACGACTATAATGTTGAATTTTTCAAAACAAACCTTCGGCCACGGGAAGAATGCGAAGAAAATCGCAAATCGTCCCTGTTAACAAACTCATACTTCCATTCTTGGCGAGGGTGCTTAGATTGATTATTTGTTTGAAAGGTAAGTGGTTGCGGAACCGATATCAAGTAGTGATCTGAGTTTCTCAATAACGTAGTTGTTTCCACGGTATAAATGCTTCTCTCCTATGTCAGGAATAGATCCAGGGTATTCACAGGATAACTTCGGTAGTTCGATATTCGCATAGGTTCCTCCACGAGTTGAGTCAAACTGCGGCTAACAGCGAAGATCTTCGGCCGTCCTCCAGTTTTTCTTTTTTTTTTTTTTTTAACATACTGTGTTTATTTGACCAATAATCAATGTTTACATTAAGTACTACAGCTAACTTATAATTCTAGTGATACAATTGTTTACATGCATGCATTACACATCTTTCAAACATAACTGAATGTGCGAATAACTCTTCGAGTATTATAGGTTTTAATATTAACAGTTTTCCTGGAAAAGGTCAGAAAACCAGGATTTTTATTTTTTAATTTAATCTAATCTAATACTTAACTTAACCCTAACTTATTCTAGCTTAACCTAATTTATATTATAATAAGTTAAATATGTAATGTCAATTGGGGAATATAGGGGTTGATGGTTAAGGAAGTTGGTTGGCATGGGATATGGTCAGTCAATGGTCGCGGGTGCGGTAACACTTTTCGGTTGTTCGTTAGAACGCAGAATGTTGGAGAATGGTTGTATGTTACAGTATTTGAACTGATTGGGTGCCAACTCGGTGTTATGGTACACTACCTCGTTGGAGTCATTAACCAATCTTCCAGAGGGGAAGAGACTTCTGGTGTGGAGACAATTCAGATAGTGAGCCTTGTTATCTAGAGGAGTTGGTAGTAGTGCAGTTATTATGGGGTTGGGATTATTTGGGAAGTTTTCAATGAATTTGGTAGACAGCTCTAGGAAGCGTCTATCGAGACGTTCAATATTAGTGGCATTGTATAGCAAGCTGTTATTGTAATACTTGTAAGAGTTGGGTTGTCGGTTGAGGCCAGTGACCAGTCTGAAGCATTTCCTTTCGAAAGTACGTAGCTTCTCCATTTGGGCTGGTGTTATATGATACCACAGTGGACACGCATATGTGAGTGTGGGTCTGATTATTTGTTTATAGAAGAGCAGTTTTACTTTGTGAGAGAGACCGTTGGGTTTCCACATCACTCTTCTACAGAGATTCAGTTGTATTGTGGTTTTACGTAAAGAATTTTTAATGTGGGTGGAGAATGAGAGGTCATTGGAAAAGGTTTTTCCCAGATATTTTAAAGTTTTAGAAGGTTTTATGTGTGTGTTATTTAGTTTGAGTCTAATTTTGTTGTGGGTGCGCCTTGTGTTGTTTGTGCAATGCTCATTTTTACCCTTAAACACTATAAGTTGGGTTTTATCAGGATTTAGGCGAATTTTCCATTAATTGAAGTATGTGGATAGATTTGGGAGGAAGTTATTAATGCGGTTTCTTGCGTCTTTTATAAACTTACTGCTGGAGTAGACTATGGTGTCATCAGCGTAATTCAGCATTACGGTATTGGGTAATTGAGGCTGCGGTATGTCTGAAGTATAGAGGAGGTATAATAGTGGTCCAAGAATTGAACCCTGCGGAACGCTATCTTCAATAGTGAACTCTTCGTGATCGAAGATCCTTTGGAGAAGGCGAACGCTGTGGGAGCTGTCTTTCAGGAAATGTACAAGGTGAATGAAAGCATTCACCGAAACCATGACCTGGAGGACAGAATTCGACTGAATCACCTGCACCTCCGGAATGAAATTTCATATTGGCAATCGGAGAATCCGGGTTTTACGGAATTCAGTGACGAAAATCTGTCAATTGACATTAATGCCAATGGTGGGGCTAATAGCCTTTTAATCACAAGGGAAGGAATCCAGAGTATCTTCGACTCATTAAGAAGCAAAAAGTCAGTGGGAATGGATGGAGTACCTAACATCGTACTCAAGAACCTGCCCCCAAAGGCAATAGATATATACATGGCCCTGTTTAACAACGCGTTGAATAATGCATATTATCCCGCGCGTTGGAAAACGGCTATCATTCAGCCCATCGCAAAAAAGGACAAAGACTGTACAAACCCAATGAACATGGGTTCGATAAGTTTACTCCCAAGCATTAGTAAAGTATTTGAAAAAATCATTAACAAAGCTCTGGTAAAATGGGTAGACGACAATAGCATTATTCCAAATAACCAGTTTGGCTTTAGGGAGGGTCATGAAACCACACATGCCGCAGCTAAACTGGTCTCCGACATACAATGGAATAAATGTAGGAACCAATGCACAGGTGCCTGTCTGATCGACTTGGAAAAAGCCTTTGATACCGTCTGGATCGAAGGGTTGTATTACAAACTGGTCAGACATGGCATACATAAGCCTTTACTATATGTACTTTACGATATGTCAAAGGACAGGATGTTCGTGGTCAAAAGTGGTAATGTGACCTCTAATAAAACGTATAATATCAAGAATGGCTTGCAACAGGGTGCGGTACTCTCTCCGATTCTTTTTAACATTTACATTAGCGACTTATTAGATGCACTCCCGCAGGCTATTGCGTACGCAGACGATCTCATAATTTACAGAACAGCTCCGAAAGTTGAGATCATAAATAGTTTAATACAGCGAGATTTCAACAACGTGCAGCGCTATTGCGACAACTGGAAACTTAAGATCAACTTCCAGAAATGTGAAGCCATCCTATTTAGAACCCCATTACATAAAGCCACGAACGACACAAGGAAAAACTGGCGAAAGCTAGTTATCGTGGGACCGCATGGAGATAAACTGGAAACCAAAAGTTTAGTTAAATACCTGGGCATCTGGCTAGACCAATATCTGTATTTCAACAGACATGTAGAGGCTGCTCTGATCAAAGATAGAAAAACGTTTGCTATGACAAGGAGGCTATTTCACAGTAGCCAACTTGACAGTAGGGTAAAAGTCATATGCTACATGACGCTAATCGGGCCAATGCTCATATATGGCTGTCCAGTATGGTTTAACATAGGTCCAAATTTGATGGAAAAGATTCGGGTGTTCGAAAGGAAGTGTCTGAGAACCTGTCTCAGATTATATCGAACATCGGAATCGGAATACAAAAAGTACTACTCAAATGAGACTTTATATAATGAAGCCTGCATAAATAGGGTGGATAATTTTATGATTAAATTAATCAGAGGACATATTGCGAGAGCAATATGCTCGTCCAACGACCTAATTTTCGGGGCTTATTATCCAAATACCCTGTACTATGAGAACGTGCGTCGCAACGGTTTTGTTCCACCAGAGGCGTTCCTTGATTTGGACATGAAAGGGCTTATACAGGATAGATCCGGAATTCCGCTGATCTATCATGTAAGTAGATCATCCGCAGACGGGCGATTGTGCTACGACCGGGAAGTAACGCGCACCGAAGAAGAGCTGTGGGTATTTCACTGGTATTATGCCGGCCTTGGCAAGGTTCACCAAGATTTCCTAACGATAGTTCCGCCGAACACTGTCCTCCAAGGAAACAAAACTCCGCGACGGACCGTCCACAAGAAGTAAAACACACAAGCTCTCTCTGAGATTAACTTTATTACCGGTCCTTAATTTGTTTTATGTAAATTAGGAACTGCACTATTACAGAAAATAAATTGTTTCGATCATGAACACAGTTGTAGACTTTCTTATCACTAATGAAATATAATTTTGGAGTTAGGAGACTTGTGCAAAGAATGCCGCAGCCTAGTTTGTTGTTCACGGTAATAATGGACTCCAGCAGACTCGACTCCTTTGCAACACTTTCATCGACTGAACTACTTTGCGCGCGGATCACCTTGTTGGCTCGTGATGCGAGCTCATGGGTGGTCGAACCGTGGGAATGAAAATTCCTGAAAAAGCATCTTCGGGATAAGTATTTGCAGTTGTCCAAATACTACGTTAGGGATTAGGATACATTTGGGATAATTACACAATGATGGTTGTGTTTACAACCATGTTAATTGTGTATTGCAATCCTAGGGAGTCATGGGTCGAATTCCAGTGTGAGTATTTACACTGGCATTGAATTCGGCTCTTGGCAGCTAGGCGCGAATTGCGCCGGTGCTTTGAAGATTGCATAAAAGCCGCCGTGAGTACTGGTGCAACATAAAAATCTGTTGCGCACGTGTGGGACAGTAAATGCAGGCAGACAGGGGTTCTGCTGATTGTTTTTATAATCCACTTCGGTTAACTAGTATGGCAACCGAAATGTTTTCCTTTTAGAACAATGCTGAGATGCATTGATGTATGCGGTACTGGCGTACCGAATTTCTTCTAGGGAAATTTATATAACGCGTTAATTGCGTGAATGTCCTTGATGGGCAGATGCTTGATGTTGGATGCTATTTGCATAACCGAAAGGTAATGCAATCGGTAGGAGAATGCTTGGGGAAGTTATTGCGCTTGCATGGTAAAATTATGAAATTAATGGAGCTTTAGGAGGGAAGATTTTGAGGTAGATTGAAAAGATAGCAGTGGCGTTGGTAGATACGCCACAGAGCTCCTGCGCTTCAGTAGGGCTATCTCCCACAGAGACTGGGACGATAGTATTAGACAGCGTCAACAGTTCTGGTGGTTGAATGGCATATAAAGACCTGGATACCAAAGTCGGTATAGAATCACACTATCATCAGCTAGCTTACATAGACTTAGCTTTTCTAGAATTAAGGTAGTATAAGATTTAAGTTAAGTTAAGCTAAGTGATTTTACATAAAAAAAAAATAAAATAAAAAAAAAATAGATAAGTTTAGGTAAGTTAAGTAAGTTAAATTTTAAGAAAAAAAAAAAACAAAAAAAATTGACAAAGTTTTTCAAATTTTTCTTTGTCTTTCAAATAATTATAAGTATTGCCACAAAGTTCTGTCGCCGAAAGGCAAATTATACAAATATTAACTAATGTTTAGCTTAGAGCGTCTGCGAAGGACCAGTAAGTTATTATATAAGCTATTTAAGCTAGAATTTAAGCATTTTTTGCCTAGCCTTTAATTTAGAAACTAAGAATATAGAAAGAAAATAAAAAAATGTTTAAAAATGAAATGAATGAATTGAACCCTGCGGAACCCTTGTGGTTATATTATACGATTGGGAGATAGAAGAATTTATTTTGACCATGAATTTTCTACCAGAGTGGTAGGAAGTAAGAACTTTAGTAGTATGGGTGTTTAATCCAAATATGTAGTGCAGCTTGTAAAGCATTCCTGAGATCCAAACACAGTCGAATGCTTTAGATATGTCGAGAGAGATACAGACCGCAGGGCTTTGGTTTTGAAGATTAGTCGTGACATCGTGCGTTAGTTTTAACAGAGCATGACAGGTGGAGTGTTGTGAGCCAAAGCAAAACTGGGAATTTGGGATAATAGCGTTGTAGTTAGCAAATGAAAGGAGATTTCGATATATCTTGCATTCCAATATCCTGCTTAGTGTGTTTAATAACGATATCGGACGATAGTTGCTGGGGTTGTTGGAAGGACTGGAGTTACTGATAGGGACTATAACCGTGGTTTTCCAGCTATCTGGGAAATGTAATCCGTTAATTATGTGGTTGAGAAGAATGAGAATAGGGATTCAATTTGAGGGGAGAAGTCTTTTGTAAAGAAGGTTTGGAATTCGATCTAAGCCTGTCGACTTCTTGTTGTTGCGTGATGTTATAAATTCAGATAATTCGCCTGCTGTTAGGAAGGTCGCATTATCCAAAGGATGAGACGCTTTGTTTGTTTCGTTGAATTCCGCCATGAAAGGGGTGAAGGATGGGATCATTGTGCGTGGCCGTCTTCCAGCCTCGCCAGTTCTGTTAGAAAGAAATTACTATTTGCAGTTGTATACGTTAAAGTCAAAACGACGACAATCTCAGAAGCCGAGTGGTTGGTTTGTATCTAGTCGACGGTGCGGTGGCAGCATACCAACAACAAGCAGCTGTGTGCCAACATCAACAAGCGATAATAAATGAAGTGCTTCACAAAATCAATACAATGGAAAACCAAATGCAATTGCAGGTATGTGCCGCTATCCCTTTGCCAACATAATACCATACAGACGAAGAAGAGCTGGAAAGGGAAACCTCAGCAGTTTATAAGAAAAGAAAAAACTGATAACAGTCATAAACAAAATACAATACCAACTGTAAACAACATGACGTCAGTTCGTGAATCAACAAATGAGGTTACCAAAGAAAGGAAAATTCCCCTGCCACCACCAATCCATTTGTCTGTAGTGAAAGACAAAATTCAATTCATAGCATTATCTAATAATGACATAAAAATAACATGCGAAACAGAAAATGCATACAGAGCAGTTAAAGATAGATTAAAATCCCTTAAGATGGATGAACCCAAGATTTAGAGTATCATACCTACCAATTAAAAAAGTGAGAAACTATTTAGATTCCTAATCAGAGGACTTCCAGCTTCAATGTCCATAGATATGATTACAAACGAATTATGTTCACTAAACCATAAAGCGGTAAAGGTAACAAACATCAGAAAAAGCACCACGTCAAATAATGGAGAAAAAATCTTTAAACCCTTTCCATTGTTTTATGTCGATATAGTTCAAAAAGAGAATAACAAATCAGTGTATGAAATCCAAGACTTATTATGGTGCATAGTATCGATTGAACCACCCAAAAAGGTCAGATCGATACCTCAATGTAATAATTGCCAACAGCTTGGTCATACCAAAAATGACTGCAACTATAATTCAAGATGTGTTAAGTGTGCTGGGCCTCACCACACAACCCAATGCTCGAAACAACCCAACAGCATAGCAACATGTGCGCTTTGCCATGAGAGTGACCATCCAGCTGATTACAAGGGATGCTCAGTGTATCAAAAAAAAACTAAAAGCACAGCATCCAAAATAAACTACAGTCACTCAAAGACTGCAATCCAAAAATACAGAGCGAGCGGGGCCAACCACAACTGGTACTAACAACACACATATGAACAATATACTAAATGAGAAAGCAGATAGTAAAAGCAGACAACAACCTGTCAATAACGAGCCTGTCATCATGGATATGATGAAAATTCTCTGTGTATTCCAAGGCGACATCAAAAAAGCATCAACTAGCTAACAGAAAGGGTAGGTTAACTTGAAAATTTTCAAAAACAACCGACCAAGAAATTCAAGACAATGAGTAATCGGGTCCTATGAATAATCACTTGGAACGCAAATAGGCTGAACCAAAAGGCCCAAGAACTAGAAATATTTATAAGAAAGCACAACATAGATATTGCGTTGATATCAGAAACACACTTTTCTCATATAAGCTTCATAAAAATCAGGGGTTATATGGTCTATTGGACTACGCACCCCAGCGACCATGCCCGTGGAGGTACAGCTCTGATAATAAAACAAAATATACATCACTTCCAACAAGAAGAAATAAAAGAAACTTTTATTTAAGCCTCCATTGTTACTATCAACCTTAATGGAGCTGATTTAAATGTAGGTGCTGCATATTGCCCACCTAGGCACACAATCTCAAAACAACAATTCACGAATATCTTCGAGAAGCTCGGACCAAAGTTTATAATTGGTGGAGATTTTAATGTCAAGCACACTGCTTGGGGGTCAAGGTTGATTACTCCGGGCAAGCTAAAAAATTGCTTACAGCCATCAAAGAAGCAAAGTGCGAATTTCATTCGTCTTGTTCACCAACATACTGGCCTACTGATAGCAACAAAACTCCTGACCTGATCGATTTCTTTATTTCGAAAGGAGTGGCATCGAATTATATTGAAACGGATAGTTTAGTTGTATTGTAGTTTAGTATACCCGCCTGTCACACGAGAGACCGGGGTTCGATTCCCCGTCGGGGAGCCTCTGGCGCAAGACTAATGACCTTGCCCGGAAAAAACAAATCATTATGGAAAATTTAACAAGCCTCACGACTTGCTAAATGAGACGAAGACCGGCTTCCGGTTGTAGTGCCGATGATGATGATGATGATAGTTTAGTTGATTTAACGTCCGACCACACTCCAGTACCACTAAGATTCCCAGAATGAACAGAAAACTAAATCTTACTACGAGGGTTGCCTCTTATGTTTCGGGATTTGGCAACCCTAGTGTTGCAATCCGGCAATTGACAGCTCTGTCGTAAAGTTGGACATTTTTGAGGTTATACGCACTCAGAACGTTTTGACATACGAGCGCTATTTGTGTTGTTTACAGTAACTTAAAGATTCATCTCGGCCCAAAAATGGAATTAAATCGTCAACATTTTCGTGCGATTATTTTTAACAACTTTCGGCGTGGATTAACTCAGCAACAGTGCATGGATGAACTTAATTCAATTTTTGGCGATGAAGCTCCATCAAGGACCAGTGTTTATCGATGGTATGGTGAATTCAATCGTGGTCGTAGTTAACTCCAAGATGAATTTCGTGAAGGTCGTCCAAAATCAGTTGTTGTTCCGAAAACCATTGATGCTGTGCGCGAACTGATATTGGAAGATCGTCATGTGACCTATCGTGAGATTGAGACGACCTTAGGCGTTAGTGGGACCAGCATACATTCAATATTGCATAAACATTTGACTGTCAAAAAAATTTGTTCGCGTTGGATCCCACACAATTTGTCAACCGCTCAAAAAAAAGCTCGTGTCAATTGGTCGATAGAAATGCTCAAAAACTACGGTCGCGGTGCTTCGAAACACATCTATGACATCGTGACAGGTGATGAGTCGTGGATTTACGCGCATGATCCCGAAAGTAAACAGCAGTCGACTGTCTAGGTGTTTCAAGATGAGCCAAATCCAACAAAAGTTGTTCGCGCACGAAGCACTTCCAAGCAAATGGTCGCCTGTTCTTTCGGAAAAACTGGACATGTCGCAACCGTACCACTAGAACAACGCAGAACAATCAATTCTGAGTGGTACACAACCATTTGTTTGCCAGTTGTCTTCCAAGAAATCAGGAAAACCAACCGCCGAAGACGGATCACTCTTCACCACGACAATGCGAGCTGTCACACATCGGCTGCGACAACTGCATTTTTGAGCACCCAAAACATCGATTTGATGGGTCATCCGCCGTATAGTCCTGACTTGACACCGAATGACTTCTTTTTATTCCCGTACGTAAAAAACAAACTGAGAGGTCAACGTTTTTCGACACCTGAAGAAGCGGTTGCTGCATTCAGAATGCATGTGTTGGAGATACCTCAATCCGAGTGGCAAAAGTGCTTCGACAATTGGTTCAAACGCATGCAAAAGTGTATAGATCTTCATGGGGAATATTTTGAAAAACAATAATGTGATTTTCGATGATCAATATTTGTTTTTGTTCTCTAATCCCGAAATATAAAAGGAAACCCTCGTAACAAACATGCAGATTGGGAAAAATTCCGAAAATATCTTGACAATCAAATCGAATTAAACGTTAAACTTCAAGATTGTGAAGAATTGGAACTACAAGTATAACAATTTATCGAAACATTACAAAGCGCAGCCGCAAAAGCAACTTCGGTGCCATAAACCAGAACCAGTAAGCACATACCCTATTGAGATTAAAGATCTAATCAAAGACAGGCGCAAAGCTAGACGAACTTGGCACAGATCCAGACACTCTAACGATAAAAAAATATTCAACAAGGTGAGCAATCTAGTTAATAAATTAATTAAAGACCGTAAACAGAGTTGTATAGTGAGAATCTAAGTGGACTAAGTCCGTCAGCGGATGCGGATTACTCTCTCTGGAAGGCAACACGTAAATTTAAACGTCCCCTTATCCAAGTGCCACCTATAAAAGATACGCAGGGACAGTGGGTACGCAGATCTGAAGATAAAGTTGAAATATTTGCACAAAACCTGTCTTCAGTGTTCACACCACACAACATCCACAAAGGTATTGATCCTTCACCCAGGTATCAAACTGAGCAAACATTCAAACCGGTGACCCCAATGGAGATTGCCCAAAAAATCTACAAAAGCTTGAATCCCAAAAAAGCACCAGGTATCGATGAAATATCACCTGGTGTGTACAAGGAATTACCTCGAAAAGCTGTTATTATTCTAACATATTTGTTCAATGCTTCCTTTTGACTAAGATACTTTCCAAATTCATTCAAAACAGCCCAGATAATAATGGTCAAGAAACCAGAGAAACAGCAGACGAAGTAACCTCCTATAGACCCATATCGCTATTGCCATCCATTTCAAAACTGTTTGAGAAAATACTCTTCAAGCGACTCAAGCCATTCATCAATATTCCAGACTTTCAATTTGGTTTTATGAATAAACACTCAACTATTGAACAGGTTCACCGTATGACCACAGCAATAGAAAAGGCTTTCGAAGAAAAGAAATATTGCCCAGGATTCGACAGAGTATGGCATGAAGGTCTTATATATAAAATAAGTAAACTGTTTCCAGCAAACTATTGCCGTCTACTCGAATCATACTGTGGGGGTTCTCTATACCACATGGAGAACCAACCCACAATTCTAACCAACCCTGACCGCTAACAGCGCGTCACCTTAATCCAACTCCCCATGCAAAATCTGCATTTGTATACCCCCCACACTTACCAGAAACCCATTTCCAAAGTTGAAGTAAATGCATATTCCAATTTACAACGGTATATTAATCATTTCCCTCAATTACATCACCCCACATACATTTTCCCAAAATTGCTTCGATCAATTCCATACTTAATTCATATTTACCCTTTGTGACCAAGCAATCTTAACTTCCCCGAAATGCATATGCCGTAACAAACGCATATTCAAATCCACAACGGAACATTAACAATTATACCAAGCCGCATACATTTCCCCGAAATGACTTCGGTTAAAATTCTATCTAAACGATATCCCTTGCTCGCACCCAAGCAATTGCAATTTCCCGGTATACACAACCAACGAATCCAACTTAGCTTATACGGTAAGGATTCGCTGGAACTAAATTCCTATGCAGACATAGCAACTCTTCCACTAAATTCTTAGTAAGTGGGAATGAGTTTACGACGCCACTGCCACAACGCAATGAATTTTCGATTTCATCAGTCAGTCGTCCTCCAACTACCGCCACGATCACGTCAAGGTTCCCTTGTAACCGCCGCGGCCACGCGGGGGCACGCCGCCCCCGTGTGTAGATGTCATTCTTTATCCAGCCGCCACCGGGCGCACACGCAGGAGTCGGAATTCAAAGTCTCAACCTAAGTCGAGTTCAAACCACCGGAGTGCGCATATAACGTGTCGGAATACCGAACTCGATTTAATTAACAAAGATTTAACCTTTGTCAAGGGAACGTCGAGACCCTGTATACGGCCCGATAAATAGTAAATTCGGTAGTGAAACTAAACGACGATTCGCCCCATCCATTCAACTGGGACTGTAGACCCGTGCGTTCGCAAACGAAAGCAATTTGAAAACATAAGAACAAATCGGTCAATTGAAAGTGTGTACTCATAATTAAGGAAATAGAAGTAAGAAGATTCACAGTCGTACGTGCTCAAAATAAAAAGACAATTATCACTAAGTCACTCCGAGCAGTTTTAATTCTGTGGGAGTGTAGTGAACCCACGTCCCTGCTGACATCTGAACAGTGCCTCCCACAATACTTATCTGAGAGATAAAAGTTCAAAGTAAAACAGGAAGGAGCTGACTTTAGCTTCTATCCAATAGAAGCAGGCGTACCACAAGGAAGTGTCCTGGGACCTTTCCTCTACTTACTATACACAGCAGACATCCCAACAACCAAGAACACATTCATAGGCACCTTTTCAGATGATACAGTTATAATATCATCTGACAATTATCAAAAAAAAAGCTACACAACAATTATAACAGGCACTGAACGAAATTAGCCAATGGACCACTGATTGGAAAATTAAACTCAACGAGATGAAATCTTTTCACCAAACATTTACATTGCGACGATCAGATAACAATATTTCTACATATCTCAACGGAATTCCAATTCCAAAAGCAGATTCAGCGAAATATCTCGGTATACATTTGTATAGCAGACTAAACTGGAGACATCATGTGAAACAAAAAGCAAAAAACTAGACAGATGTATTGGTTAATCGGGAATCACTTTCAATTCAATCTCTATTGTAAAAGATTGATCTATCAATCTATCAACAAGCCGACCTGGATATATGGAATCCAATTATGGGGCTGTACAAAGTAATCCAATAGAGATATAATTCAACGAAGCCAGAATAAATTCCTTCGCATTATCACCAATGCCTACCGTTTTGTGACAAATCAGGAAATTCATGATGACCTAGAGATGAAATGGATTTATGAAGTTATCCAAGAATATGCTGTGAAACACGAAAGACGCCTACATAATCATGCCAACGTAGAATCTATTCAGCTCTTGGATATTACCCATGAATTGAGACGACTAAAACGGACGAAACCTAATGAATTAATATGTTAAAATCTAACATACTAAAATCGAGTTGGGAGCTGAACACTGGTCCAGTAAAGCCTTACACGGTTTACTTAATTAAACTAAATTAAGTACAATTTAAACCTAGTATTAAATTAAATTGTTAAGATTGTACTATTCATATCCAATAAAGGATGTTATTAAAAAAAAAAAAAACATTTTTAAAATAAAATTTCCAATGTAAGTTGGAGTCTTGGCAACGAAGATAATTCGTATCAGTTGACGAGTTGACCTGGAACCCGGTTAGGGCTAAAATATCAGGTCCGCTGTTTGCAAACATAAGCGGACGGAGTTAACAGCCGAAGCCTCTGACGTTACGAAATTCCGTTACTAGTTGTACGTTTACAGTGTTTCCAGGGTGGACATAGGGAAAACAGCGACAGCAACAACAAATCTATAGGAAGGAGAAAGTACCTCCCATCATTGTGAACCACACGGAGACCAAGGACGTAATAAAACTCGGCAAGTTAACATGGAAGAGCTTTAGAACCAAACGCATCAATAATGCAAAAGTTAATATTATGCGTAGTGATTTAGAGGACTATCATTAAATTAAATCCGCTTTGGGTAGGGCGGCTAGCGAGAACTACACGCACACTTCAAAAGCGGAGAAAGCTGTCTCCACGCTCCTAAAAGTAGTTGATCCTTCTTTTTCCCCAATAGAATTACTTGAATATTAAAAACTGTTGAAACCGTCAGCCTAAAGCTCCAGAAACCGCAACCGCAAGTTTTTGTTGCCTTTCTTTATTGTGTCTCTAAGGCCCGACAGTTAAGTTGATGGGCTTAGGTATATTAAATATCTAAACCACCAAAGAATAAATTGGGAGAAAATAAAGAACTCCGAACGCGTATTGTAATGTATGCGCTGCTGACGCTTCGGCCATGTGGCATCGAGTTGCAATATGCAATTTAGATATGTAAAGTGTCTAAACGACCACTATTGGGAAATAAAAAGAAGAGCTCCCAGATAAGATTAAATATCTAAACCACCAAATAATAAGTTTGGAGAAAATAAAGAAGTCCGAACGTGTATTGTAACGTATGCTCTAATGCTTCGGCCATGTGCCATCCAATTGCAATGTGAAGTCTAGATGTATAAAATGTCTAAACGACCGCATTATTGGGGGATGCCCTTTTGGGCAAAGAACAGCTCCCGGATAAGAATAAGTTATTCTGCGTCCTCTGCAAGAATACAGTCCATCCTGCTAACTTTAGAGGTTGTCCTAAATACCGATATGGCGGTTTCTTCCAACGCCACTACTTATCTCTTCGCCTATATTTCGGAAACATCCCAAAAGCCTACAAAAAACCCTATACTACAAGTATTTTGGCAGGTATAGCTGAGCGGCATTGCTTACCTGGAAAGTGGGCATATCAATTTTCCATTCACTGCAATTACATGCAGACATTTCTACTCTTACGAGTTTTCCCCACAAGATGCATACAATGCATCTTCGAAAATTCCCTGAAAGAGAAATCTCATTCATATATTACGCCGTCATTATACGGCGCCAACGATATTTATCCCAAGCATGATTTCCACCAAGTGCAGCATCTTCTTATTTAGGAGATACCGTCGATTCCCGGAGCAACCAATATAACGCGAAATGTATTTGGGCGCACGTATTCCCTGTTTTATACCGCCGCACACGTGCAGAGGATGCTCTTCGTGTCCTTATCCAGCTTAAACATCTCGGCCGCTTAGCCGAGCGACAGAAAACATACAAAGACACATCGGGCGGTATAGTTGGTGTGAACCAGGGACAACAGCAACGAAGCGCAGCTAAAGATACAAGATCGTCGAAAATGCTGTGTGCATTGGTCTAGGGAATAAACATCCAATGCCCTCCGAATGCCACATAGCGTACAATTGCAACCCTTTTGGTTGCGATCTAGTTTTCTGTTGTGTCGACCGTCTGCGAACGGGCACCAGTAACCCAAAGTGCTGTGCGCAGTTGAATTAATATAAGCACCATCGTACGGTGATTTGCCACAGCTGCAGGGGTTGCTCGCGTCCCGGAGTCGTATCTGTGTGTCCGCTTTTCGTGTTGGGGGATGCCCAGCATGGGCGACCGTTGTATGGGAGGTGTGTGCGCAGCCTCGTATGGATCGATCGTCGAGGATCGTTGTCGATGTGTCGTGCGGACCGGGGATGCTGGGGAAGTTTTTCCGTTCGTGCGATGTTATCGCACGGATGGTTTGGACGTCAGTCGAGTATCAACCAGTGGTCGGTCTGCAACGGAGAGTAATCTCATTATTGAATTAATATCGTTTAAAACCTGCAACGGATCTTTCTTTTGTTATTAAATTTATATAATTTAAACAGTTGTATCCAGTTAATATACAGAGTTCTTTCATTATTAAATTAATATCATTTAAACAGTTGTATCCAGCTAATGTACAGAATTTCTCTCATTATTAAACTAATATCGTTTAAATCATTGTATCTAGTTAATACACCTAGTGTTTTCTTCATCATCAAATTATTAGTAATTTTAAGACTTTAAACCACCATGGTATTTACATAGCGCTAAGTGACCCTTTTACCGTAATTGTAAGATTTTTAATCGCCATTGAATCTGTGTGTTATGTTAAACTTTAGTTTTTCCTTATTTGAACAAATAATAAATGAAAAAGATCTGATCAACTGCGGAGTTTTATTTAGTTGAGTTCAGAGCAGTGACAGACGACTGGGTAATCTAAGTGAACCTGTGACCCTGAGGCACCTTACCACTAGAAATTGTACATAAAACCCACACCAACACCTAAAGGTAAACTTGGAAGCAAGTTGAAGAAGGGAAAATGAAAACTCGTTCTTACAACAACTTCGTTGCACCTAGTGCGTCATACGCCCAAATGGGAGGTCCTGTAAAGAATGCACCAATCATGGAACAACCACGAAATACCATTAAAACGCCTGAACCCGAGGCACAATCAAACATAACAGCAATTGCACTGTCCATACAAGGAGAGCTTCCTGCATTTGAGAAAAAATTCGAATTGATTGAAAAAAAAGTGACGGAACAGGTGGGCCGAATAGATAATATCTACTCGACCCAGTTTCCAGATAACTTCATATACTAGTCACAATCTTCACTTCGGCTGAGTTAACGCTTAAAATTATTGCTGTGAATGTAAATTGAAGAATCCGCCTGGAAAGAAGGGACAATCTGACCAATCTGCTGGAAGCTGAACGCCTAGATGTGCTTTTGGCTAGCGAAACTAAGCCAAACTAAAGACACAAACTGGGCTACAAAAATTACAAAGTTATAAAACGAGATCTCTAAAATCCACTAAAAGGGGTGGGGTCGCCGTCTTAGTTAAAACGGTCTACAACATAAGATCATGTACAGCACAAATGTACACAAGTGTCAAGTGCTGGAAGCCTGCGTTACAGATATTCCTTTGAAAAGTCAAAGGCATCTATATGTAGTCTCTGTTTATGCACCTGAAGCTCCCCAGTGTACACAATTTATCAATGAACTTGTGGTTAAATGTGGAATATAACATTCAACGAGACCTTTCCCTTCAAAAACGAGTCACAGCAGGGATCAGTGAATTCTCCTATTTTGTTTAACATTTACAGTGATCTAGTAAGTTCTCTCAACCATGCAATTGTTGTGTATAGATCTGAAGAAAAGATTGATGTCATCAACAGATTTCTGCAAGATGATGTCAATAGAATCAAACATTTTTGCGGAGACTGGAAATTAAAAATCTATTTTCAGAAAACAGAAACTATCCTAGATAGAACGCCCTTGTCCAGGGCATCGAGGGATGCATAACGTAATTAGAAAACAGTTTCAGTGTAGGAAGTAATAATCTTCCCTTACAAGTAAAAACTGTAGTTAGATACTTATTTTGGTATCTGGCTTGATCAGTATCTTTACTTTGTTAAGCATATAGCAGATGCCCTTACCGCAGCTAAAAACGCATATGGTATGACAAGCAGTCTATTCCGTAGCAGTCTTCTAGACTCTAAAGTCAAAATAATCTGATACTCGGCATTCATCCGACCAGTATTAGTGTATGGCTTCCCGGTGTGGTATAACATATCCCCATTCTACATGGAGAAGTTTTGGATGTTCAAGAGGCAGTGTTTGTGTTCCTGCCTTGGAATGTATAGAATACCAGAGTCGCAACATAAGAAGTTCTACCCCAATAAAGTCCTGTACGATAAATCACGATTAAACAGGATAGATAACTTCATAATCAAAATTAACAGTGGTCACACTGCAAGGGCAATGTGCCGTGAAAATAGTGTTATTTCGGGAGCATTCCTTCCTAATGACATATATGCAGACTACTCTCCAGACCGGGTTTATTCCCCCAGAAGCGTCCCCCTTCTTGCATAGAAAAGGTCTTATTCAAAACAAGCATGGAATCCCTACTATTTACCACGCTTTCCGTGGGGCCAGGGATACACGAATTCTCCATGATAGCGATATCTCTAATGTTCCAGATAGCCTATGTTTCAGTGTGGTGATTAGTGAAAGAGATAAATCCAAAAGAGACCGAACTTAACCCAACTGGCGGTGGGTGTTTGCCGAAGAAAGGCTTTACGTCCCATATATAATATGCCACTCAAGCGCAACGCTCTCTTTTCCCTTCCCTAGATATAGCGTTCTTCAAGACCAATGACCTTGCCCGGAAAAAACAAATCATTATGGAAAATTTAACAAGCCTCAGGACTTGCTAAATAAGGCCAAGACCGGATCCCGGTTCTAGTGCCGATGATGATGATGATGATGAGATATAGCGTTAGTTTAAGTATTATTTCCGTCTATCCAGTTTTATTTTAATACCTAATGATGTTTCGTTTAGTTCTAAAATTCTTGTGAAAAAAAAAAACAATTTAAGAGATGTAAAAGAGGAAAGCCTCATATATATATATATATATATATATATATATATATATATATATATATATATATATATTTATATATATATATATATATATATATAGCGTTTGCGACGATAGTGAAGAGCATGTGATTCAAACCGTCGCTATCACGGCTCGACTCACTAAAATATGGAAACAAAGCTCAACGCATCAGGCCACTGCCGCGTGTACGAACTCGATTTATAAACTCAAGTACATTCGACTGATGTGGAAATGCTTCTTGGTGGTGTTGTTCTTCACTATTGGTCGCGTGTATCTGCTAGAAACGCAACATATATATATATATATATATATATATATATATATATATATATATATATATATAAATATATATATATCATCATCATCATCATCATCATCGGCACTACAATCGAGATCTGGTCTTGGCCTTATTTAACAAATCTCTCGACCGGTCCCGATTTCGAGCCGATGTCTTCCAGACTCTGGGTGTCCTGGTCTACGCCATCCCTCCATCGCAGACAAGGTCTGCTGCGTTGTCTCCTTCCATACATCCTGCCACAAAGGTCTTTGCGGGCAGGCTCTCTTCGCTCATTCGAGCTAGATGTCCCGCCCACCGGAGTCTACCGAGCTTAATTTTTCTTACACCATTAGCTTCAAGGTAGATCGCGTACAACTCATAGTTGTAACGTCTCCGTTATCGTCGAATGTGTATATATATATGGAGATAGTTTTACTTGCACGTTGACACGGACGCTAATTCAGTAAAATCTACCACCGAAGTTACTAGCAAATAGAAGAAAATAAAAACACATTATCAGTCCTTTTCTTTACTTTGCGTTATAATGGTACTTTTATTTGCAATGATTTGATATTAATGGTGCACTTCCAATCACAAGTTCATCTTAATTGTAGGTTTAACAATGTCTATTTGTACGTTTAACAATGTCTATTTGTAGGTTTAACAAGGACCGTCTATTTTATTAATAACGACGTAGGAATTACATATCACACTTCCAGTGATGGTTCTTTTGCTGGATTTAGATATCACTTTTTGCACGAGTTTCTGGAAAGGGAGGAAACTGCGTTCTAAGCTGTTCTTCCTATCGCGAGTCAAAATCCAATCGGATCATTTGTACTCACAACAGCGAAACAAATACTTCTTAACACGGACAATCCGACTGCACACGACTTTTGCATGCTCACGGAAATGACTTCACTCTCTCTGGTTAGTGGTTAAGTTTAATGTTGTAAGGCGCGACCGTCCGCTATGGAGATTGACAGCTGACTCAACGATGCAACTCACATCCATCAGATTCAATGGCCGCGAATTGCATCGATAGAGGAGGATTCTATATGTGTCCGTATAGGACAAGTACGATGCCCTGCGATGGGGACAATGATCGGTGGACACCTGAATAAACAGACGTATGATCATCGGGGGCTGCGGCGTGGTACCGATGCATCGTTGATGATGTATGCCAGGGATCGCAATAGATTTTTGTTTCAAAGTAAACAAAAACCCTATTTCACAGATCAAATGGTAGCGTACATGATGTACCTGATGCGCCTATGATACAAAGGGGTCGTCATGGTATTTGCCTAAGATTCCTTGGAAACACCGATGTAGGCAATATCCAATCTAGCCGTAGGGCTCCGGTGCACAAGGAGGCAAATTATTTTGTTGACATAAGTTAGCAGAGACCTCGTGACGGCGGCAAAGGGTCAGGCTGGGTGGCCATATGTTTAGATTAATGTGCGGGTAAGTACAACGTAAACACAGTGAGATACTGTATGTTTAATTTAGGCTTTCAGGCAGGTCATCATAGGCATGGCATGGGTAAGGTTACCTAAACAATGATTATATCCATGCCCAAATTCCATGATCGGTTGATAGCCGATAACGGGGAATTGTCGCAACTGTCGCGGAACTAAGGGTATAGGCGCGATATACAATTGTGAACTATGGAAAGAATATCGGCTACAGGTATGTCAACAATACGCTGGCCAGAGTTTGTTTATCGTAATTGAAGACAGGCTGAGCCGATAGATGAACTGGTTCATGGAAAATGAACCAGGGAAATTCAGAATGTGTGGATGCCGTCGGGTAGGTTTTCCTTTCAGGTATGATGCTGCAGGGGAGCTTACGCTGCCCCTAATTGCAGGTAAATACTATGGGTTTGCATGGAAAGAGGAAGGCGGTTAATTTAAGAGGATGGGCGGTTCCTAGGGAATGTATTAAAGAACCGCCACATATATTATTATATATGTAAGGTTGGCCGCTAAGTAATTGCTGACTTCTTCAGATAAATAAACTATAATCCGTGATATGTTTTCCATTCTTTCGATGACATTTTGCCATCTTTTTGGCAACTTCATAATTCCATGTTCGTAGAACTTTTGATCTTTGTCGGCAAAAAACTGAATTAAGTGCGACCTCACAGTGCCATCATGATTAACAATTTTACCACCCGAAGGGTTTAGCAGAGATCGAAATAAATGGTAGTCTGATGGAGCAAGGTTAGGGCTATATGGTGGATGTAATATCAATTCCCAACCAAGTTCCAATAATTTTTGGCCAGTGACCAAAGATGTATGGGGTCTAGCCTTATCGAAAAAAAAAAAATCATGAGTGCCATATACCCATATCATTCATGTAGCAATCACATAGCATATGTAGTGAGGAAAGAAATCCTCGTGTATATTCGGATATAGTCTAATGCCTCTTGCATTGGTTCTAACTCTGTGGGGGTTGATAAGTAAGGTGCGCCAGCATGGGCGCGGTTTCACTATACCCCCAACACGTCACTGGGCAAATAGAACCGCTAACGTTCACCAACGAGGAAGGAAAAAAGGAATAAAACGCACTAGCTTGTCGAGCATAGTTTTTTAATTTTTTTATTGGAATTATTTTTTTTTATTTTGTTTGTCGGAACGAGTTTTCTTATGTTTCTTATTCTGTCTTACATCGTTTACAAACTGTTTGATTTCACTGGTGAGCCTCGCATATTTAAGTACGTTCAATTAACAATCCGAACTTCTCTCCGAATAGTTCACAATAAATTTGTACATTTAACTACAAGCACTTCGACACCTTTTGTGACAAATCTTAATCGATATTTAGATGCTCTAAGAAGGTTTACATAGTTTCTTTAGCTTCTGTCTGCAGCTTCGTAATGATCACCTATGGTACAAATGACAGCCCGCCCAGAACTAACAGTTATATTTGATTTCACTTTGAACAAAAAAAGGTTGAAATTAAACTGCCCTTTTGAACTGTAAGTGGTACTATGGCCGTCCGAATAAACTTTGAATTAAGTAGGGACTGTGTTTAATTTAGGTGTGTGGTTAAAAATCGACTGACTAGAAAGGGGCGAGAAATCCATTCATCGTGTTGTGGCAGTGGAGTCATAGCTAAATGAATTCACTGCCACTTACTAAGAACTTGAAAAGGGTTGCTATGTGTGCGTAGGGAATTTAGTTCAAGCGGGTTACTGCCGTACAGGCTGAATTGTATTCCTCTATCGCTATGTATAGGGAGAAATTGGTTTTGGAAACACGACCAAGTATGGGCATGAGTTGTAGCTTAGATAAGGGAATATGGGTCTTGGTCGTTGCGATGGTTGTTTCGTGGAACTGCAACGCATCGTGCTGGTGACTTACCAGTAAGGAGA
The DNA here is from genome assembly GCA_963931805.1 of Microdon myrmicae. Classification (NCBI taxonomy): domain Eukaryota; kingdom Metazoa; phylum Arthropoda; class Insecta; order Diptera; family Syrphidae; genus Microdon; species Microdon myrmicae. The sequence continues at coordinate 68,831,845 of OZ007496.1, read as the reverse complement.
ATTGGTGTTGTTTCAATTGGTTTAGTTTGGATGGGAGCCGAAATGGTTTTCGGGGAAAGTAAATGTTGCTTTTTGGGCTCCTCGATAGTATAGTGGTTAGTATACCCGCCTGTCACGCGGGAGACCGGGGTTCGATTCCCCGTCGGGGAGCCTCTGGCGCAAGACTAATGACCTTGCCCGGAAAAAACAAATATTTATGGAAAATGTAACAAGCCTCAGGACTTGCTAAATAAGACCAAGACCGGCTCCCGGTTGTAGTGCCGATGATGATGAAATGTTGCTGGGTTACAAGAGAGGGTGCGGGGAGGAATTATTGTGCCAGGCATGGGCACTCTGTTAACTTCCATCCCCATCGTGTATCGTTCACGCGGACACTGCTCACAACGCAAAGATGAAGAAAACGATGGTTGACCTTCGCAACCGAGCGGACACAATACAGAAACAAAACACTCCGGTTTGATCAACAATAATTCTTTATTTGTTACGTTCTGGTCTCTACATAAAAATCACCTCGTTCTCAGCCATTATTACATATTGTGACGCATATGACAATCAGTACTGGAATCTTCGAGAAAGTCCCAAACAAAGTACTAGATTATTTTAGGAAGTACTGGAAAACTGGAATAGAAAAGTCGAGATTATGGAACGGACGGAAACGAAACGCCGAATCAGAATGAGGGAACGGTATAAATACGTCGCACACAGATCATGGAGATGAGTAATAAGTAGTAGTAGAAGTGATAAGTGCGAAAACAAGCGATAAGTAAGGAAGCGATGAGTAAGAAATCGTTAAGTGTACGGTAAAAGTAACGGTTGTTATTAAGGGACTAATAAAGTGTTACATTAATTCAAAATCGATTTAACGGCTCTTATGTATTCCAATAACTAATCCAGCAAACCCCAAGCTCGCTACAATATGTTAGTGTTTTTTATACTTCACTTAAACTTATTATTACTATTAAATTGATTTTTATAAATTTTATTTTACTACACACACGACTCCAGGTATTTTCGCGTCCTCGGCGCGCGGCGAGAAGCGGGAGCGGCAATGGCCGTGGTGGTCGGTGGATGGAATTAGACTCCTCGAGGATAGAACTCTGACTTGAATTCCACCTCGGTTAGGGTTAAGGAACGGAAGAGAGAGAACATTTTTTTCTTAAGCGTGTGGCCACCAAGGAAACACCATCTTTTGATGCAGTGGTGTGTATGTGTGAACATACACATCACCGTGTTTATCGATGCATGGATAAACAAAACCTACAGCGAGGGAAAAAGAACAACGGAGAAGCGACCTAATGCATCGCTCTATGATTAGGGTCAGCTAATTAAAACGCTGGAACTCATTAAATGGGAATTGCATTTGGCATACCACAAACGATGTGGATTGTTTATGGTATCGCCAGAAAACCTTTGAAGGACAGCGTTATTTTGTTTGCACATGGTGCGAGTTAGGGAATTAGTCTCAACGTCTATGGTGCTAATTACATGCAGCGGCGTTGGACTGTTTATTGTTGCTTAAAGTGGTCGCCAGCCAATGTGCATGTAGGTAGTTTTTATTGTACACATGTTGAGGCTGGGATAAGCCAACTCAAGGGTAAGATTCCCTGATTATGCGGTTGTATTATATGTAAACCGATGAATTTTCTTTCAGGGAATTTATGATAAGTTAGGAAGGAATTCTTATATGGAATTTGTATGCGAAGAGATACATGAAAGGTAAGAATTTCACTTCTAGGGGCTTTTAGATTATAAATTGCTCTATTTAATGCGTAAAGCGTTTAAGGTGCTAATGTGATTGCATTAGCGAACTTAAGGAAATTGGGTAGCAGTTATGGGGGTTTTTCAGGTGAGTGGGCCATGGGGTTTGGCGGAACCGCCACAGGAGGGGAAATAGTTTAAGCAGGAAGTGGGGCGGAATGGTTTTCAGTGGAATTAGTGCTGCTTGGTAGTAAGCGAGGGATATAGTTTAAATAGGAAATTAACCGAAGTGGTTTTTGGGAAAACTGTATGCGGTTTGATGTAGTTGAGGGAGATGATTAATATTCCGTTGTAAGTTTGAAAATGCATTTTATTGCAGGTTGGGGAATGGATTCTGGACATATCGGGAAGTGTATTCTTCGCATGTTGCGAATGTGTGCTATTGTAGGTTTGGGTTATGGTGACGCGCTGTTAGCGGTCGAAGTTAGGTAGGAATTGTGGATTGGTTCATCGTGTGTTATAGACAACCCCCACAACTCCTTCGTTCCATTGGTTCGAATCACGCAACTCTATACTTCCATTATAATTCCAGCATACACATTGTGTGTCGAGCGTCTTTTTGAATCCAGGTTTATGCAGCTGTCGATGTGTGATACGCCTTCCACTTCGACAATTCTCATGATTTTATAGAGATTTTCGGCGGCACGCAGGCCTGTAAAAGACCTTTAACACCGAAAACAACGGATTAAAATTGAAACCAAAATTGCGCTTAATTGGCTGTGAAAATATAACATAAACACAATTCATAATTTCGGTCACCTGGGTTGCATTTCGCTTTGTGATCCACACCGTTTTTACTTTCTTTCTCAATTTCCATATTTTACGTTCTAGAACTGACAACTACATGGAAAAATTAAAAAGCAAAGAAAGAACTGTTTTTTTCTGGAATGGAATGTCACGTTCTAGCAAGCATATAGAGATATATATAACTATTGCATGCAGAGAAAGAAATAATTGACCTCTGACCCTTCCCGCCAACCATGATATAGAAACAAAAAATACTTTTCAAAAGTTTGGCTTTGTTTCTGCCAAAAAAAAACCTTTAATGTATACCACATTATATAAAGAGTGAGGTGCAATTGTGGTTTTCTTTTGGAACAGAATTATTTTTATTCAGTGAATATTTAAAGAAAAATAATTACGCGTGTAATTTTGCATACCTCTGCTTGCAGTCGGTAAGGTAGTGGTAATCTAAATCTGCCGATAAGACATTTCTTCAGAAGATGGTTCACCGAGGCAGGATAGTCTGCTTATATATTTTTGCATGCAATCACGTTTTACTATCTTCCTCAGAGAATATGCAAAAAAAAAAAACAATAAAAAGCATAAGTCTCCCATCTTAGGATGAGTGCTTTCGTGAAAGAGCAGCTATAATCGTTGGCCTCAATATACCCTTCCCAGCAGGAGATTTTAATGAAACCTACTTCCATAAACTGTGCATGCAAATTCTTCAGAAGGCAATGATTTGGAGATGGAATAAAGCTCTCTCAGTTACATTACTAATGCAATTAACAGGTATCCCTGCTGCATCGCATCGCCTTAGATTCTTTAGTTTTACTTCACTTTGCCTTCCATTATCACTCAACCCAACCCGTGCTCTCTAATTGATAGAAATCTTATCCATTGAAAGGAATGTAGAGCAACAATAAAAGTTCCAATCAAATCCGCGACAACATCAATATCGCACTAGAGTTCTGTGCAAATATATTATTCAAGGGTTTTTGTTCTATCCTGCGCCTTCCGGCGTTTGCTTCCTTTCCTTCTTGAACTCAGGACATAAGATACTTATGCATTCAGCTTTATGTCTGTTGCTGTATTAAAATGAAATGCAAGGATACGGTAGTAATTTTCCATTGTCAAGGTGCAAAAAGATGTCTCACCCCATGGAGCACAGCTGCTGCTCGAAAAGACTACTTTCCCATTCAAGGACAACCAGCTTGTATGCGTATAGATAGCAGGTAGTGGTGTGCTATTTGAAGCGCCTCTGAGGCCTTAATGATATTCCAAGATGAATATGGTGGGGTTGATTTTGTAGGACGAGAAGCTAAAAAGTTAAACGCCCGTGACTACTTGTCGATGTCTCTCACACTTGCATACACATAGAAAACCAAGCCAATGGGAACTCATGATGAGATTGAAGGAGCCAACACTTTGGAAAGTTGTGCGCTTTTATAATTCAGACAATTGACGGTGTTTGTGACTGAAGAGGTTCAAGGTGTCTATCGCCATAAGCGTTTCTCGGCAACGGTGAGGTGGCAACTTATCGATATCGACTTTTTGTGGTGTTTGACACAAGTTGATTGCGACGTCGGGTAGAGAAGGTCTTGTCGGATACCGACAGCCAATAAGAGTCACTTCAATTTTCAGGTAACATATCAAACTTGTTTAATTTAGAATTGGTGATGTGCGTTCTGCTTTTACATATTTTTAGACTTCGTTCTAAGCAAAAAAATGACCGTCGTGTGTTCAATCGTTAATGGTACACCAGTAAATTAAACGACTAAGTGCGCAGGAAGTGGAATGTTTGAAGAAGCCGGATGTCAAGAGTTGATGACATTATCTAAATAAAAGATCAGTTCAAGAGTTTTGGTAGGTAGATGTACCAAGGCAAATTCTGGAGACTGAATTGATTAGTATTTTCGTTCGGTCTTAGAAATTCTTGGATCAAACTGCGCTGGCATGATCACCTTTACCAACTACACCGAATTGGAATCAACCGATCGGGAGCATAGCTCGCGAAACTACCTGTTTGCATTTTCGGGCACCATTTCACTTACTCAGCCTTATAACTGGACCCCAACGTCCAACAGTGGACTTCCTTCTACCAATTACAAAACATGCGGCAAATGTGCACGACAATTTGAATCCAACGATTGGGGACACTAAACCTGGTACCGATCAATCCGATTGAACCGCGAACAAGTATACCGTTCCAGATTTCAAAACTGAGTACTTTCCTACCCCGCGTTGTTAACCGCGCATCTCTTAAATAGTGATGAAAGTAACAAACAAATCGCGCGCATGTATACAAAAGGACAACAACGTTGTTAGTTCCTTGGACACGCCGCCATGACGATGAAAAATAAGGTTAAAAAATTGGTGGATTGGGCCAACTAAATTGGGCCTACTAAATTGGGAGCATCCCGCATTTTCCATGATCCCCATATTCTCGGCGATTCGAAGAGATCGAATCCATCAACCGAGATGGCAGTTCTATAATAGTTAATGGCGCAATTCGCCACCACGAAAATGACCTCCCACATTTCGAGTTCATAGAAATATTCGGGATGGAATTTCATCCGGCTAATAATGGTCAAGTAGATATATACTCTGTATACCTATTTTGTTTTGTTTTTTTTTTTACTATTTATTGGCCTGTCGGAATCCAGAAGTTTATGACCTCACCGACTCGACTCCGCCATCGTTTCCTGTCCTGTACCCTCTCCTTCCACGCTCGACCATCTGATCCGATCTCAAGGTCAAACCTTACATTGTCCTCCCATCTTCATCGCGGCCGTCCTACCCGTCTCTTTCAATTCGAGGTTGTGGAGTTTCTTCTACTGACCTGCCTCCTCGTCATATTTATTATATCTTTATTCAAAAAAAGGCTCAACGTGTTACAATATGGTTTCAAACAAAATTCAACATTTTTCACTGATTGACATATGTGTAGTTATATATATAGTTTCAAACAAAAGGTAATATTTCGCACTGATTGAAATATGTGTAATTATATACAGTTGCAAACAAAAGGTAATATTTCGCACTGATTGAAATATGTGTAATTAGTTAATGATAATTTCAAACCACAACCGACTTTCGGCACGACTGCACTATAGGACCATCAAAAATGAACTCCTCCTTTTCATCGGAGCGATAGAACACCAAAAACTCTGTCATCGTTTTGATGACCATATTTGGTAAAAATTTCTGGTATCTGGAGCAAGCAGAACACGATGATCCCTTTTGCTGCTCGTCGCATGTGTCGCCCAGCATGCGAACCATAGACTTGAATTTGAATAAACAATCGTTCGCAGCTGGGGCGAGTCATCCTGTAAAGGATTGGGATGTATACACGATCAGCGACTACTTGTAGCATGATTGCTGATCGTGTGCCTGTTGTTGTTGGCGTCTCCACGTAACCAGCCAGATACCCTGGTGTACTTGTCGGTCAGATGACCGTTGGATGTGGGCATGCATGCAAAGGGTAAGATACAACATTTTTCATGTGTGCGTCTGGCACGTGAAAGTATATCTCATTGAATTAGTTCAAGCAATGTTGGTCGCTACTTGGTGCAACCAAATTGCTTTTAATGTGGTGGATGCCGGTTAATTCAAGGATATCGAACCGAAACGTGTATCAAGAATTGGTTAAGCACTTATTGGTTGCATGTTGTTTTCCTTTTTTAGGTGCAGATGATTCGGACTCAGGAAATATCATGTTTTATGTTGCACCTTGAGCAGGTAAGTACTTATTTCCAGGTTTGATATGCCCTACGTGGGAGCTCATTTGGGGCTTCGGGTGGACAGCCCCGAGTATCGTGCGGTGCGGGTTGCTTGATGGAGAATAAGAAAATCATCAGAAAGTGGTCTCTTTTACCCCAAACCCAGGAGGATTTACAAAAAATCAGTACAAGAATAATCACAAGTTCGTTTACAGTTGGCATTCAGTGGCCCAAACGCTCCATTGAATACCGCTACTAAGGCGAATGCGGGGAGCACCGGCATCAACGCTACCATAGACATCACAACCACCATCACCGGGAGTAGCCAGGAGAGATCCACAGCCGAAGCGCAGAACATCGGATGAGACCGACCAGGGAGACCGCGAGTACAGCGAGCAGCAGAACCGTGAGTATAACCAAAATTGGACTTTTGTATACTAACTTCAGATCTAACAATTTGAGCCTCGAAGTCGTGCTGTAATGGGCAAGACTCAAACGCCCCCCATCTGGAAAAGAGTCCGGTTCTGGGGTACGGCAATTCGACCAGAGGGGAAAAATAGTAACCATTACAGTACTGTTAACTAGTGTTTAAAGTATTAGTCTCCTTAATACAAGAGTCCATACTGTGTATGTTACGGAATTTGCTAATTTAATTATAATAAGGTTCAACAATGACACATGACTTCGTTTTCTGATGAATAGTTAAGTGATGTGATTTACTAGATAAACCTTTTGAATGGACATGAATGGACACATAAATTGCTTGCCATTCTGATACGCACACCCCAAGGAAAAAAACAAATGGCGTACAATCCGTAACCGCATGTATAATTCTGCTTAAAACTTTAGATAATAAAATCTGCTTAAAACTTTAGATAGATATTAAAACAAGGATGTAAAGCGACGCTTGTGTAAACACAAATTACGTAGGAACATGATACACCCCTCACGTAATAAATAAGTGCCAGCGATCAACCAGGAGTCACAGTGTAAACTTTCGCCCAAATCTAGGGTACATAAACAATGTACATGCGACGCATCCATCTCAAAGGATATTTGGATTACATAGCTATTGTACATAGCGTACGCAGATTGCAATGAGCCAAAAATGAGAAGCCCCAAGAATTTGAAAAAATTACATACTCCGTCGAAATTAAAGAGAGTCGTACACGAACCGTCGAACAAGATGATCGCTTTCAAATAAAGAAATAAGAAAACAATGAGTTAAGGAAATTGAACGATTCAAGATTTTACGTCGAGCACATTGTCATATATAAACCATTACACAGCAGAGAAAGAGGGCTGTCGTGGTTTTCAATTTGGAATATGTATCAACAATAAAAACAAATCGTGTGGCGGAGAACCAGCAGACGCCACCAATTTGGTGAACCAGTCAGAAGTGAAATAACTACAAAATTGATTTAAGAAAATCTTCTGACAAAATATCGGATTCTAACAAGAATGAATGGGTCAAGATGCTTCGAGAAATCGTCGTTACCAACACGTCAAAGAGATAAGACGTATACCTGACAACAGGAGAAAGCAAAAGAAAAGAAAAAAAAAATAAATAAATAAATTCGTCGCGCGAGTGTAAGTGAACAAGTGTGGATTACACAGTGTGGCCGCCACTGAGAGCGGTGGTTTAAAAAATAAAAAAAAGAATAAAAAAATAAAAAATTATGGAAACAAGCAAAGTGCTAAAGAGCTCGTCGCCTTTCATGAAAAGGGGCCAGGCAGACCTGAAAGCGATGACACGGAGCCGACTCGAGCGACAGCCGAGTATTATAACAAAGCGGCACAAGCCAAATTCAGACGGCGAAAAAAATTCAAAAGGAAAGAAAAACGAATACATAGGCGCAGGTAACCCATTCAACGAATTGGTTGACCTTGACCCAAGTGAAATCGAATTACCTGCTGAGGAAGAAAACAATATCACAGATACTGCAACAGATCCGGCGGAATTAGAAAAACTCCTTGCGGATATTGACACAAAAAAAAAGAGGAACTCAATAAACAAAGAGAAGCAATCCTCAAACTAAAAGACCTGGTGCAGCAACAAAGCCAAGAAAATACAACAGCACAACGGAAAAATCAGGAACAACATCAGGAAGCAAACAAAAGGCAGCAAACAAAGGAGATGCAGAAGCAGCAAACAAACCAGCACATCGTAACCAACAAAAAGGAAAAGGCGCCGCCTATAATACGTACGTCCATGGAAACAAAGGACGTTATAAAATTAGGTGAGTTTACTTGCAAAAATTTCAAAACAAAAAAAATTAATAATTCTAAAATAAAATTAATGTGCGATGATATTGAAGGTTATCGCAAAGTAATGACTGCTTTGGGTAGGACAAAAAGCGAGTACTACACGTACACTCCGAAATCGGAGAAAATAATCTCCATGCTCCTAAAAGGAGTTGATCCATGTTTTTCCCCTGAGGAGGTATTAGAGGAATTAAAAAATGTCGAAACCGACAATTTAAAATTTACAGGTGTGAAACCCTTGTCTACCGCCAACTCCAGAAAACGCAATTGCAAATTGCCTTTCTTCATTGTATTACTGAGTCCCAACAGTAAAGTTGATGCTCTCCGATACATCAAACACCTCAACCACCAAACAATAAGTTGGGAAAAAATTAGAAAAATCGATCGCGTATTGCAGTGTATGCGTTGTCAACGCTTCGGGCACGCGGCATCAAACTGCCACATGCAAATCAGGCACGTAAAGTGCCTCTCCGACCATATCATTGGTGAATGCCCCTTGGGCAAAGAACAGCTTCCAGATAGGAAAACACTGTCCTGTGTCCTCTGTAAAAATACACGTCACACTGCTAATTTTAGAGGATGTCCTAAATTTCAACAAATGAAATTAAAATTGGAATCCAAAAAGAAACAAGTTGAAGAAGAGAAAAAAATGAAAACTCGTTCTTACAACAATTTCGTGGCTCCTTGTGTGTCATATGCACAAATGGCCGGTGCTCCTAAGCAACCAGCATCCATGGAACATACATATAATAATGGGAAAACGCCTGCACCAGAGGCACATTCAGAAATAATAACAATGTTATTAACCATGCAAGGATAATTTGCCGAATTTCAAAGAACACTGACTGAACAAAGAGCACGAATAGATACTCTCTATTCAACCCTGTTCTCAAATAACTCTCCACATCAAAATCTTCAACCCTCCGTCTAAACTTAACCTAAAAATTATAGCTATGAATGTAAATTCACTAATCCACATCGAAAGAAGGGATAATTTAGGCAATCTGCTCCAAGTCGAATGCCCAGATGTGCTCTTGGCTAGCGAAACTAAGCTAAACCAAAGGCACAAAACGGGCTACAAAAATTATAACATAATTAGACGAGATCGACCACACTCTACTCGAGGGGGTGGGGTCGCTATCTTAGTTAAGAAAGGTCTTCACCATAAGGTCGTTTACAGCACGGAAGTACACAAATTCCAGGTGCTAGAGGCATGCATTATAGACATTCCGCTAAAAAGTCCAAGGCATCTATATATAGTCGCTGCTTACGCTCCTGAATCTGTTCAAGGTACCCAATTTATCAGTGAAATCGATACGCTTTTCCGAAGTCTCAAGTTAGATTCGGAAAACAATTACTTTTTAATGGCAGGTGATTTTAACGCCAAGCACAGTCCCTGGGGCAATCTGACCTCGAACACCAGAGGCAATGCCTTGTTTGATTGGTGGCAAACAAATGCGATCGAGCATAAACTAGAATTGTACGCTACAAGTACACCGTCTTATCCAAGAGGTAACTCCTTCCTGGATTTACTTATGACAGATGATCGAATTCAGTTACCAGATTCCAAGGTAACTACTCGAAATTGTCTTCGCACAATTGAGTACGATAGCGATCATTAGGGACTTGGAGCCGTAATACACGTGCCAAACGAGTACCACCTACTTGAGCAGTACGACCAGGTACACTCTTTCGATTTCCGAAAAGCACATTGGTCGCGTTTCGATCGCATAGTAAAAAGAGAAATACGCAACATTGGCATAGACCCACCGACTAATAGAAACCTCCGTAATGATGAAATCGATCATTACCTCCTAACTATGAACGATATTGTTACTAATACAATGAATCGTTCCATCCCCAAAGTAGCTCATATGGATGGCTATGCCCACCGATACAGAAATGCAACTATCGAAGCTTTGTATAGGCAAAAGAGCACCCTGCTCTCAAAGCTGAAATTGTGCTATAGGCAGTTCAGTGACCCAAATAGCAATGAAATCAAAACAATCAAGCCCTTGATTAAAAATCTTCAAAAACTGATCCGGGATAATTACCGAGCAGTAATAAATCAGGAGTGGAGCAACAGAATTCGAGCTGTCCAAGCAAACGGACCGAACATGTTTTCACAAATCAAGAAAATATGTCGAAGAAAAGATCACAATGACATTCCCTGTCTCCGAATTCCACGGACTCCCGAGAATTGTCAGATAATGCTGCACGCAGGACTCACCTTAGAGCACATCAACTCCAATGATGAAGTAATAGTAGTCGAAGATCCGCAAAAGAAAGCGAATTCAATTGGAGCCTGTTTCGAACCAGTGTACAGAGTTAACGAATCAGTTCATGCTAACACTGTAATTGAAAACAATGCCCGTCAAAGACATTGCTCGCTGCGCAATCAACTTCACAACTGGCGATCCGAAAACCATAGTTTCATCACATTCGGCGAAAATAATAGGGCGGATTCTCCCGTCAGAAGTGAAAGTACAAATATGTTTGTGCGCAAGGATGAACTTAGAAACATACTTAGCTCAATAAAAAATAAGAAATCATCTGGAATAGATAGCATTCCAAATGTGGTTCTAAGGCATTTGCCTCGCGGAGCAGTGAACATATACACTACTTTGTTTAACAACGCTCTAGACAATGCACACTATCCAACCCATTGGAAGACTGCAGTAGTCCACCCTATCCCCAAAAAGGGTAAGGAGAAGAGCAATCCAGCTAATCTGCGCTCGATCAGCCTGCGTTCCAACATCAGCAAGGTATTCGAAAAAATTATAAACAAAGCACTGATAGGTTGGTGTGATGAAAACGATATCATCCCCAACAACCAGTTTGGTTTTCGAGCGCGACATGATACAGTTCATGCAGCGACGAAACTTGTTTCCGATATACAGTGGAACAAGGCAAAGCGACAATGTACAGGCGCCTGCTTGGTTGACTTCGAAAAGGCTTTCGACACCGTATGGTTAGAAGGACTTGTCTATAAGTTAATAAACCTGGGTATGCCGCAATATCTGCTATACATTATTTATGATATGATAATGGACAAACATTTTTTGGTGAAATGCGGGGACATACTCTCCAACAAGACCTTCCAAATTAAAAATGGCTTACAGCAGGGAGCTGTGAATTCTCCCATTCTATTCAATATTTACACTAGTGATCTAGTGAGTTCTCTCGAAAACGCCATTGCGTACGTCGATGACATAGTGGTGTACAGAACAGGAGGAAAAATAGACGACATCAATAGGCAACTTCAAGATGACTTCAACAAAATAAAACAATTTTGCGACGACTGGAAATTAAAAATTAATTTCCAGAAAACCGAGACTATTCTTTTCAGAACGCCCCTATCCAGGGCCTCGAGGGATACAAAATACAACTGGAAACACTTCTCTATTGTAGGTAACAATAACCTTCCACTGCAAGTGAAAACTGTAGTTAGATACCTTGGTATCTGGCTAGACCAGGATTTATATTTTGACAAGCACGTAGCAGCGTCCCTCTCCGCAGCTAAAAGCGCATATTTTATGACAAGAAGTCTATTCCGGAGTAGTCTTCTTGACCCCAGAGTCAAAATAATTTCGTACTCGGCATTCATCCGACCAGTTTTGATTTATGGCTGTCCAGTATGGTATAATATATCTCCACTTTATATGGAGAAGTTTCGTGTGTTCGAACGGCAGTGTTTGCGTTCCTGCCTCGGACTTTATAAACACCAGAGTTGGAATACAAAAAATTCTATCCCAACAAAATCCTGTACAACAAATCAGGGTTAAATAGGATAGACAATTTCATAATTAAAATTATTCGTAGTCACACAGCAGGGGCAATGTGCAGTGACAATAATCTTATCTCGGGAGCATTCTATCCCAACGATATGTATCTGGAGAATACTCTCCAGAATGGGTTTATTTCCCCAGAAGCGTTCCTTTTCTTGGATCAAAAAGGCCTTATCCAAGACGTGCATAGAGTCCCGACTATTTACCACGCTCTCCGTGGTGCCAGGAACAAACGAATTCTCCATGATAGTGATATCTCCAATGCCCCAGACCGCATGCGTTTTACCACGGCGATCAGTGAAAGAGATAAATCAGCCAAAGATCGAACATCTCCCAAATGGTGGCGGATTCTCAACGAGGAGAGGACTTCACTTCCTCAGATATAGTATGCCTCTCAAGAGCAACGCTCTCCTTCCTCTTGCCCCCTCCCCCTGTTCCCCTTCCCCATTGCTTTTATTTTTATTTTATTTCTTATTTCTTATTTTATGTTTTATTCGTTTCGTTTTGAAGTTTTTGTTTGTTATAATTAAAAAAAAAAAAAAAAAATTATAATAATAATGTATACATATAGATGTAAACGAGGAGTCCCTCTAATATATGACTTATTTCATATATATATACATATATATATATATATATATATATATATATATATATATATATATATATATATATATATATATATATATATATATATATATAAGAAACAAAAAAAAAAGATGTACGCCGAAAGGCATATATAAAAATCAAGTTGTAATGTGTAATCTAGAGAGCTCGCATAGAGCCAGTAAGTTAATTTAAGGACTGTGATTGTAGAAAAGGGTTTAACATTTACCCCTAATATTATACATGTAAAAAGAATTAGGAAAATAAATGTGGTTTAAAAACTAAAAAAAAAAAAAAAATGCTTTGAGAAATCTCGGCTGTTAAAAACTTTAAAACCCTCCATACAATAGAATAAAACTGGAGAGCTGGTATTTTTGAGAATCGCTTATATATTTACTGTCCTCCAAAGGTTTAGGATATCCTAAATTAAATGAGACAGATAGAAACGCTTCCACAACAATTATTTTTTATACAAAGTGCGCACACAAAAGAAATTTTATGGGGCCTGTAAATTACGATGATTATACGCTGAGGAAGAATTAGCCAATGAAGAAGAACACCTCTTCAAATAAGATGAATGTTATCTGTGTAAAAATTCTGCGAGTACCTGGACAATAATTCGCTTGAATTGTTGTTTTTTCGTTTTATGTTTTTTTTTCCTTCTCTCGGGTAAGGCGAATCTTTAGAATTGAATTGGCGCCCTGAGATACTAACTTTTGTTGACCAAGTTCATCAGCCAAGCTTCGATGGATGGTAAAGGATTCCTCCCAAACATTTTATCGAGCCTATCACATACTGCGGTTGTATTTCACTAGGTCGCTGATCAATGAGAATTAACCCAGTACTCCGCAATTGTGCCAAACTTCCACTATACCAGGAGGCGACAGTTGTACTTACGTATGCCCAATCGATCGCATAACACAACCTTAGCCATTGACGCGTTACTTTGACAGTAAATTATGACTTTCTCTTTGCTCTTAAATTGATACGAATCTGATATAGTGTTGGTGAAAATATATACTTTCTCTGTTCTAATGATGACGGGATTTTCATTAAGTACTATATGTAAGGGCATGTGACTGAAAAACAGAGAGTAACAATGTGCACAAAGAACATATATAACTAACCGGAGACTTTCCACGTTTACGCATTTGTGGCAGTTCAGTGCGGGACAATATTAACTCTTGCCAAAAAAACTTCACTGAATAATCGGAAAGAAGTTGTTCGGAAAATGGGACGCACCCAACCCCATACACAAGAAAAAGCTCAAGGGAAACTCCGCAACACCGGTAGGAAAAACACCGGGCAACATCCAAAACAACAAAAGCTGTGGGTACACCCTGTTCGATATTTATTTAATTTAGAATTTTTGTTACACCCGCAAAAAAAAGCAACACAAGTCTTACTGCCAAATGGAATATCTGATATTACTTAAGTCACACCAAAGAGGGTTCCAAGAAACAAAAATCTAACTCGAAAATCAAAAAGCCATTCTGAGTATCTCGACAAAAGAAGGAATAAATTACAAAAACCTACAGATATGTTTGTCTAATATATACATTCCGTCAAAAAAGTATCAGGAAGCGTTGATATAACTACTCGTACAAGCCGAAGGTATATAAACTTGTTCTCAGGTTGGTATGTGGCGGTTCCGCCAAACCCCACGGTTCACTTACCTAAAAAGCCCCCATAACTTCCATCCAATCTCATAACTTCACTAATGCAATCACATTAGCACCTTAAATGCTTCACGCATTAATGAGATCAAATCCTTAATGTAAAAAGTCCCTGTAAAAGAAAACTTACCTTTCATGCATCCCTTCGCATACAAATTCCCTGTAAGAATTTCTTTCTACCGTTTCAGGAACCCCAGGCAAATTTCAACTCTCCCACACCCGCACCGCAATCTCCACCCAGCATACCTGTAACATTTCCTTTTACAAGGACATTTAATGCATACAACGCATTACCTAAAATTCCTAGAAATAATTCTTTAAAGTGCATACGGCATCATGAAACCCAAGCCAGTCGGCACCCTTTGTCTGTGTTAAAATGCTATGTCGGACAGCTTGTTTTTACAGCTGCAATAAACCGACCCGCGATTCGTTTGTACAATCGACAAACAATTCCCGCATCCCAATTATCATCATCGGAACTGGATCCTCTAGCATTTTCTAGTATAAACAAGAACTCGGTTCCTGCACCAGTCGGAGATGCCATAAACCATAGTTATACGCATGTAAACATGCATAAGATCCAACTCATCGTTTGTTTTCCCACTAACAAACAATCTTCAATTTCTTTCCCTGCCACAGCTAATAATCCGGCACATACAAAGACATGCAAGGGATTCGTTCGGCCACCAATCCCAATAGCACCTTTTACCAACGTCTATTGTAACGACGATGCATCGCGTAAACAATGACCCGCATTACCGAACGGCGCATTTGGTCGTTTCTCCCTTTTGTCTTTACCGCCTGTCTACTTCGTTTACCCATTGCCTTCGAGCACGTGTAAACAACACAGATCTAAACGATCACACACATACCACCATGATCTGCATTAGGAGATCTGGTTTTCTGTTCCACAAAAAGAGACTTTACGTCTCTCTTGTGGTAGGTAAAACATATCCTTAGTGGAGAGGATGTGCACCACCACCGAATCGAGGGTGAATCAAGAACCAGATTCTAACCCTCAATTGAGTCCATTTCCATCAGCAGACCAGACCGGTCGCGTTCACTCCCGCTCTCCGTCGCGCGGCGGAGTAGCGTAATTAAACCGGAGTCGAGCCGTCAATTTCAATCCCCGAGTGTAGCCGTGTGCGTCCGCGAGGTACAGAGTTGTTCGGAGACGAATAGTTTAAATATAAAACCAGTGCGCATTAATTAAAAACGATTTAAATGTACAACTAGAAACAAGTAGACACCAGTGAAATTTCATAACGAAAGAAGATGTCATTACATTAAGTGTAACCCCGTAAAACAACAAAAATTCATTAAATTATAAAAAGCAGTGATCACCCGTCACCAAACAGTGTTTCCCGTTTACTCTATGTTTTTCTCGTGAACGATTTGTTGTGGAGGTTTAGAACTTACGTTTAGTGGTTGATGGGGAAAAAGTGAACCGTGTGCCCGTGTCCGGCATAATACTTCTCCTACCCCACAGATAACACCGTCCAAAATTACGGTGCTCAGTTTGAGTAGATTCTATCAACCAGTGTGTTCATAATAGCTAGCCAAGTATCTACCGAATTTTGCAATGACTAAAAATATAAAAATATTCAACAAAGAATATTGCCACACGCCCCCTTCTCAATGGAACATCAGTACTTCGTATAAACAGATATAAGGACCTTAAGGAATAAGCGACATCATGGTAAAAGTTTTCCCATGAAATGTATCTTTTGCGTCTCCTGGACGTCCTCCCTTTGCCATCCATCATAAGTGGCTGCTTTTGCCACTATTTTCGACATTCTCATGGTTAAGATTGTGTTGTGCATAAATAATAAGTGCCTCGATGAACTGTGCCGATTTATTTAATAGAGTATGTACAACTCACCAGGTTCATGTGTGAATGCATCCTTAGAGGACATTTTATTTAATCGGGTTAAGAATTGGACTAACGTGATGAGGACGTTATTCGAATTTTACAATGACTAAATATATTCAACAAAGAATTTGTGAAAATTCGTCTGCTGATGCTTTGGCAATTTTGCAAAAGTATTTAAGTGATTCAGCATTATCAAAAACCTATGCATATAAGTGGTACAAAGCTTTCAAGGTGCATTGTCAAAAATTTGCTACGTTCTGGATGCCCGTCGACAAGTTTGACTAGAAAGAACATAGAAAAAGTGAAACAAATTGTGCTCAAAAGCCGTCATTCCGATACGAACTTAATATGTCGCCACAAGACACGTTTCAAAACATCTGCATTTTCTCTTCAAACCCTATCGTAGGTCTCTGTGTATCCATTTTGAATCCACTGTAGCCATAAAACACAAATCAGTGCGTGAACTAAAAGCTACATTGGAAAGTGCTTATAAGAAAGGTCTCGAGGCTTGAAAAACCGGGGCCATATACACTGTTTCAAATATAGCCTACGTTCAAGGCGATCCAATAAATGTTGATGATAAAATGAAATATGTGTGGTTTATTTAACTATTCGCGGTACTTTCTTGACAGCATATATGTCATTAAACACATTCCGAATTCCAATTTTCATCCAACTTATGGTCCGAATGTCCTTTTCGGCATTCAATGAATACCGAAAACACAGTCAATTATAAGGGCGTGAAGTTATTTTGAGATTTATGCTCCCAACGTCCCGACAACATAATCTGATTTATATTCCTTTTGAAATATTATGTAAAAACACTGAAAAGGGTGATGAGGTCTGGTTACATTTATGCTTCAGATATTAATTTCATTACATCATAATAATCTGTTGTAGTAGGTTCTCCGTTGCGATAGGTTTACGAAAAAGACAATTAGTGAACCACACTTGTTTCTGTTGAATGTATTCGTGCTCAGTCAGCGAAAGCATTTTTGTTCATTTATTTTTCCAACTAGAACTAAGCAGCCGCATCTTGAAATACTCTCTGCCTCCAGTCCCCCCAACATTAAATACTATTTGTTTGAAATGGTTACATAAATCTACAATAAAATTCGATTACCACTCAAAATCAGGTCACATTCTGTTGTAAACAAAGCATTTCAAATAAGTGCGTCACGTAATAATAATTTGGCACAGGGCACGTTACAGGGCCAATCTCCTGTGGAGCAAACAAGGTCCTGGGGTATTTTCTTTTAGTATCAAATTACATTACAAACGCCTCGTTCTTAATGAAACATCAGTATTTTATATCAACAGATATAAGGTCCTTAAGTAATAAGCGACATCATGGTAAAAGTTTTCCCATGAAACGTATCTTTTGCCTCTCCTGCACGTCCTCCCTTTGCGATCCATCATAAGTGGCAGCTTTTGCCACTGTTTTCGACATTCTCATGGTTAAGATTGTGTTGTGCATAAATAATAAGTGCCTCGATGAACTGTGCAGATTTATTCAATCGAGCCTGTACAACTCACCAGGTTCGTGTGTGAACGCATCCTTAGAGGACATTTTATTTAATTGGGTTAAGAATTGGACAAACGTGATGACGAAGTGTCTTGAGGGTTTTTATAGCCTAGATGGAATGTTTCTATATCATCTTATAGGAGCGTGCTCTGCAGATCAATGTGAATTATTGAGACTAAAAGAAAGGATATGTGAAAATGATTGTCATTGGTGGACGTGGTATTTAGTTTACTTAATTACTCAATTATTTTGATGTTTTTGCAAGTATTTCAATTTATTCGTGTACTAAAAAATGGACGGTTTTCGAACTTTTAAAAATCTCATTTTTCTTGTCCATCGATAATGACCTATATCCTATATTCTATTATTCATCTCCTTTATTGTAACAGGTATATATTATACTGTAGGCCGCATAAAGTTAGACGTGTGATTATTGACCAGATCGTCTCTTGCTGTAATGTAATCTTACAGTAATGTAGTCTCACCTGTATTCTTAATAACAGAAACTGTATGACTTTTCCTTCCAAATTTGCTCATTGGTGTAAAAACTCTTAGCAAATATGTTCATCAGTGTAAAAACTCTTATTAAGATTTAATACCTATCTACTTCCTGTGGTCATTTTTTAGTTATTATTATAACGGTACATACGGAACCGGATGCCCGAACAATATAAGAAACATTAGATGGCCAATCACCTGTGTTATTTTTATAACACTAACCCTAATCCATATCCAAACCACAATGGAGACTATCATCCAAGTAAGACTGATGGGTTTTAGGAACAAACTATTAGCTATGATACCATTATCCCCACTTCCTTTCTTTATCTCGAAGGGCTAACACAAAGGGGATTTTGACATATCCTTAAGTGCCAAAGTGCATTACACCGACAAAAGAGGGAGAAGAACAAAGGTATGGACATTAAATAGAATAAGTGTAAGAATCATCTCTCCCTTGGTAGTCGTGGGGTGCGCACCGCTAATCAAGAGGATACAATTGTTAGGCGCACAAGCAAAAAATCAGCTTTGTTTTTTTTTCATAAGCAAGTAAATGTCACATCAATGTTTACCATAAAGAGTGAATAGTTTACGAGTGAATGATACAAAAGCGAATGGTATACAAGTTAATAATACAAGAGTAAAAAGCAAAGCAGTCTAAGATCGAATGGTATATGGGTGAATAGTATAAGAATAAGTTGTAAAAGACGGAATGGTATAAACTTGCGGGGGCATAACACATTTTTACCGAACGCTGTAGGTTCCAGGCATCCTGAGTATGGTTGGGCAAGGGTAATAACCTTGCTCGGAAAAACAAATTATTATGGAAAATTTAACAAGCCTCAGACTTGTGAAATAATGCCAAGACCGAATCCCGGTTGTAGTGCCGAAGATGATGATGTTGTAGATTCCAGGAGAAGCGCAGTGTACTCACAGAGCAAATCAACGCAACAGTAGATGCGACTAATATAACAGTGTTAATGTTAAGTTCAAACAAGGATGAGAATTCATTAGCGTACGGCACATTATGTAGAAGACGGAGCACGTCAACCCCGCCCAGGGGGAAAATACCAAAAGCCGATTCCTGGCGAAGAAACGGGAATGTGCTCAAGTGGAAGAGTTAAGGCTGTAGCCACTACTGGATAAGTGAAAACAGAGGAAATGCTAGGGAACTCCGTCCTGATTACCATCTCCAGGTCGCAAAACGGGACTTCAAAACAAAATGCTGTGCTGAAGCAACCTAGGTGGTGAAACCCCCATATATATATATATAGATATATTTATATATATTAGGTGTACAAATTTGCTTCCGCCGCTTTGCAATAGATGGCAGTAGCGGTAAGTGGTAGTTGAAGTAAATAGATCATAGATGTCATACAATAAGCTTAGGTATTTGTAAACATAACGCCATCGAAATATTAGTCGATTTGTGTCTGCATCATAAAGTTATTCTCGATTAAACATGTCAGCTTACGAGCCAAATTCTCGTCATTTGCGGGAGGTTTTAATTTTCTGCTTTAATATGAAGAAATCTGCGGCTGAGGCTCATCGAATGCTCTCAAATACCTATGGTGAGGCCGCTATTAGTGAAAGAACGTGCCGAGAGTGGTTTCAACGCTTCAAGAACGGCGATTTTAACGTCGAAGACCAGCATGGCGGTGGAAGAGAGAAGGTTTTCGAAGATGCAGAATTGGAGGCATTACTTGATCGAGACTCGTGTCAAACGCAACAAGAATTGGCAGGATCATTCGGAGTGACGCAAAAAGCCATTTCATAACGTCTGAAAGCCATGGGAATGATTCAGAAACAAGGAAATTGGGTGCGTACGAGTTGAAGCCGAGAGATGTTGAACGGCGTTTGTGTGTTTGTGAACAGCTGCTTGCAAGGCGAAGACGGAAGGGATTTCTGCATCGCATTGTGACTGGGGACGAAAAATGGGTTCATTACGATAATCCCAAGCGCAGAAAATCATGGGGATATCCCGGCCATGCTTCCACGTCGACGGCCAAACCGAATATCCACGGTTCCAAGGTCATGCTTAGTATTTGGTGGGACCGGCTCGGCGTAGTGTATTATGAGTTGTTAAAACCGACTGAAACAATCACAGGCGATCGTTATCGAACGCAATTAATGCGTTTGAGCCGAGCGTTGAAAGACAAACGGCCGCAATACAACGAGAGACATGATAAAGTGATTTTACAGCATGACAATGCTCGAGCCCATGTTGCGAAAGTGGTCAAGATATACTTGGAAACTTTGAAATGGGAAGTCCTACCCCACCCGCCGTATTCTCCAGACGTTGCTCCCTGGGACTATCACTTGTTTCGATCAATGGCACACGGCCTGGCTGACAAGCACTTCCGGTCTTATGAAGAAGTAAAAAATTGGATCGATTCCAAAGATGACCAGTTTTTTCAACGCGGGATTCGCATGCTGCCCGAAAGATGGGAGAAAGTAGTGGCCAGCGATGGACAATACTTTGAATCATAAATGTATAACCAGTTTTTTTACAATAAAGCCTCGAATTTCGGAAAAAAAACGGCGGAATGTATACATTTATATATATATATATATATATATATATATATATATATATATATTTCGGGAAAAAAACGGCGGAATGTATACATTTATATATATATATATATATATATATATATATATATATATATATATATATATATATATATATAAATGTATACATTCCGCCGTTTTTTTCCCGAAATATATATATATATATATATATATATATACGTAGTCCCCGACTTACGACTATTCGCACTTACGACCATTTTTTTTCCAATTTTTTTCATAGAAAATACTTAAAGAAGACAAATATGTAGTTGCGGGGAATCCCCAAAATATATGAGAAAAATTAAAAAAAAAAACAAACTAAAAAAATTCGATTTACATACAGATTTCAGTACAAATAATACATTATATTAGCTAAGTCGGAATTTTTTTTATATGAAATTCGACTTGCGACTTAATCGACTTACGACCGATGACCAGGAACCTATCTCGGTCGTAAGTCGGGGAATACCTGTATATACGAAGGTGGGCTGAAAACTTTCCGACCTAACAAAGACACAAGACATTTTTTTCTAAAATTGATTTTTATTTTTCTGTATAATCTCCTTGCACCTCTACACACTTTCCCCAGCGATGCTCCGATCTCTCTAACCCATCCAAATAGTACTCGGCGTTTTTCTCTGAAAATTACTGTTCACGAAGGTGATTGCCTCCTCATTTGACAAAACTCTCTGTTCTCCGAGCGTAATTTTTAGATTAGGGGACAAACAGTTGTCGCCTGGGGCTAGATCTGGTGAGTAAGGCGGATGGTCAAGCAGTTCAAACCGTAATTCGTGGAATTTCACCATGGCAACCGCTGAGGTGTGAGGCGGCGCGGTGTCTTGGCGAAACAGGATTTTCTTTTTCTGAAAATGTGACCATTTTCCCACAATTTCTGCCTTCAATTGGTGAGCAAACGCTGCACCCTACTCGGGGACAGCTTTCTCATGGCTAAATCTTGATTTAATATGTGACAAACATGTTCTTTGGACATGTCCATAGCCTCTGCTATCTCTCTCACTTTAATTCGGCGGGCGTCTAGCACCATTTGGGAAACTTTAGCGATGTTATCGTCACTTGTTGCAGTTTTTGGACGTCCCAAAAGTTTCTTCGTCTCCAAGCTCTCACGGTCACGTTATAATTCAGCTGCCCAAAATTTCACTGTGGTAAATGATGGTGTAGAGTCCCCATACACAGAGCTCAACTCATCTTTGATTTGCGTAGGCGTATTGCCTTTCAAAAACAAAAATTTAATGAAAGCTCGATACTCAATTTTGTTCATTTTCACAAAAAATCTCGAACGATTGTCAAATAAAAACTACGCTTCCAAAATGGCTGAAATTTTGATGAGTAACTGTCAAAAAATGCACAACTACATTCACTTTTATAGATGAGTGCTGCTATCTTCAAATTGAGGTGTTCGTGGTGCAAAATCCTAAGACATTAGTAATCTTTGGCCGTCGCAATAGCTAAATAGTTGCAAGAGATTGTCATTTTTGCTGTATCGTACTTCACTGCATTATATGCATGCATTCTTTTCATCGGATACTTAGGTGTGGAGCTTCCTTTCCTTAATTAGTAAATACTGGAGTTCGTAGTTAATTTGTTTACTTTTTAGTATGTAATTGTTAAGTTTATCTTCTATTTGCGATTATCTAATAAGTTGTATTATAAACAAAACCCGAATTATTAGAAAACCGTGTATATGCTATTAAACGTTCGACAAGCCGCAGCTTTCACATTTGTTTTCAAATCGGATTAAAACTGCCCTCATGTATTAAGAACGTGATTACAGCTAATTTTCATGGTTCAGAATAAACGAAAGAAACGCTTCACTTCAAATTATATGTATGGTTATATACTTTTTTTTAATTATTACCAAAAAAAAGGAGATCCTGAAGATCTAAATGTCCCATCGTATATTTACGTTATCTGTTTTGTTGCAAAAAAAACCTGACTATGTGGAACTAAAGCCTTTGCTGTTATTTGCGCTTTACCTGAAATCAGTTTATGTAAATAATTTTACACAATAATGTTAAATTACGTCTCTATTGAGTAAGCTGAAATCGGCGAAATTGTGGTCACCCATACCCAACCCGGATTACTAAATAAAAATAGGGAATTCGAAAGCCATTCATTTATTCGTTCAGGTTTACCTTTTATGTCTACCCATTCAACATATTTTTACCTTGGCACTAACCCGCAGCATTTCGAACGCAGTAGAAAAAATACTTGGATTTGATTGAGCTTAAAAGATAAAATCAACAACAGATTAACCACAAAGGACTCAAGCATGATTAACTAAATACTCGTATTTACAGCCGACTAAAGTTTGAAGTACATCCCCAAGCAAAATTATCCTTCGATGTTACTTCAAAAATAAATTAATTATCCTTGAAAACTGATGATGTCATTGAGTACCTCACTGAGAATTTTTCAAATTCCTTCACAAATTCCTTTTACATCATTCGCTTACCTTGGTACTTGGAATGGATTCAGGATATTCAATGTCGATCTGAAAAGGGACAACAACAAAATACCATTTAATTAGTGACACATTAATTTTACCTTTTTAAAAAATAAAAATAAAATTAAAATAAGCAGTTCCTGGAAACAGAGATACAAAGCCTTCCAAATTAATCAAACACCCTGCAGCTATATTAAAAATTCTTTATGTAAAGTTTTTCATCTAGATACAAGGATATTCAGGCCAAAGTAATATGTGTCGCAAGGTATCGTCCAAATACAAAGTCAGGAATTCAGAAGAGAAATGACATCAACAGAAAATACAGTGAACATTAATTATTGCTGGAGAGATGTTGGCGGCCTTTTATTTAATTTAACTAATGGATTCAGTTCCATGGCACCAAGGCAACTTCGGTAAGTTTTTCGAGGGTTTGGACTAAACAAGGATCAAAAAGCTGAACATCACACAACATGAAAGAAAAACTTTAATGAGATGGATACTCGTCCTTGAAGAAGGTACTACTGCAGTAGTTAGGCAACTAAATGTGTACCACTTGATGGATTTATCTGTGTAGGATCCATTCTGAATGTTTAGGAACCTGTATGGATATCTTTATTGACGGCTATAAATAAAAATGGAGACTTGCCATTACTTGACAGAAATGACTAAATAAATTTGTTGTTCAACAATAAGACGTCAATTGAACCGCTGTACACACATTCGCACACATGTCATAATAACGCCTGCTAGGGCGGTGTGAACCTCTAAGATTTTTTTTTTCAAAACTGTATTTATTGACCATAATTGGAATTTGTACATTTAAGTAATACAGTGACTTAATTAAATAATTTCGTACAATTGCTTACATGTAATTATTATAATAATATATACATTTTCCAAACAATATTTTATGAGATACAAGATAGATGCGTGTTTATAAATTTAGTAGTATTATCTTCCTGGAAAAGGTCAGAAAACCAGGAATTTGTTTTTTCAACTTTACTTAATCTAAACTTAATCCTAATTATATAAATAACTTAACCTAATTTTGCCTGATTACAGTATGATTTTCCTAAAGCCATAAACAAAGTTTTATAATTAATGGAATATATGAATTAAAGGATGTGGAGTGAGGTCAGTTATGGGCTTGAGGAAGAGTTTTCTTTCCGGTTGTTCGTTGGAAAAACATAGGATGGTGGAATATGGTTGGATGTTACAGTATTTGAACTGGTTAGGGGTAACTTCGGTGTTGTGGTATATGAACTCGTTTGAATCATTTACCAGTCTGCCTGAGGCGGAGATAGCTCTGGTGTGGAGACAGTTGGGATAGTTAGTTCTGATATCTAGAGGGTTCGCTAAGAGTGAGGTTATTATGGAATTGGGATCATTTTGTAGGTTTTCGATAAATTTGATAGACATCTAGAGGAATCGTCTATCGAGGCGCTCAATACCAGCGGTATTGTAGATTTCGACGTTACTATAGTACTTATAGGAGTTAGGACGACGATGTAAGCTAGAGACATACCTAAAGCATTTTCTTTCGAATACTCGCAACTTCTCCATTTGGAAGGGAGTGATATGGTACCACAATGGGCACGCGTACGTGAGTGTGGGTCTGATAATTTGGTTGTAAATGAGCAGTTTGACTTTGTGAGAGAGACTATTAGGTTTCCACATTACTCTTCTATAGAGATTAAGCTGAACTGTGGCTTTATGAAGAGAATTTTTAATGTGGGAAGAAAAAGTGATTCCCAGATATTTTAGGGTTTTGGAGGGTTTTATTAGAGTGTTGTATAGGTTAAGTTTAATTTTGTTGTGGCAGCGTCTAGTGTTGTTTGTACAGTGCTCGTGTTTGCCCTTGAGCACTATGAGCTGCATTTTATTTGGGTTAGGGTGAATTAATGTATCATCAGCATAATTCAGCATCACAACATTAGGAGATACGAATTGAGGAATGTCCGCGATATATAACAGATATAAAATTGGCCCTAAAATAGAGCCTTGGGGAACACCCGCGGTTATGTGGCGAGTTTCTGAGATGGAAGAAGCTATTCTCACAACGAATTTTCTGTCAGGAAGATAAGAGGGTAAGAGCTTTGTTGTGTGAGAGTTTGTACAGAAGCCCTGAGATCCAGACGCAATCAAACGCCTTAGAAATATCGAGAGATATACACACAGTAGGGCTTTGGTTTTGGAGACCAGTTGTAACATCGTGTGTAGAGCGTGACATGTGGATTGTCGCTTACGGAATCCGACCTGAGAGTTAGGGATGATGGCATTCTCATTGGCAAATGAGAGAAGATGTTGGTAGATCTTGCGTTCCAGTATCTTACTTAGTGTATTTAATAGGGATATTGGACGATAATTGAAAGGGCTATTACTACTACCGGGCTTCTTAATAGGAATAACTACCACCGTTTTCCAGTTCTCTGGGAAGTGCGATGCATTAATTATATGATTAAGAAGTATGAGGATGGGAAGTAGATTCGGTGGGCGTAGCCTTTTAAATAGAAGGGTCAACGGGATTCCATCTAATCCGGTTGACTTTTTGTTATTTCCTGATCTTACGATGTCGGATAATTCGTCTGCAGTTAGAAAATTTGTAGTGTCTAAGGGGTGTGAAGCTATGTTTGTGTTGTTAAATTCACCGATGAAAGGAGTAAAAGATGGGAATAATCTGTTTGAGATGTATTCGTTTACTGTGTTCTCGAAGCCAGGAGTTGAGAGAGAATTATTTTACTGATGAATCTTTGCAAAGTGTTCTGCGAGGCAATTTGCTATATCCGTATCGGACTGGGCAATATTATTGCTGATTGGGTTAATGAGATGGTCAATTCGGTGTTTATATTTATGACCAGTTAATTGGTTGATGTTCTTGAAAAGATCACGATTTGGTTTGATGTTACTAAGTGTGGAGATGTAGTTCTCATCTGCGAACTTTTTCAACTGCTCATTTATCAGAGTGGATAGGAGTTGGATTTGGCTTTTAATAAAGGGGCAGTATCTTGTATGAAGTTTTCAGCGCAGCTGCTTTTTAATCCGCAGTAATTTGGTTAGGATGCTGGACAAAGGCTTTCCTAAATAGTTATGAGGAATGGTTGTCGGGGTGTTGTTGCTGAGAGCCTTCTTAAGAATTTGCTCTATTCTTAAAGATGCTTGATCGATTTCAGTAGGGAGTAAGTTAGATGCTTCAGGGATATACAAGTCAGAGAAAGCGTCCCTATTGACTTTTCTCCAATTTGTTTTGGTGAAGTTTGGGACAGGGTTTGATTTGTAGAGTGGGTCGAGAGAGGGGATTTGGATCGTGGTGTGGACGGAACCACGATCAGAAGGAAATATAAAAGAGACTGTAGGTGGACCAATAAAATTTGTTTAATAGTTAAAGCAACTTTTTATTGGTTCTGACGGTGAATTACAACATAACTACCATTATTTAACTCTCATGCGATGGATCGTAGAGGGCAAGAGCGCCAAGAAGTGTTAAGATTTTACTTTATTCTTAACTCGGCATTAGCTGAGATATCTTCCCTTGTGTAATGGAAAATACACAGCAATGTTGACTTTTAATTTTTGTGAATATCCTCATTTATTATGACTTTGAGCCGAATCCAACTGATTAGAAAAAAACAATCGTAGTGAAAAACCGTGCACTAAAAGACAATAGAAAAAAATGCATCATCGTCGTATACTATAGCATTAACGGAGCAATCACAGCATATGTAGCGAGCTAAGGCATCGTCGTTTTGACGTGGCCGTAATCTGATGGGTCGGTCCTTTGGTTCTAAACTTTTCTGACGGGGTTTCGAATATTTACTACTACAAAAATAAAAAGCTTGTTTAACTTCTTTTCAATGAGTTCGCATCTGGAACGGAACTCACCACTCAACTATGCCTACCTTATGTAGGCCACTAATCCTGTATCCATTTTCATCATCATCATCATCGGCACTACAACCGCCATCCGGTCTTAAAAAATCTCTCCACCGGTCCCGATTTCGAGCCGATATCACCCAGTTTGGCAGTCCCAGGCTCTGGGCGTCCTGGTCTACGCCATCCCTCCATCGCAGACAAGGTCTGCTGCGCTGTCTCCTTCCATACACCCTGCCACAAAGGGCTTTCCGGGCAGGCTCCTCTTGTGGAATCTCGTTTATAAATTGATGGAATCTCGTTTATAAATTTGTTCCTGGAGTTGTTTCACTTTTTGTGTTAACTGGTTTATCGTTTCCAAGGCTTCCTCGAGTTTTTGTTTATAATCTTCTGGGCTCCTTGTTCTCTCCATGTTAGTTGATTTTTTCGGTGCGTTCCGTAGGATGTCCAGAGCTTTCCTTTTTCACTCTGTTATGAACTCCAGTGTCTGGCCTGGGTCATCGCCTATTGCACTACACAATTTAATAGTGCACTTAACACACGTAAACATAAACACGTGTAAACACGTTTCTGTACACGTCCGCACTGCACGAGATCTCGACTGCTAATGAACCACTATGACATTGTCTAGGTGTTTTTATATTTGCTACACAGTGCAGTACAAGCCATTCACGTATTTCGAAACCAATAATGGAAGAGTGAGTTCGTTTTATCGATTCAGCTTCTAAAAAACACTTTCCAATTGCATTATATGTTGAATTTCTCACTTATAGAATTTCTTTCATAACTATTAAACAAATAAGCGTCAGATAGAGACGGGATATCAGCATGACACTAGGCAATTTAAATCCGTCATAAAGTGCGCAATTTCCTTAAAAAAGTCGTGTCATTAATCCTTTTCCATTGAACTGCGCATCGTTTCCTTTAATTTGTTTGGTTCAAAGTATCTGTGGGTAGTTTTTGCTAGATGCGCCAGCATGGGCGCGGGTTAAGTAAAATACCACAGATTGTTCACTGAAAGGTAATGTAAATAAAACACACGGGAGTTCGGTTCTCTTAATTTTCGTTTATTTCCAATAGCTGCACGTTCACGTAGCTCGAATTGTTCGCCGACCATTGGAGGTCCTTGGTATTAATTAATGATTTCACAGTAACTCTTAATGTGTTAAATGAACATTAAATGCAACATACAAATTGGCGATTACAGGGTCTCTTTCTTTTCTAAATTAACATTGAATACAAGAATATAAGTTAGTGATCACACGGAACTCTTTCTGTTGTCAAATTATTATTGATTAAGCATGATTCTTTATAGTAAAGTACGCCTTCGAGTTCGTTCAGAATGGTTTAATAAGTTGTCACAAATTTCACTTCAAATGTACGAGTTCGAGTTCCGTCAGAACTGATTAATATGTTGTCAGAAATTTCATTTCAAATGCGATTTTAATGGAACGGATATCGCGTAATTGTTTGTTGTTACAATCGGGCTTGATTTCCTAAAAGCTAGTTCTCCAAAATTAATTAAAACGCAACCGCAATCCGATGTGTACCCGACGGGGGACGAAATTTGACTCCTGTTTGCACTGCTCGAGCAGAGCCAACTCGCCAATGGGGTGTGTTTCCTCTGGTGTGGTAAGAAGGAAATTAACTTTTCCTTTCATCCAGTGACGAATGGGAGACCAGATAGAGATCTGGCTGGAAAGATTCTGGTGGTTGATCGTACAGATTGCGTTGTTTATCCATGCACTAGAAAGAAAGATAAACAAAATTCCACCAGGGACACGGAACAAGGGGGAAAACCTACCAAGGGATCATAGCCGTGAGAGCGCAGCTGAACCAACACACTGCAACTCATTAGTTGCTAAAAGGAATTGCGGTGCTTGGTAGGAAATTTGTTTATAGGATCTATGTCGGCGGACCGAATCGGATTCTTCTGTTTGCATGTTGTGTATGCAGAAGAATTCGATTTTCCGCGGCAAAGCGCGAGAATGGTGATTGTTTGTCAGTTAGACAAACAGATCATGGGACAGGTCTATTGTGATGATTGTTTGTCGGCTGGACAAACGAATCATGTAATTAGTCTTGCAGCTGTGTAAGCAAGCTACTTGCTATGGCTTTTGTCATTGGGCAAAAGATTGGTTGGACATGTGTAAACAGGAAAATTACTGTGTACATGTGGGACAGAGATTGCCGGCGAGGAGAATTAATAAGATTCTAAATGGTTCACGTTGGGTGTGAACCGAAATGTTTCCAAGGAAACTTGATGCTGCTTGATTGCAGGGGAAAGATGATGGTCTTGGAGTGGATTATGTTGCAGATTTGGGAATGAGGAGTTGGATTCAGAATATAGGTGGTTCTTCAGGTAAGCTTAAAAGAACCCCCACTGTTGCAGCACAAGCAACAACAATAACAACCAGGGATGAATCGATACAACAAAAAGAGAATCGATTCATCACAAATTCGAATAATCAATTCACCTGTCATCGAAGCGATAGAAATTCACCACATCAAACTTTATGACAAAGGTATGCAACAAAATTTTCTAAATTATTTGCATCGGTAGTACAACTAAGAAAGCATTAAGTTCGATAGGACAGTTTTCTACGGTAATTTCCTGGTCGATGGCACGGTGCTCTTGATCGGATGACACTAACGGCGGAACAAATGGAACTGTACATGGGGTATATAAACGGGCGCATGAAGACGAAAAACGCTTAGTCAGTTGATATTCATTTCGTTTTATCAGCATTTTGTTATATTGAGTTTCAGTTATTTTCTTTTTTTTGTTGTTGGTGGATTCAGAGTGACAGTTAAAGGTACAATTTAAATTAGTTAAAAAAAAGGACACCGTGAAAATTCAATAAAACCTATTTATCCAAACTTGGCCAGTCGTTTTCTTTTCCATCGTTTGTTCTTTTCTACTTCAATTGCGGATATTCGTCAAACCCGAAGATTAGTACATTACCTGTTGTTCGGTTTAATCTTTGTCACTGCCGAGAACTGAAGCAGTGGAAATAATCTTTCGGAGGCCAAACATTGATAGTCCACAACCCAGTGGACTTCGGATTTGCTGTTCCCTGAAAGCGAACACCCACATATCTCCCTATGACCGCCACAACCGGTTGTTACAGGGAGCTCATCAGAATTAGGGCAAGGATTCAATATGTTGTCTACCTACACATGCTACGGCAGACGAAGAGAACTTCAAGTTCAATTTTTTTTATTCGACACCACTATGGAGAAGCCAGAGTTTCAAGTTCAATATTCCAGACATTCTACTCAATCTATGTCTACGAACATGTTAACGATGGCAATACACGTTTTTCATTAAGGATATTCGATCTGCTCGGTGTTTTAAAGCTGACTAATTTTCAATTACATACCCCTCAATTAAGTTTTCGAACTTTGGTTTGTTTGATTTCATATTCTAAAAATACAGCAAGACGTTCAGAGTTTTTTCAAACTTCCAAGGAATCCTTAACGGTTTTTAAACCAGCTAAAATACAACAGATAGTATAAGATATAAATTCGCCCAGTAATAGACATAGACACCACACATTGCCCCCAATAGTGGTATTGAAAGTCTTGCTCCTGAGTCCCCAAAAGGCTTTACTACTCATTTTGGCATTTCATCAAGAACGTACAATACTGCTTTTGAAGCAGCAACCTTAATATGGGTATTAAATTCCAGTTAAAAATGAATAGGCACCTTGTAAATTGTGGCCAAGTTACATGAGCTGAAGATTTTGTCGCTATTCACGAGACATTGTACACATCTGGTTGTGCATTCTTAGCTTGAAATATGTGGTATTTCCATTTAGAAGGCAAATAAATTAAAGAAGCAAGACCTTGGCGTAGACGACACAAGTGCCATTGATAGGGACTGGGTCTCTGTTGGGATTTTAAGGGAGCGTTGTCCATTGCGACAGTAAGGAACAAAGTTCTTAGCATAAATCTCATCCCTAGAGTTTTCTTCAACACCACTTTTAAAGAAAGATCTTTTATTTAAATTATTCTTTCTTATATGGTAGAATTCTCTATTGGATAGCCCCAATTGCCAATCGAATACAAAACGCACGATCAGCTGCTGCTGTGTTATCAGCGTTTTTCAAAGTTTTATTTTCTCGAAGAAAATAGCCAATTGTAGAGATGTCCTTTTAGTTCACATGCCGGTTAAGTTATTCTTTACGCAACGAAGTAACATAATACGCTATCAAACCCCGACCAACAACGTTTCGACTCCATTTGCCAATTCTTGAAACACGATCGCGTTTTTTCAGCGTTTGGATTTCGATTGACTGCTGACGGGATCTCGCTGTTAGCTCCTCGCGTTCGCCGAATGCTGCTCGCATTAGGTCTCCCCAATAACAAGCCGACAATCTTATAGGTTTTTGACCCGTGAAAAAAGTTTAAGAGGTGTGACAAGGACATATTGTGTTAACTTTTTTGCATTCTTAGTGGCTGGATTTCAAGAGACAGGAGGTAAAGATGGTGCGACAGGAATGACCCGCTACATTGTATTAAGTTGTTTGCATTCTTATCGCCTGGATTTCCGAAGAAATCTGGTTCAGTCGGCGCGATAGTAATGAACCGATACATTATGTTAAGTTGTTTGCGTTTTCATCACTTGGATTTCAAGAGAAATGAGGTCCATTGCGTTAATTTATTTGTACTTGTATCTACTGAAGAGGACGGGAATGAAAGAAACGGGAAGGAAAAGAAAGGGAAAGGAAGGGAAAAACGGGGTAAGTAAGGTAAATGGGGGGGGGGGGGGGGGTAGGGAAAGGAAGGGAGCGCGGGGGAAAGGAAGGGGACGAAGCGGGCGGGGGGGGGGGTAATGAAGGAAAAGGAAGGGAAAGAAAGGGAAAGGGAGGAAAAGGAGGGGAAAGGAACGGAAAGGAAGAAAAAGGAAGGGAAAGGAAGGCAAAGGACGGGAAATAAGCGGATGGGAAGGCAAAGGATGGGAAAGTTAGGTAAAGGAATTCAAAGTAAGGGAATTGATACTATTAGGGGAAAAAACTTTAACGCATTGGGCCAATAGTAGCAGCCTGATCTGGTCTTACCAGTACTCATGTATGGATCGGAGACCTGAACTCTGAGAGATAAAGGTCTAGAGGAGAATTGTTGGCCAGCCAGCTTACATAGACTTAGCTTTTCTAGAATTAGGGTAGTATAAGATTTAAGTTAAGCTAAGTTAAGTGCTTTTAAATAGAATGTTAAAAAAAAATGTATATGTTAAATTTTAAGAAAAAAACAAAAAAAAAAAAAAAATTCCACAAAGTTTTTCAAATTTTCTCTTCAAATAATCATAAGTACTGCCACAAAGTTCTGTCGCCGAAAGGCAAATTATACAATTGTTATATAATGTTTAGCTTAGAGCATCTGGGAAGGACCAGTAAGTTATAATACAAGATAATTAAGGTAGAATTTAAGCATTTTTTGTCTAGCATGTAATTTAGAAACTTAGAAGATAAAAAGAAAATAAAAAAAGAAATGTTAAAAAAAAATTGAGAATTGTTAGCCCCGTATGTGAGGGACGACGACTCCGGAGACCCTACAACAATGAGTTGTACGCGATCTACCTCGAACCTGACGTTATAAGAAAAATTAAGCTCGGTAGACACCGGTGGCGGACATCTAACTTGAATGAGCGAAGAGGAGCTTGCACGGAAAGTCCTTTGTAGCGGGATGTATAGAAGGAGACAGCGTGGCAGACCTTGTCTGTGATGGTGGGATGGCGCCGACCAGAACACTGGCACGAACTCGGGACTGGTGGCAAGACTTGCTAAATGAGTCCAGGACCGGACCCCGCTTGTAGTGCTGATGATAGTACTGATGTGATGAGAAACCGAGTATTCAGTTTTTAGATGAAAAATCGTCACATATAGTATCCTTCGCTATACGTCACTCACCACCACCCTCCAGTTTGAAAGCTGTCTCCTTCGGGTGGTCCTCCATCGATCATAAACTGTTGTTCTTTTGGATCAACTAAAGTAGCATCAGGAAAAAGGTTCAGTGCCAAGGATTCAGTATGGAATACAACTAGAAAGGTAACAATCGCCACAGTTCGTCGAACAGCTACGGTGAGTACTATTGGTTTAATTTTGATTACGAAATAGACAGAAAAGTTAGCGAACCAGCAGGGTTTTCCAAAGAAATCCAATGTGTTTATTTGTTGCCGCCCTTATGGATTGAATTTCGCGAAAGAGACATTCCAGTTGGCATGATAACAATATATGACACGGGGTGTAAGCTAGTTTGAGGTCTAGTCGGCGCTATGACAATGAAACGATACATTGTTGTAATTTGTTTGCGGTCATATCACCTGGATTTCGAGAAAAAGACATCCCAGACGGTGCGACAACAATGTACGCTGCATGATTTTAATTTGCTTGCACTCTTATCGTCGAAATCTTGAGAGAAAAAAGCAACTCTGGAATATGGGCAATGCCATGAAAATCATATTGTCTTAATTACGGATAGAGAATTGCAATTGTGTTGTTATCGCTTGGTTCCTCGAATAATGAATCCGATACGCTTGTACTTCGGAAATGGAACCATTTATCCACTCATTTCGCCATATCCACAAATTCGTAGCCATTTAGACGTGAGACTGCGTTCGCAAGGATAGGAATCGGCCATAGGGATATTTTTCTCCAG
This sequence comes from Microdon myrmicae, assembly GCA_963931805.1. Lineage (NCBI taxonomy): Eukaryota > Metazoa > Arthropoda > Insecta > Diptera > Syrphidae > Microdon > Microdon myrmicae. The sequence goes on along the minus strand of OZ007496.1, from coordinate 68,797,846 downwards.
TCCGCACTGAGCGAATTTCTTTCGTGATAAGAAATAGGCATCAATAGAAAATTGTGAAATTCGCTTACTCCTGTTTTTCGCCAATGGGGCTCAGGGACAAGAGGGCAAATGGACAATCCGATTCGTATTAAATAAAGCCTTAAAATACGTGTAAAAATGATGAATTAATTTTTTTCCAATCTAATATTTCGATCGTAGCACGAGTTGCCAAACTCTGTCAACATTTTTTGAGATATTCAATGTGACAAAATCGCTTTTTTTCGAAGCTGTAGATGAAGTGTCTCCTCTTTTCAATAATAGCTCTATGTAATGGAAGCCTATCTGATGTTATATGACGTTCCGTTCGGAGGGGGCAAACAGATCAAAAGAGGAAGAAACTGACCAAAATAAAGTGCGCAACGCAAATAAAGTATCGATTACAATTGGGAGGTTAATGAAACATATGGTAATTTTGAATGAGCTTAGACCGAGAAAATAAATTCGTAAATCATCCATGAAACGTGAAAATATGAAAATTCATTAGAAAGGGAAACATAATGAATCTATTATCTGTTGAAAAGAAGATGTGTAAGAAAACTGCTTCATTCGCAACCTTGTGACACGAAATGCAAATCATACTTTGATTTGTGTATTCATGAGGAATCAATTTATTTGTATGGAGTGTGAGAAGCGGTCAGCGACACCAACTACGAAGGTATAAGACATACATATCCGAATGATTTTTGGTAACTAAGTTGACTGGAGATGCCAGATGTTTCGAATAGATTAGATACGCACAAGACCGCGTGTTACCTGCCTGAGGCATTTCACTTCATTTGTTGTGTTGTATTTTTATCCCAAGAACAAATTGGACACAACTGTTTTCTGGTTAGAATATATTTGAGAAGAGTCCCCCCTCTTTTGTCGTCCTTTTTTGGGCAGCTTTTCTTTTGTATTTGATTTGCAGCGGTTAGACAATGGAAGTGTTTGGTTTATAACTAAGTGACTACATTGTTCTCTAAGTGACTACATTCAGTATACTAGAATGACATTTAGAGAAGATGGATATTAATCAATCTGTTAGATTCTCAGACGAATTCCGGAAAGTTCGCGAGGAAATTAGCTTGAATACAAGGGCAATGATTGCGGTTGTTTACTCTTATTTTATGGAACGGTTTGTAATTATAAATTTGAATTGTTACGGAATCGATATTATGATGTATTCTGTAAAACTCTGCGAGCTGAATCAGAGTTCTCAGGTAATTTATGGTAATTTGTCTCCTAGTAAACAATAGGCTGTCACGGGTGATCTATCACAGCACTGTGATAAGCTAAACTCACGGTCATCGCTTACGATTTGAATATATTTCACCAATCGGCATATGATTGAGCAAAGTCTACCATGGCGCCTTTTGTATACTTGCAACACTGATATCTCCATAAAAATAGCTGAATTTATATTGCTGGCAGATCAACCGGAACAGGGGTATCGCGACATTGCTAATTAGACTTTTTCATATTTTTTATTTATTTATTTTACGTCATTTATTTTATTGCATATTACTTTACTATTGTTTACTTATTTATTTATTTAATTTATTTATTTGCTAATTTTTTAATTCTCCCAGGAAATGCGACTCTATAGTGCCGAGTCGGCGCCCTGAGATGCTATTTTTATTCTCGACCGGGTCCATCAGCCAAGCTCCGAAAGATGCTTAAGGATTGTTCCCAACCGTTTCACGAAGGCCATTGCTTAATGGGGTGATATTTCACCGGGCGGCTGGACTTTGGGATTTAATTACGCATTAACTAATTTATTTTATTTTACTTTAGTTTTTATATTTAATTTTGTTTATTTCTTATGTTTTATTGTATTTTTTTTATATATAATATAACAAGCATGTTTTGTGTACAAACCAATGTTCGGATTCCTTTAAATAACAATGATTATTATGGGCGGACCAAGAAGAAAAGAGGAAAGGCAGTATCAGGGCTCACATTGTGCTTGAATGACTTATTATACAAATCGTAGTCGATATAGGGTTCCATGTTCTTACAGTTCGTCTAAACAACAACTTTGTCTCTAATCACCCGATTTAAATATCCGAGGAAAATAAACAAGGGCAAACACGTGATACGACAGAGCGTTTCATTGCCATTCAGCTCAAAATCAGTTAATGTGAAACGGGGGTGCACAATTTTGATGTCACTCACGGGCAACTGAAAATTGAAAATGTTTTATTTACTCAAATACTGCTCGTAAAACTGAATTCAGTGGTTTTTAGTAAAAATTGATAGAATTTCTTTTTCAACAGTTTTAATTATGCAGACATTTCCCATTCGATTTGATAGACTTCTGCAATTTTTTTGGATAAGAACCATTACTTCTTTATTTGAGAAGTCTAAAATCTTTCAAAAATTGGAAATAGTGGTTTCCACAGTGCCCCTTCAGTTGATGCTTCAACTAAACAACACAACAAATCTTTCTACATGCGTGTGTCATATTCCTCTCCTTATCTTAGTACGTTCTAAAACATCGCAAATCTCTGCTCTTGATTTCGCCTATCCTTGTTTTCCAACAACTTTTAATACGATGCACCAAGCTCAATAAAATTGTCTTCATTATCATCATCATCATCATCGGCACTACAACCGGGATCCGGTCTTGGCCTTATTTAACAAATCTCCCCACCGGTCCCGATTTCGAGCCGATGTCATCCAGTTTAGCACTCCCAGGCTCTGGGCGTCCTGGTCTACGCCATCCCTCCATCGCAGACAAGGTCTGCCGCGCTGTCTCCTTCCATATATCCTGCCACAAAGGACTTTCCAGGCAGGCTCCTCTTCGCTCATTCGAGCTAGGTGTCCCGCCCATCGGCGTCTACCGAGCTTGATTTTTCTTACAATATTAGCTTCAAGGTGATCGCGTAAAACTCGTGGTTGTAGCGTCTCCACAATCGTCCTCCCTCACATACGGGGCCAACAATTCTACTTAAGACCTTCCTCTTGAACATGGCTAAGAGCTCAGAGTGCCTTTTATTGAGCACCCAGGTTTCGGGTCCATACATGAGTACTGGTAAGACCATTGTCTTGTACAGTAGTAGCTTCGATGTTCTGGATAAATTTCGGGATTTAAAGAGCCTTGATAGAACATAGTAGGCTTTGTCGGATTTGATCAACCGTTCGCGTATTTCTTCTTCCATATTGTTATCGGCTGATTCAATGGACCCACGGTAGTTAAAGGATTGCACTACTTCAAATTGGTGCTCCGCTAGGTCTTCTCTTCGCAGAAGTTGTACCAAGTACTTAGTTTTTCCCTCATTAATGTGCAGTCGCAGTTTTTGTCCCGCCAGCTGGAACTGGGTGAGGGAGTCCTATACAGCCGAATCGAATCTACCGATGATGTCGATGTGATCTGCGTAGGTAAGTATCTGGCTGGACTTGGTGACAATAGTCCCTCTAGTTGTGACGGCAGAGTCACGGATTGCTTTCTCCAACTTGACTAATTACGTTGGTCATGGTCAACCTACAAAGTCGTATCAATTTGTTTGGACTGCCGAATTCTCTTATGGCATTATATAGTTCTACCCTGGCTATGCTGTCGTAGACGGCCTTAAAGTCTATAAATAGATGTTATAATGGAATCTTAAATTCCAGACATTTTTCCACCGTCTGCCTAAGGGTGAATATCTGATCAATTGTTGATTTGCCTGGGATGAAGGCACACTGATATTGACCAATCATGACGTTTGCGTATGGGGCTATCCGATCTTGTAAGATAGTGGAGAGTATCTTATAGGCGGTATTCAGCAATGTTATACCGCTATAGTTGCTGCAAAGTGTGATATCTCCATTCTTATGTATGGGGCAAATTATTCCAAGACGCCAATCTTCCGGCATCTCCTCTTGCTCCCGTACGTGCACCACGATCTCATGAATTGCGTTATGTAACGCTGTCCCTCCTCGTTTGATCAGCTCAGCTGGTATGCCATCAGCTCCGGGGTTTTTATGGATTTGAGCTGTCTTATAGCTTTTAATGTTTCCTCAATACTTGGTGATGGCAACATTTGGTCTTGATCTTGCATTGGTGGAGCCTCCAATTCTTCTGTGAGCTGATCATTTAGCAATTCATTAAAGTGTGTGGGGGTTCTTTAACGGTCGCCGAAGGACCACCCATTTTCCTAACCCAACTCCCCATTCCCATCAGCGATAATATACATTACCAATCATTATCTCTTACCTGCATATGAGCGGTACAAAAGACCTCTTCAATCATATCTCACACCTGAAATATAACCCATGGTAAGATCGTTATCTTGCCTCGGTATCATGCAACATCACATCCTTCCCAAAGCATTCCGGTTCCTCTTGACGACCCATGACCATCACGAACCAGTTGGCAATCTAATCGGTTCCTCTTCCCGGCGACCATGTCTATTATGCACACTGTAATGTTCCTGTGTATACTTTTTCTAACCATCCGTTGGTCCAAAGACAAAGCCCTGGTAATTTTGCCCGGTTGCACAGCTGCAAGCCAAATTACCTATGATCGGTCGCCTAACAGATAAACTATCATCAACCGGACACGAGACATAATTTGTTTATCTAAACAACCTAGCAATGGTCATGTCCTATGATTCGTTTTCTGAATCAATAAGCAGAATCATCTTAGCGCTTGCCATCGTAAGCGAATGTACTGTTGACATAACACCAACACAAAAATCGATGTCGGCCTCCGGCAATATCCCCTTTTGTTTACTGTAGCAATGCCTTCAGCCTCTGTTGCATGAGCATTTGTTTGAACCTGATTGGATTCTTTTCTTAGAATCCAACGCATTTTCATTTGTCCTCCCTTCCGGGTGATGGACATTCAACAGATCTATACGATCACAATAGGAATTGTTCCAATGAAGCTGATTTTTCATTGGTTGGCGGTCGAATGAGAAATGTGTTTTTCCGTTCACTTCGCTAGTGGAAACTCTCCACACTCATAAGTCGGTTCCGAAGCGAGCAGTTCTCGAGGAGTCAGTTTTTAACCGCAGAATAAGAGACACGATTTCGGAGTGCGGGCGTATCGTCGAATTTAATTAGTTTCAATTGTATAATTTCCTCAGACCAGTTAATTCAGAACGGTGTCACAATTAAACTATTTTCGATTGTATAATATCCTCAAACAAGCTAATTCAGAATGGTGTCACAAATTAAACTATTTTGAATTGTACAATTTCCTCAAACAAGTTAATTCAGAACGTTGTTACAAATTACCAATAAAACAACTATCCACATATGATAACTAATAAAAAAACTTTGTTCAACTAAATAACATTCAAGTGTTTCCTTTGACCTCTTAAAGATTTCTGGTGAACTGTGGTTGCAGAACGTGGAGGTTCCAGAGAACTGCAATTGTGTAATAGCGGATGTTTGGCAAATCCAGCGCCCATGCCGGCGCACTGACTAAACGTACCCACATTGGTGACCGCGACTAGTAAACATGCGACCTGTCCATCATAAAGCGAAAGACTCCATACAGAACAAACAGTGCCAGTGACTTGGTGTGCGAAAGTAAGAACATTGTAAGGGCAAGCAGAGCCCTACCACATCAGTAAGCAGAATGGGTAACCGCAACCCCAACGATAGCCACCGCAGCTACATCATCGAACAAGCAGCTACGCAGACACCGCTGGACTCCAGGTTTTCCTTTTTTTTTTATTAATTACATTGTTTTGTCTTTTCTAAAAGTGGTTATTTACTGTAAGGTAAGCTCCTTCTGAGGCGCTAAACACTCAATTTTAATTAATTAAACAATCAAGTTTTTATTAATAAAACCACATATGATAAGCTCTATCACGAAGTCCCTTCAGGCAAACTAATAACACAATCTATTGTTTCCAAACGTTCGAAAATTCGAGGCTCTCTTGCTAAACCAACCCCTTCTCAAAAATATTTATAATTACAGAAACAAACCGAAAATCATTTGATATTTTCAATTATAAATTAGATTTAGATTAAAAAGAGATGTGTTAAGTTTATCTCATACACGTTATACCTATATTTTTATCGATATATCATACCAAATTACCCTATATTCTTGTTAAATAGCAATTATAATCTTTTCGAGTATTCACATTATATTTAATTAACGAACATTAGATTAATAAATGTAAAGAAATGCGTGTGATTGCAGAATAACCGAACGAAGTTCGAAAGTGAATTGACGTTGAACATTTCAAAACAAACCTTAAGATTTAATTATTTCAAGTAAATTAGAGTAAGAAATAAATAAGCATCTGATCGTCGAATCGTTTTAAATAATAATAAAAATTCGAAAACGAATAAGAGTGAACCCTTTCAGGGTGGTTTACTAAAAAAAACCGCGGCAATATTCTCAACCCCAATCCGGTTTACTCGAATCGCTTTTGACTCCACTGAACTTTAGCGACAATTATGGATCAGTATGAAAATTGGAGCAACAACATCCAACCCATTAAAGCTAGTGGACCGAATATGTTCCCACAATTAAGTACTAGGTGTGTGTTTTCTTTGGTAAAAAAAATACGTAATTTTCTAGGGAAATTAATTTTTTTTATTCCAAATATTGGCCATCGGCTTCTACACATTTCGCCCATCTTTCAGGTAATTTATGACTAGCTTGCCAGAAAAACTGCTTGTCTTTCGCCGCAAACTGTTCGTCGAACCATTTTCCAACTTCCTCGAAATCTCTGAACTCCTGTTGTGCGAGCGCGTGTGAAGAGGTGATAGTCAGATGGCGCCGAGTCTGCGGAGTACGGCGGGTGCAGAAGGATGTCCCATCCAAGCGATTTCAAGGTGTCATTCACTAGTTTTGTTGTGTGCTGCGTACTTTTCGCTGGCGCCATCTCTTAGTTAAACCGGCAAAAATGTGTACATACACCTGGTATTGATCTCCCCCATTGCCCGTTAACGTCTGGTGATTTTTTCTTGTGACACGCATCACATGTGCTAATTGCTGTTGAGTTTGAGTTGGGTCATCATCCAATAATTCCTGCACTTGTTCGTTTTCATTTTTTATGGTCTACCAGAGCGCTCACTGTCTTTCACATAAAAATCACCACTTTTAAATTGTTGAAAGCATGTCTCACATGTTCTAATTGATGGAGCGTGCTCACCATATGTTTCTACCAGTAAACTATGACTTTCAACAGACTTTTTTTTTGCTTTTGATTAAATAACAAAAGCACTGCGTGTCGCAAATGTTGTTGTTCAGGCACAAAACTCGACATGACACTGAACGATAAAACAAAGACGCTAGTTTTTGGCGGACTCAAGTTGTGTGTATTTGTATTGTAGTTAAATCTCAGACGAATAAAATGACGTATGTGTCAAACTAAAAAGTTGCGTACTTTTCGCTGGCGCCGTCTCACAATTAACCAGCAAAAAGCTTATGGATATACCTAGAAAAGTCTGCGAATTCCACGGACTCCGGAAAATTATCGAACAATGCTAAAGGCAGGACTTACTCTGGAACACGTCGAGCAAAACAAAGAGTTAATAATAGTCGAGTATGCGCAAGAGAAAGCGATCCCATTTGATGCCTGTTTCGAGGAAGTGTCTAGAGTGAATCAAGGAATCTTCTTGAATAGATAGTCGTAGAAGTTGTTCTAGTAGTTTTATTTCTTATATGATTCGTACATTAAATTTTACAATACATTTGACAAATATTATCGACTATAATAATATATAACAAAACTAGAAGGCATTCAGTGAATGCCTCTTTACAATGGCAAAGAAGTAAAATATCGGTGGGGTGAGTATTACCGGTTCAGGAAAAGTTGTGTAGTACATTCAAGAACCACAATACTTGCATAAACATTGAACATTAATTCAAAAAGAAAAATTTAGGTACAATTTGTTAAGTCGTTTGGAAGCAAATGAAAGGATACAAACTATGATTAAACCAGAATACCAAAAATACAAGAATATAAAGCAGCATAGTCCAGGCTGAAGAGCCACATCTTCACTCCTTTTAGAAACAGGGCAAGGTTTCTGCTTTCAACCCGACGAAGGCAGAACGATCCTTGTCCCTGCTCCATCCAAGTTGACAGGCAGTCTCGACGTGACACTCCTGGATAGCTACTTTGGCACCCGCCAAGTAGTGAACCACAGCATGCAGCGACATCCTGAGAAAGGTTGCCGCAATCCTAATAACCTTGCCCGGAAAAACAAATTATTATGGACAATTTAACAAGTCTCGGATAAAGACCGGATACCGGTGGAGAGACGTGCTAAATAAGTCCAAGACCGGATCCCGGTTGTAGTACCGATGATGGTGACGATTGTACTATTTGATAAAACAAAACAAATTCGATTTTTTGAAATTTTCAAATCCTTGTTATATCCCTATGTCCCTTGAAGTTTTGGGTAGTTTTGCAATTTTAACGGTAGTAGTAATTTCTACGAACAGCTGTTTGCTCAACCTTAAAATTGAGGTAGGAGAGACATCTATCAGTCAAAATTAAAATCTGGAATCTGATATGTTTCAGAACAATTCGTATAAAGAATTATAAAGACTTTAGCGGTTTCGAAAGTGATAGTGAAGAACGTGTGATTTGAACTGACGCTATGACAGAATCACCAAAAATTGAACCAATGCGTAACACATCAAGCTGCTGGCCGTGCTTAGAATTCAATTTTTAATCTCAACTATATTCCACTAATGTGAATTGCTTTGTTATCGCTATGGTATACGGCTCTGATATATTTTCTTATTCGATTTTCGTTCGGTGTTCTTCACTATTTGCTTGTGTATTGTGTGTGTATCTGTTAGAGACGCCACACTACTCCTCCGTCAGTAACTTCGTTACGATCAGCTACGTTTGCGAACGACGGACCGAACGAGAGAACGTCGGAGCAGGTGAATGTGCCGGTGCTCTATGCGGAAGTCATGACCGTGTGTGAAGTTCTGTTTACCACGGGAAAGAGTGTGCTGTGTGTACAGATCACGTCGTCGTCACCAATTTGGCGGATTTGAATGTCATTTTCAAATGTTTGATGATGCAGTGTTCCGTCGAACACTGTTAACCGCAGAGGGAAATACAAAGGCAAAGGAAGCGACGAACTACCTTTAGGTGAACCAGGTCAGTTTATTTTAAATAAATGTAACACGAACTATTTTTAGTGTATACTTTTGTATATTAACATTTGTTTTCAATTCCGAGTTTACATTAGTTCACGATTCGCATTAAGCACTCCTGGCGCTTTTACTGTAGGTTAACTTACGAACTTTGGACACACGTTAACTCGCCTTTCTCTTTACTTTTAACTTTAAGTCGCGGTTACTTCTACTAGCGTATTCATCTCGCGGTTCGACCTCCTCAGTGGAGTTCGCTGTCCTGCTGCTCGATATAGACTATCCGGTTCGACGGTATTCTCTAGACTCTCGTGTCTATCCTAGAAAATATCCCGTTCCAGTTCCCAATCCTCGCATCCGCACAAGGAAATTTCTCATCCTGTCTGCTAACAGATTTTCCCCATCGTATCTGTTAACAGCCTAATATTTCTCTTGGCATCTCAAAGGGAGAAATTCTCATCGGATCGGGAAAAGGAGAAATCTTACTCATGATCTTTATCATCATTGTTCGTTGCTGGTGGTCGGAATCTTTTTTTCATTTGTTTACGCATCGGATGCCGCTTATTCTCCGATCTTTCCGTGGTTTATTTGAACTGCACATCTGGCATGCGGCAAAGGATCGGCTGCATTTCGGATGTGTACACGGACTATGGGATGTAAGGCTTTGTTTGACTTTTCCATCATAAACATCTATCAGGGATAGTGTTACGCGTTTATGATTGTTCGCCTGCTGATCAACGGCGCAACGAATCGTTTGTTTGCGCAAGTGTGCCTTAGCATTAGGTCATGCAAAGGATTTAGGTGCTAATTGCTTTTAGCTACCCGAGAATGCATCCCTTGTTCGGTTTACTTACCGACAATGGTATTTCGTGGGAAAACATCGCGTTGCTGCTCAGGCTGGGTGATCGATTTACGTGCGATGCTTGCTGCTTTTTTGGATTGGTTTTGCATACGATGTATGGATGGGTTGATCTCGATATTGGAAGTTTTTGAACGTTAAGTTCCTTGGTTTTTGATATCGGGTTCAACGTTGTTGCAGTATCATATGACCTTTGTTACAGATATGATTAAGGACTTTGGGACATGTGTCTGTGGGCACGCGTACTGAATAAAGGTAAGTATGCTCCTTGGCGGAAAGGACATCCCAACCTATTGTTGGTTCTGCGGCTCGTAGAACCGCCACAAGACTAATCGACATTTTTTTTATAATCATACTTGGATACTTTAAGGAGTGTTTAAGCCAATAAAGCAAAGTGAAAAAGTCACAAGGTGATATTACCCCTTAAACCCATCAGAAATTTTACTGCTTATTCATGTGGGATGTGGTTTTTCTTTTTTCTTTTTTGATACTTCTGCCCTGCTACGAAAACTGAAAATTTGAACAAATATATGGGCAAATCTAAAAACCCTGCACTTTTAGTAGCTTCGAAAACGTCCTCGTTCCAATTAACGCCAGGATTCTTACGTATTTAATTGGTATGCGTTGGAATTTCTCTTCGATGAATAAAAGATTTATGAAAAACATTTTTTTTTAAAACCGGCCACAGGACGGAGCCCCGAGAGACAGATATTTTTATAACGAGTGCTTTGCATTTGATACTACTTGAGCAGTGAAAATGTGCAAATTCCCTGTCGAGTTTTCTGCATTATATTTCTGTAGGAATCCTAGGCAGCCGGTTACTACTATGATTGCAGTGTAACCCAGACTTCTCAAAGATTTATCTGTAATATTAATGCAGTCTTTATTCAAGCACACGTTCATCTTCACCAAACAATATGGATGTACGCATCTTTTTAGGGTAGTATTTATAAATGTGCGGTGAGCAGGATAAATGTATCCTGCTTCCATATTTTTATATCCCCACCGGCATGATAGCATGGTGAAGCTCCATAATCAGGTACCCCTTATATCAACCCATCTACCATCGACAAGAAAGTTTAAAATCAACCCCAAAGCCGTAAAATATCAAGTTGAACACAAAATGTTTTAATGATCCCCTTTAGCTTCTGTAATTCGGCTTCATTGCTTTGTTATTTTGCGAAACTTTCTTAAATGTATATCCGTTTGGCTTTCCTATGCAGTTCAAAGAAAATCCGAACTGAGGTTGCCCCCCACAGAGATACATACATGAACTCTGTCGACAACATGAACACTTTCGTACACGTCGATACTCCGACTAATCATTTGTATTAAATTCCGTTTAGGACGTTGCTGGGTGCTCTACGTCCCGAATAACGACGTAATTCAGACAGCTGAAACTTCTACATGGAATTCCAGTTCAACAAACTACAAATGGCTGATGTGATATAGCCATTCAATCGTCCTATTTGACATTCCGACTACATGGCGCCCGGAGTCTACTTAAAGATTTCTCCTAGTTCCTCCTTCGTCAAGGATATACTGTTTCTCATTAATATCTGAGTGAAGCAGCATTTCAACTGGAACACTCATCAAGTAACCGTAGACACAAGAAAACACCAAATTTCCCCGGAGATTCTTCTGCGAAGAAAGATGATTCTGCTGGAATCACACCAGTTTAACCAAGTTAATTGCATAATAAGAACAAGGTAAATAGGGTCATACCTCATAGGGATACCGAGTTCGTTCTGAGGGTAGGTACCCGACTTACGCATGGTGATATTTCAATTAGAATTGTTTCAGCAGTAAAGGATATCATTATATCCTGTTCCACAAAGGAATCATGTCAATCTTCTCTAGGCCGTTCCGATTATGATATGCGAGTGTTGATATATATGCGGGAACCGCAAACTTCTTCACTTACCTTAACCATTAAACTTAAAACTTACAGAAGTGAGTCTTCAAGACTGTTACGGTCATTTTCATTAATTCGCTCCTCTTGACGTTGCTGATGTAATATTTTTGTTACAAATGTTATGATGCTGATGAGTGTGGCAACTAATTATTAAGTGCGTGCCCCGCACTTCCGCTGTGGAGGTATAGTGGGAAAGGATTAGATTGATTACCTAATTCTGGGGGAGGACTGCTTCCGTGTCTTAATGTTGTTGCGGCACACGCCCTTAATGAGGCTCCTCAATGGCGTTTCCCCAGTAAAATCGTAGAGTATGCATCTTCCATTAACCACACGAGATTCCGCTGAGTACCGCAAATAGTCGCTGACCACATTAATTATTTAAGATCCGGTTGCATATCAAGAACAATATGATTGATAATTATCGACGTCTCACTCGGGTTCACAACCAATGTTCGAGGATTAAGATTATATCAGAAGCTTTTTGATAGATAATGCAAATTTCACTTCTTCCGAGGTTTTTTCTTTATTACTTTTTTTTTTCTTCTTTTTTTTTTTACATTCAAATTTTCTTCAACACCGATCAAAAAACGGGGACAACTTGCTGCCTTTTTTCCCTCTTCCTAACTGCGCACTCAAAAACAAACGTTTCTTCTCCTTTTTCCGTTGTCAAAAAAACGTCAACAACGGAATTCCGAACCGTATTCAAGAAGAACATCAACCCTCCGTCTCTCTCGCTCTCCATTCACGTCCACTTCGAAAAATAAATTCGAACTCGAAGAACTGCACGATCCACACCCGAATCGGGGCGTGTTCAAAAACTCACTTCTGGATCGTGCAATTCTTCCACCACCTTACCACCATACTATCTTAAAACAAAGTTGTATTAAATGCAAATTATCAAATGATGGTGGTGGCCGACGTACGTAATACTGATGATTTGGGAGTATCTGAGCTCTCAAGAAGGCAGGACAATGATTTATGTATTATGAAAATTATTATCGCCTAATCCAGCAATCGGAATTTAAAGCTCACATGTGGACTTGTTCGAATTCCCTTATTCCTGATTTACGAATAGGGTTTGTGGGGAGGAAGTATTGTGCCAAACATGGACACTCGGTTCAGTTCCATCCCCATCGTCTGTCACTATAATTTCCAAAAACTGTTCCGTCGAAGATTGCTCTCCAAAAGACATCGGTTCACCAGGAAAACAAACAAATAAATTTCCACAACACAAGTCATTCAACAGGAAGAAGGAAGTAAAACACAGTTTGGTCTATTGTAGCGGATAATCTCTAATTTATTTAATGGGTATTTGTTGGAAATGGCTCCTCGATAGTATAGTGGTTAGTATACCCGCCTGTCACCCGGTATACCGGGGTTCGATTCCCCGTCGGGGAGCCTCTGGTGCAAGACTAATGACCTTGTCCAGAAAAAATAAATCATTATGGAAAATTTAACAAGCCCCAGGACTTGCTAAATAAGGCCAAGACCGGTCCCCGGTTGTAGTGCCGATGATGATGATGATTTGTTGGAAATGAGACTTTATTCGTAAGAATGATATTTGTAAAACAGAAGTTAACATTTAGTCTTAAGTTAAATGTTAAATTAAATTGTGTTGACGACAGGTTCAGCGGCGAAAGGAGAGAGAGAGAAAGTCATCGGTGCCACTGTTTATATATGCCCTACTTGTTGACCTTAGCGCCACCTATCCGGCGCTAGAACTACTAAGGTTGTTACCAACATACTCTGTAAGCGTTCCCTTTCCAACACTCCTTCTCGCTTCAGAATGTTCCGGTCTATGCAGTCCCAGTCTTTCTGCAAGTTCCTCGAACCGGTCCCTGGCCAACGGCTTCGTTAGGATATCTGCCAACATTTGTTCGGATGGGCAATAACAAACATTTATTATCGCTTTCCCCAAAAGGTCCTGCATCTGGTGATAGCAAACGTCGATATGTTTGGCCCTGGCTGATCCCGAACCTGAGATTAGTCTAATACAACCTTGGTTGTCTTCGTACATGGTTATTGGTTCCTTCAATGGAATTTTCATATCCTTGAACAACTGCCTCAACCATAGCAGCTCTCTGCTCGCGAACGACGCGGCAATGTACTCTGCCTCTGTGGGGGTCTGCTTACGACTACACCAAGCGATCACTGCTTTACCAAACAGGAAAACGTATCCGCTTGTTGACTTCCTTTCCGCCTTGTCGCCTGCCCAGTCCGCGTCCACGTAGAAAGTGAGACTGGCGTCCTTTGCTGAGGATAGTTTCAACACTGTGTCCGCGGAAGTTTTCAGGTAGCGCATCACCCGCTTGGCTCCGCTCCAGTCAGCTTGGGTTGGGTGTTCCACTCTTCGACACAGCAACCCGACTGCAAAAGCGCAACAGTTTGACGATTTTTGCCCTTTGATTCAGCAAAAATGAACCGTCGTTGTCTCGCTCAATTTGAATCCGCAGGTAATGGCTAACGTTTCCCAAGTCCTTGATCTGGAAATGTCTGCTCAGCTGCTTACTCACTGCTTTTGTCACCTCAGGCGTTGCTCCGGTCACCAGCAAGTCATCAACGTAGAGCAGAATGTAGGACATCCCTCCATCTTTTTCTTCCTTTAAGTACAGACACCTGTCTGCACAACCACAGCTGAAACCCAGTTTGCCAAGGATTGCCGCTGCCTTCAAATTCCTGACCCTTGCCGACTGCTTCAAACCGTAGAGGCTCCTTTTGAGTCTTAGCACCTTCTTCTCCTGTCCTGGCATAACAAATCCCTCAGGTTGCTCCACGAAAATCTCTTCGTCTAGCTCGCCGTTCAGGTACGCACTCTTCACATCCAGGTGCCGGACATAAAAATTCGGCTGCGCTGCCAGTGTGAGTAGGACTCGAACTGTCTCGTGTTTGACCACGGGAGCAAACGTCTCGTCGTAGTCTTCGCCGTACCGCTGCGAGAACCCTCTCACGACCAAGCGAGCTTTGTGGGTGTAGATTTTTCCATTGCCATCGGTCTTGCCCTTGAAAACCCATTTGCACGAAACTGCCTTTCTGTTTGGAGGAAGATCTGCTATTTCCCAGACTTGGTGGTCGTTCAGTGACTTCATCTCTTCTTCGGCTGCCACTCGCCACGGGGTCTGCTCTCTGGGTGACATCTGTAGCAAATCTTTCCAATCCTTTGGTTCTCTTACGATGCAGGCTCTCACCTTGTACCCCAGCCTCGGTGGTGGTACATTTTTGTTGCTTCGTTGAGAAACTCTTCTTTGTACTGATGGCGATGTTTGGAATTGTTCGTCTGCGGAATCGCCTTTCCTTTGCTCTTCTTGACCTCTCAAGTCTATTGTCTCTCCATCTGAATCTTGGCCTTCTTCCCCAGAGTCCGGTTCTCCTTCTGGTTCCTCACCGTCTGGCATCTCGTATGTGACGTATCGCTCTGGTAGCTTCTTGTTCTTCTTCTCTTCATGGCAGCTCTTCCTTCGCTCAATTAAGTTCTCGATGATCTTGACGGATCTGCTAATCCAGGTCTCGTTCGTTGACGGGTCCAGAACTCGATATCCTGTAGTGTTGTCGTGGTACCCCACCAGAACTCCTTCTCGTGCCTTGACATCCCACTTTCTTCGTTTTTCTTTTGGGATGAACGAAAAAACCTTGGAGCCAAAGGTTCTTACGTGCGACAGGTCTGGCTTTTCACCTGTAAACAGTTCTACCGGTATTTTGTCGATGCTTCCGCTCGCCATCCTGTTTTGCAGATATGTCGCTGTCAGCACCGTTTTGCTGTGGCGTGTATGCGACCGTGAATTGCTGTTCCACTCCTTCTCGCCGAAGAAAGTCTTGCAATTCCTTGGGAGCGTACTCCTTTCCGTTGTCCGACCTGATTGCCACTGGTTTTCTGCCGTATCTGTTTCCAATTGCTGCAACATAATCTTTAATTGCATCGGTTACATAGGTTTTTGATTTCATTAGCCTGACGACTGTGAAACGAGAAAAATCGTCGATGAGGGTCAGGAAATATCTGTTTCCGCCCGGTGTCTGTGCCTGCATCGGCCCGCACAGATCCGAATGGAGCAGCATCCCTGGTTTCCTTTCTCTCCTCTGTGCCTGTGGGAATTTCTTCTGGCTCAGCTTTCCTCTGATGCAGCTCTCACAGGTTGATTCGCACTTGCAGGGAGAGATGCGTATTCGGGTTATCTGTCCAGAGCTAGCCATTTGTCTGATAGCTGCTAAATCTCGATGTTCTAATCGGCGATGCCAATCGTGGATGCACGCTGCTTCTCTGGTCAGGTGTGCCTGCTCCTTTACTCCTTCCAATTTCAGCCTGTACAAACCGCCGCCGTTGTCTGCTTCAGCTACTACTTCCTTTCCTTGAAGGACTTGGTATCCGTTGTCCTTGAATACTACTTCGTATCCTTTATCGATGATTCTCCGAACTGAAATTAAACTGTCATCGACTTTGGGAATGTACAGGACATCTGTCAGCCTTACTTTCTGGACTTGATCGTCTTTCACGATGCATGGTAGGTAGCCATCTCCTATCCCAGTTGCCATTATCTTTGATCCATCCGCCAAATAAATTGGTTTGTCTAAATCCCGGATGCCGTCGAAAAAGGCTGAGTTTTTTGTCATGTGGCTCGTTGCTCCCGAGTCCACAAGCCAGCCATCTTGTCCGCCGTCTTGAATCCTCGTGTCATCTCTCGCCTGGAAGAGAAACCGCTTCTGATTGACGTCAGCCCTCGGCGTCTTTGGCTTTCCTATTCCTGCCCTGGCTTGTTCCTTCATTGCTTTGTACCATTTGCAATCCTGTTTCAGATGTCCTGGTTTCTGGCAATGGTAGCATGTACGAGTTTCCTGTTTGTCCATCTTTTTGTCTGGAAGTTTGAACCTTTGTTGAGATGTCCCTTCTTTAGGTCATGTTTACCTGGACCTGCTGATTTGAGAGCCACTTCTGAACCTCGGCTGCTCGAGCTTTGAGATTCTGTACTTCTCTGGTATTCGTCCATAATCTTCCCTGTTACGTACTCGATTGTGAGATCCTTCTCGTCACGGCCCTCGAGCGCAGTGACTAGTCCGACTTCCTCATCCTCGAGTGGCTTGCCTGATCCTCGGAGCAGTGCAATCACTGTCATGATGGCATCCACGTGGTCAGTCATTGGCCCGCCTTTTGTACTGTATTCCGTACAGTTTCCTTCTCAAATATAGCCTGCTTCCGTACGTTGAACGTTTATACTTCTTTGGTAGCGCTTGCTTCCGTATGTTGGATGTGCGCTAACTGATTATCTTCGACACTCAGTTATATACGCCATGGCTTTGTTGTTTTTCGTTTTCCACTCGGGTGCCGGCTCACTCACCACTTCCCATAACTCATCTCGAACCAGTACTGCTTTAAGTTTTGTCTTCCAGGGTATCTCTAACAACGGAATATTTGTTTTCATTCCGTCCTGCATCGTACCGATTACTTGGCGTCACTTTTGGGTCTTCACGTATTGTCGCCACGTGTTCCGTCGACGCTTGCATTTCCTCACTATTTATTTCGGCGTTAGACTGGGCCCATAACCTGTTGGAAATGAGACTTTATTTATAAGAATGATATTTGTAAAACAGAAGTTAACATTTAGTCTTAAGTTAAATGTTAAATTAAATTGTGTTGACGACAGGTTCAGCGGCGAAAGGAGAGAGAGAGAAAGCCATCGATGCCACTGTTTATATATACCCTGCTTGTTGACCTAAGCGCCACCTATCCGGCGCTAGAACTACTAAGGTTGTTACCAGAACACTCTGTAAGCGTTCCCTTTCCAACAGTATTGTTTGTCCTTTTCAACAATTATCACTTTTGTATTTAATTACTCTTAATTGTTTATTTTTGTTATTTACTTAATTAAGCGACAAGAAAGCTCGACTTTGTCAACTGTTTCTCACGCGATTTTGGATGACAAAATTTACACTTAGCGACAAGAAGACTCGACTCGCGGTTGAAATTTCGCGTGTCTGCAGCGCTACAGACAGCGACGGCGGCAACGATTATGGCGGCCGGCGGATGGAAATGGACTCAGCGATAATCATCTCATGCAGAGATGATTCGCTTATGGGGTGAGTTTGTGTTCTCGTGGTAGATATCATCTCCACTAAGGATATCGTTTTGACCTACCACCAGAGAAACGTAAAGTCTCTCTTGGTGGAATAGGAAACCAGATCTCGTAATAGAGATCATGGTGGTATGTGTGTGATCGTACCCATCACCGTGTTTATCGTTGCGTTTAGCAAAGGATAAACGAAACCTGAAACGAGAAAAAAAAGAACAAAGGGAGAAGCGACCTAAGGCATCGGCCTGTAATGAGGGTCGGCTAAATAAATAAGCTGCAACTCATTAATGGGAAATACATTTGGGATACGTCAAACAATTTAAATTAATTATCGTTTCGCCAGAATGCCTGCGGTAGAACAGAATTCTTTTGTTTGCACATGATGTGTGCTAAAGAATTTGGTTTTAGCGTCTATTGCGTTAATTGTATGCAGCTGTTTCAATAGGCTGCTAGGAGTTGCTTTGTCGTTGGACAAAAGAGTCGCCAGCCAATGTGTATGTGGGGAACATTGTCGATACATGGTGAGGCTGGGAATAGCCCACTAAATGATCATTTTCCCTGACTGTGATGGTTACATGGTACTGTAACCGATATGTTTTCTATCAAGGATACGAGGTTTGTTCTTTAAGGAATATGATGCATAGAATTATAAATGCCTGAGAATCCTTTTAGGAAATTCCCTGTAATGCGTTGAAAGCATTAACGTCCTTGTAATGGAAATGTTTCGGGTATGCTGGGTGGAGATTGCGGTGCAGGTGTGGGAAAGTTGAAATCTGCCCGGGGGTCTCGAAAAGGTACAAAGAAATTCTTACAGAGAATTTGTATGCGAAGGGGTGCATGGAGGTAAGTTTTCTTTTCCAGGAACTTTTTCGATTAAGGATTTGTTCTCATTAATGCGTGAAGCATTTAAGGTGCTAATTCGATTGCATTAGTGAAATTATATGATTGGATAGAGTTATAGGTGTTTTTTAGGAAGGTGATCCGTGGGGTTTGGCAGAACCACACAGGTTCCTTAACGAGGGACAAAAATTCGGGCTAGGGGTGTTTCTAGGAAATTACACAACTATAAAAAAGGAAGGAAAAATGTAATTAAGGAACTTTAGATTTGCGGTGATTCTTTTACCATTAAGAAGTCGCCGGGAAAATTTAAGCACCACATTTTATTGACATCATGAGTATATGGAGATTTTGTAACTGGTGAGAGTTTGACGTATCTGAAAAATCAATCCTTGGCCTTGTGAGTAGGGCGTAAGAATATACTCATAGGCAGGCCGGCTTGTTGTAAGAGGCGACTAAAAGCCGATCGGTGGGTGGAGTCCCAACGCCCTGTCGCCCGGTGAAATACCACCCCGCCAAGCTGTAGGCTCCGTGAAATGGTTGGGAGGAATCATTGAGCATCTTTTGGAGCTTAGCTGGTGGATCCGGTGCAGAAAAAATATCATCTCGGGGCGCTAACTCACCGCTATAGGTTCGTCTTTCCTGGGAGAAGTACAACAAAAAAAAAAAAAAAAACCAAAACCACAACATTATGACAATCAATCTTCTCTGTCCTTTCTTCTTAGATTTTCTAACCTACCTATTTTCACTATTCCTTTTTCCAAGCCGGTCAAATATTTTTTGATAACATCTTAAGAAAAAAGTACTCAGCGTTTTCAAATAACTCTCCCAATTATTTTAGATCTCTGTCAGCTATTTTTTGACCAGAGCCGTTATTAATGCTTTATTGTAGTATTTCAGGGAATTACTTTTTAACTACAAACACTCTTTACAATATTCTTTTGATGCCAAATTCATGTCGGCAAGACAGTGTTGCCGAGTTGAAAAGAAATCATAATCTATCGGTGCAACGTCAGAACTAAACAGTGGATGCTTCAAAACATTCCAGCCAATGTCTCTCAATTCTACCCAAGTCATCAAAAATGGGTGTGGTTTAGGGTATCAAGATGATATACATTCCGCACAATTCCGGCCGCATTTTCCAAATTCTGATTCAACGGAATTAACTGGTGCAAATCGAATCCAACCATATAGGCAGCTAAGTGGCGGTGCCGGCAATCCCCACGGTTCACTTACCTAAACCCCCGTAACTGCCATCCAATTTCCTAACTTCACTAATACTATAGCATTAGTTCCTGAAAATGCTTCACGCATCATATAGATCAAATCTATGATCTTAAAGTCCCTGTCAAAGAAAACTTACCTTTTATGCATTCTCTTCGCATATAATTTCCCGTAAGATTCCTTTCTTTACCTTATCAGGCATAACCTCTATTATTACAACCCAATCTACATCAGTTTCTGCTAATGCAACAGCATTAGCACCCGTAAATGCTTCACTATACATATAGATCAAATCTATAATTTTAAAGTCCATGTAAAGAAAACTTACCTTTTCATGCATCTCTTCGCATACAATTTTCCGTAAGATTTCTTGCTTTACTTATCTGGAATTCCAAACCAATTCGGCACACCGGTACCAGACAAATTCCTGTAAACAAAATGATTCGGTTTGCATACAATGCAACCGTCATGACAGGGACCATAAATATTGCGCCGTCTATTTTCCCAGCCGCGCCATGTTCCCTGCATACACATTGACTGGCGACTTACACCCAAGGGAACAAAGCAAATGCGCATTCCGCGTCTCTTGCCATCAATTAAATCCTACAGCATAAACAAATGCAAATAGGAATTCAATACCTACCCTTACTAGCGATGCCATAAACACAATTTTCCGGTAACCTAGCTAAAACCCATTAGCAAATTCCCACATCGCAGCGTCGTCTCTTTGTTAAGCCGCGACGCACATTTCCAACAAAGATCCCATTAGGATCCGACGAGTTCGGTTTTATTTGCTTTACCAAAATCGTATCCCATGAATGCACTTTATGCCCTTTCTTTGTTCTAGGTTCGTTCTGATCCATGAAAGAACCACACACGCCTACCATTGCACTGAAAGAGTGCATTTACTTGGCGGCCGCACCCTTAAGAGAAAAGTTTTTCTTTCTCTTCTTCGGTTCTTAACCCTAACCTAGGATGGAACTCATGTCAGAGGTCTATCCTCGGTGAGTCATTTTCCATCCACTGACCGCCCTGGTCACGCGTCACTCCCGCTATCCGTCCCTGCGGAGACGCGATAATATACAGAGTCATTGACGTAAACAGTTGTGATCGGGTTGTCGAAATAAAAATTAGTGCGTTAATCAGTGCAAATGTCGGGAACATGCATTTAAGACAAATCAAGTTATAATAACACAACCTGTAAAACGTATCGTATGTGTAAATATGAAATTCACCGTGTCTACTGTGTGCGTGAAATAAAACAAATTATAACGAACCAACTAGTGTGTTTCATTTCTCCTGGGTGTGATGTTTCCTCTGCTGCTATGGCGGACAAATTCCAAGGAACGATCGGCGAGTGAAAAGTGAAAGGATAGTGGGACGAAGTAGAAGTCGCACCCATGCCGGTGCCACGACTTCGTTCCCCACAGCTATACTTTCCTTGTAGCTAAATCAGCTAAATGATTAATCCCAAAGGATTGACGCGTCAGATCAGGGCCCCGTATAATGTGAGACTGTCATAAGCTGTAATTGCTACGTTAATTGCACCAGTATACGGCGGGGATGTTTCGATTCTTTGTTTGATGCTGTATTCTTCACTACATTTTTACATGCGTAATCCGATGGATTCGCCAGAGGCGTATCTCACCGGCAGTAAAAATTTCCGAACAAATGTGAGGAGCATCAAAATCAGTGCGAATTCATCCATTCCATGGATAATAGTTAATAATAATGTATTCCCTGAAAATTTTACACTCAATAGAGTGGATTACGTACATATAAATAACTTCAAAAGTTGTCGCCTATTCAGATATTTTTAGGCAGCCACGTCGTCAACGTAATTGTGCAAGTGTCTATTTCATTCCCGTTTTGCATCCGTCCCAAAGCTCCATTATATCATTCGAGTGACAGCCAAATTTGCCTTTGATCCCATGTTGTTTGCCGAAGACTAAAAGGGGTTGGCATACATACCTAACAGACTCAAGCCTTTATCACGTTAGTAGTGTATCAAACCACTTGGGAAGACAGCTAGACCTTATTTTCACACCCGACCCTATTAATTCCTCAGTTGCACTCTCTCCTTGTCCTCTCTACCCACGATAATATAGACCTTTCATTACAAACTTCCTTACGGGATAAGCTCTCGCAGACAAGCAGCAAAGATGACCACCCCGAAGAAGGGGCTGCGAAAGATGAATGACGCTAAAAGGTGCTACCGATACTACAAGAAAAGACAAGCGAAGGACTTTACGAGTCATGACGACAAATAAAATAGAGCCAAAGGGGCGAAGAACGGGAGAAACCCTTACCAAAAGGCTGCAGAACATCGAACTGCTATGGAGAGAGTTTGATAAAATAGACATCCACTTCCTTGGGAGCTACGAGGAAGAACTGCCCCATCCATACTTCACCATAGACAAATATGGAAGTATGCAGAAGGCGTACGAAAAACTCCATGAAGGCATCACCACAAAGCTCAACGAGCTAAAATCATTGATGATGACAGAAGAAAGGCTCACCCAGGGTGAAGAAAAACGAAGACATTCCGAGGCCGTCGTCAAACTGATACGGAAGGAAAAGCCTGTTGTGGACGAGCTAAGAAGGATCTGTATGCAAATAGCTAGCCTCGAGGCAGATCCAATTTTGCCAGATCAAAGAGAAGTGCAGTTGGGAGGACATTCCAATGATGCGAAGCACGATAAATATGTGAAGGATCTTCTGATCCTGGTCGTGAAGGTTACAATACTATGACTTACAAGAAGAGGAACAGGGATGCATAATCAAACTTCAAGAGATGAGGTAGACACAGGGAGAAGAAACCCCAAAGATGAGCGATAACAGCAGTATGAGACTTAAGCTTCCTTAAATATCTCCTGCGAAATTTGACGCCTGATTCGACATCGGCCATCCACAGGAGCTAACTACCAACCACAGGTTGGAACAGGTTGACGAACAAGTACGCTAACAAACGGATTGCAGCAAATACCATACTCGCCAGGCTGCTTTCACAACCACATCTAGCGATAAAGCCAGCTCAATCGAGGGGCTCCATCATGCCACCTAAGACTACCTCCACGCATTAAACTTCCTCGACATCGAAACAAGTCCTGGGAACCCATCATCGTGTACTTACTCAGGAGGAATTTGGACAGATCCACCCGAACAGTATCGGAGCGTATCCGTAAAACATCTCAGGTCGCTGTCGTCTTTGAAAAATCTGATAGATTTCCCCGAGTTCAGGGGTCATGCCCTAAAATCGCCCATAGGACGAAACAAGTCCCTCTCAGATACGTCCAAACGGAGCCAACGTCACGGAATATTGATCGTAGCTTTTGGACCAATCCCATAGCTGTCTAAGATGCGAAGGGCGCTACCTATTACGACGTTGTCCTGAATTCATCCAGCTAGTTCCCAAGGAAAGAATGGGCATCGTAATGAAGAACCACCTGTGCCAGATCTACTTACAAACCGGGCATAGCAGGAAGAACTGCCCCTCTCATACATGCCTCAAATGCGATAGAAGACATCACACGCAGAGCTACCAGCTAACCAAACCCACGTCAACATCTATCAAACCAGGGACCACTGATGAGGGAGCTGTTCTAACAGTCTAAAAACCGGCCTGGTACGGGCTAATATATTGTTCGGAAGAGCAAAAATCCACATAATCGACGTCCGTCGGAATACTAGCTCTGGCTCGGAACTGAACTACGTTACCGAACGGATGGTAGAACGGTTGGGCTTAATGAAACTCCCGGAAGACATGAACATTCTGGGTATTAGCCAGAGCAGACAACAGTCTGGAGATAGAGTGAACATCGAGATACGATTGCGAATGAATCCCTCAATTCCGCCAAGAATTGAGGCTCACATTCTGTTCAAGATTGTGTCGGGCCACCCAGCGGAGTCAATAAACGCAGCCAACTGGGTAATGCCATTCAGGTAGCAGACCCTAAATTCAACAAACCTGTTGCCGTTGACATGTTTATTGGTATAGAGTTGTACTTTTATCGATTAGTCAAATTCGATTGGGATCTCAGTGGTCAATGATGCAGAACACGATATTTGGATGGACCGTCGCAGGCCCCACATCGATGACATCAAGGGAAATTCCGATTTGCGACCTTACAACTTCCCAGCACACCAACAGGGAACAGAAGAAGAGATTCAAGACGACTGAAAAACCATAAGGAAGCGTTGAGATGAAGAAGACGGAGAGTACCTGGGAATCACATTTCCACTACAACACCACAACTATCGGGGGTGGGCGATCCAAGGTGAGAGTCTAAGCATAACTTATATTGTCCTCCTATCTCCGTCGCGCCCGTCCTACCGATCTCGGTCCTATCGGTCTTCCATCATGAATTCTACGCACGGTCCTATCATTGCCCATTTTCGCCACATGTCCGGCCCATCTAATTCCTCGCGGGCTGATTACTCTCACTATTGTACGTTTGCGGTATAGCAAGTGGTTGTGGAATTTCCTCCCATGTCCTGGCTCGTCATCATATTTACCGCCAAAAATACTCCTTAAAACTTTATTTTTGTATACGTGGAATTTGTTTTCTTCCCGTTTTGTGAGAGCCCATGTTTCGCATCCGTATAGAACAATCAGCATGATTATGCATCTTTAGACACGTAGCTTTATATTACGTGATAGCAATTTGGATTTTAGCAATTTACTGACTACGTCCCAACTAGTGTTGCCGGAATAACGTCTTTTGTTAACTTCCTTCGACATTTCGTTACCGACCGATTCTGTTGTTCCCAGATATTGAACGTACCACAATGCAATATAATTAAAAAATAAAATAACAAATAAACAGTAAATACGTAACTATAATATATTTTTCATACTCCAGTGTGGCACCCTGCGACGTAGGCCGGCTCATCGGATTGGCTGACATTGCAATACACACGGAATGTCGCAATCTACATGCGACGACGCTGGAAGTGCAAGATCAGCATTCTGTCGATCACTAACGTGCTTCCAGCGATCCAGGGGTCCATTCGCCTATCTGCATCCGCTGATCGGATCGTGTTTCACGCTTTACAACCACTTTTCAATCGTTGTCCCCTTTCACTTTGTTTGTATCATATTTTGTATATATGGTATTTTAGTTACGTTCGCTAATTTAAGTTAGAATATAAGTTACAAAATTTATGTAGAGTCGTCTCAAGTGTGATTTCGGGGGGGAAATGTTTGCCCCCGCGTTAATTGTAAATAAAAGGTCTTAAGATAGATTCCGTGGGGCAATTTATGTCCCCACGTTGTGTAAATAGTGTAAATAAAGAACACCCCGTGGAAGATCGCGGGATCACTAGACAAAAAAGAAAGTGTTTATTAAAAGTATTAAAAATCCGGGTTCCTACAGGCCAGTAAATAATAATAAAAAAATAAAATTAAAAACTCTAACACTGGTGTGAAGAAAGGACGTTATCATCAGCGAAGACAGCGCCGCAAGACTGGTCGTACAGACGACCGATGGGATTATAGCGTTTTGAAATAATAGTGAAGAAGAACGTGCGATTCGAACTGACGCTATGACAGTTCGAATCACCAAAAATTGTACCTAAGCGTTACCCATCAGGCTACTGACCGTGTTTAGAATTTGATTTTTAAACTCGACTATACTCCACTGATGTGAATTGTTATGTTACCGCTAAGGTATACGGCTCTGATGTATTTTCTTATTCGATTTTTCGTTCGGTGCTCGTCACTATTTTGCTTGTGAATTGTGTGTGTATCTGTTAGAGTCGCCACAGGATAATTCGGGGAACCATCTACAGATTAGCAGTACTACTCGGGAGAAACACGGCGCACACAAAGGCGGACCAGATGCGGTATAGAACGGCACACCCCCTGAAGCACACACGCAGAAAATTCAGAGGTGATCAAATACCAAAAACAATTTTATTTGGAACTAACTCTGTTAGTTCAAGGGGAGGAGGAAGTTAATATTTATGTGAATGTCATCAACCAACAAAAGATTCATGTTGGCATTTTCATCAATAAATAATATATGCTGCAGACACATTGATGCCACATGACTTGACCAAGGACTCGTGGCATTGTCTTCGTGCATCATTATAAGCATCAGCGCCACAGACAGTGGCGAAAACATTACGAAAACATTTCCTTTTCCAAGGACATTTAATGCATACAACGCTTTAACTAAAAATTCCTAAAAAGAATTCTCCCAACATTCACGCATTTAATGCGCTATTCAAATTCCCTGAAAGAATTCTTTAATGTACATATGCATCATAAATCCCAAACCATACGGCACCCTTTGCCATCATTAAAATGCAATGTCGGACAGCTTGTTTATGCAACTGCAATAAACCGACCAGCAATTCGTTTGTTCAATCGGCAAACAATTACCGCATTCTAGGCATTATCAGCGATACCGAATTCTCCAGCATTTCCTAATACAAACAATCAGCGCAATAACCGCTAAAACCGAATTTTCAACATGCATCACGTGCGCAAACAGAAGAATTCGGGCTTTCTTCAGGCATTCTAACGATATTATATACAATCCAAATTGTATCAAGTATCCCGAATGCATCACCACACCTAATGAGTTGCAGCTTATTTACTTAGCCGAACTCACATCTCATTAATGCCTTTATCCCTTTCAAGGTTTCTGATTTCGTTTCTCATGATCTTGCGGCATGAGCAAACAGTGATCCATTAGCACATTGGTAAGATGATCTCACATGCACCACCGGAATTAGCCAGCAAGACGCTCTTACTGGTTACGCCATTTCGAGAAATTTTCTCTCTCTTCTCTTTGGTGCTGACAAACTCCCCACCGAATTGAGGGTGAATCAGGAGTCAGATTCAAACCCTCAGGGAGACTTATTACAACCAGCAGTGCGCGCACATCAAGAGGCGCCTTATAACCGCCGCGATCACACGGGGGAAGTTTAAAATGAGTACTGCGTACGTTACCTGGTCCCCTTGTTAATTGCTTAACTTTATTCAGTAAATATTTGTGCCGAGTTTAAATTGAAGCTAAATATTTTCACATAAAATAGAACAGAAAAACATTAACCATAAACACTTTCAATTGTGGACTAATGTGCTGAGTTTTAAACTTCATGTAAACACAACTTACCATGAACACCAATAAATTAAAATAAGAATCACCACAAATAAAAGAACTAATAAACAATAAAATAATTTACACCCAATCAGTGCGTTTTATTTCCGGACAGTTTCCTGAGAACAATTTTTGATTTAACTTTTGATTGATGGGGTTGAAGTGAATCAGGGCCGTACGTTGGCGCACCATACTTCTTCCGTACAGTCCTGTAAGGAAAAATAAACTTCACTCGTTAAGGGAATCTCCTCGTCATTTTATTTTATTGATTTTCAGGTACACCGAGTCGCTTCCGCCCACCTATGATAAGGGGCACTGAACCCGACATTTGATTATATTGTTTGCTATTCAGGAATAGCGAGTCCGTTTCCGCCCACCAGTGGAAAGGAACCATTCGTAGAAATCTAGAACCTAGGTGGATCGGTAAACGTACCGCGGTATATAAATCCGGTGGTATTGTGGCGGATAGGTATGTGTGTCGGCAAGGACACGGGTTCATCTATATTCCCACCTACTTGTTCCACCGAGAGCGTAAGGCACCACGTTCACCCGTAAGCTTTAGAAAAGTAACAAAAGTCAAGCACTGGAATGTTGTTTGAATTAACGTTCATTTATTTATCATGTATTAACTTTACAAAAGCCATTTGTGTAAATTCCTCGCACTCGGAACAAATTCTAATCCAATTAAGTTCGTGAGTTTTGAGTAATTGGTAATTCAAAATTACAGTGTCACAATCTCACATATTAATTTCTCGCACTCGGGACAGATTTGAATACAGTTAAGTTCGTAAATTTTAAGTAATTATTATTCCAAAACTGAAATGTCACAATCTCACGTAATCGTTAGCGTAGTTAACCAAACACTTAGCCGTTTAAATATTGCGTACACACGTCGCGCGTAGGGATTCTGAACCAGGTGACATGGGAACAGCACAACCGTTTGAATTAATAACGCCGGTAAGTAGTGTAAAGACTGCACTCGTACACGCTATCTTAAATACACGCCCATTAATTTGCGATGACGATTCGTTGAGCTCAATGACCCGACTATTCAGGGATGCGCGCTGGAGGGTATGAAGGGACGTCTGTCCTCTGTGGTGGTTATTACTCGACTCAGTGTGTGCCCCCGGTGGCGGTTGAAGCTCGACTGACTAATTATTGGAAGGAAAAAGTTCATCACGTCGTGGCAGTGGAGTCATAGCTAAAATAAACTCACTGCCACTTACGAGGAATTTCGAGAAGGGTTGTTATGCTTGCATAGGAATTCGGTTCAAGCGAATCCTCACCGTATAAGCTGAGTTCGATTTGTTGGTTGTGTATACCGGGAAATTGGCATAGCCAAGTATGATCAGTGGTCTTGATCGTTGTGGTTGTTTCGTGGTAAATTAGCTGTCGCTTGGTTGCAAACGAGAAGTATAATTTAAGGAGGAAATGAATCGAAGTGGTTTTCGGGGGAAATTGGAATTGCTTGTTGATGTTCCGTTGTAGATTTGAATATGCATTTTATTACAACGTACGAATTTCGGGGATATTAAGATGGCTTGGTCGCAAAGAGGGAATATGAATTAAGCAAAGAATTGACCGAAGCAGTTTCGAGAAAAATTATATGTGGGGTGATGTAATTGAGGGAGATGATTTAGAATGTATTCTATTGAATTGTATTCTGTTGGGAGTTTTGGGAAATGCCTTTCATTACAGATTGGGAGATGGATTCTTGCAAGTTCGGGATGGATGCGCTTCCAGATTGGGATTAATTTTTGCATGTTTTGAAATGGGTTACAGGTTAGGGTAAGGTGACGCGCTGTTAGCGGTCAAGATTGGTTGGCATTGTGGGTTGATTCTCCATGTGGTATAGAGAACCCCCACAGATCCACCTAATAGCCATGACCTTGCACCGTCGGATTATTACCCCTACAGTATCCTTCGGCGGAACGGGTAGAGTACTCGACTCACTGAATCCTCTGCTCAAGGGAGGAGTTTTTTAATACCATCCCTAGAGGAATCAGTAGAAATGCCCCCTGATTAGCATTAGCCTTCCCCAAAATGCTGTTCGTGTATTTTGTAATATTAATCATTAATTATATAACAATTTATTTTATAATCATTCTGAATGGTAGGTTGGGTATCAAAGTCTAGCCGCCCGGTGAAATACCACCCCATTAGGCTATAGGCTCCGTCATAAGATTGGGAAAAATCCTTAGTCATCTATCGGAGCTTGACTGGTGGACCCGGTCGAAAACAAATAGTATCTCAGGGCGCTGACGTGGCGCTATAGGTTCGCCTTTCATGGGAGAAATAAAATTGAAAAAAATATTCATGTATCCTAGTTTTATAGCGCAAGTCTAATAATCTTGCCCGAAAAAAGAAATTATTATGGACAATTTAACAAGTCTCGGATAAGTACCGGATACCGGTGAAGAGACTTGCTAAATAAGGTCAAGATCGGACTCCGGTTGCAGTGCCTACGTATAATCGTATAATGATGATGATGATGATAGCTGTTTTAAGCCGAATAAATTATCAATTATCAAAAGTTAATCCGGCGGTCGAAATAGCAATACTTCTACAATTTTAGTTCCGGGTTATTTGGTGATCTGACCAAATACACACGAACACGCGACCAGAGCGAAGAACTCGAAACAAAAGTGAATCGAAAAATAAATAATCAGAGCCATACATCAGAACATTAAATGTAGCAAAACATAGTTTAGCAAGTTGAAACGACGGCGATCTGATGTGCTGATGCTTTAGTTTGAAACTTTTCATACCTTGGATTCGAATCGCATTCGCAAAACGCTATAGATTATTCTTCACACGCAAACCCGCCCCCTCTTCCGTTTGAAGACAACGAAGTACAGTAGAGAACTCCCCAGTACCTCAATATTTGAAAATTGTAAGACGAATGCAGAAAATATACCTATAAGTTAACATACGAATGTATGGCATCGTGTATGTCTCACCATAAATGCTCATACAAAACATAAAATCAGTCAAACACCGACGTGAAAATCCGGAGGAGTTTTACAAACATGATTTGTTAGAAGTACGAGTATTATATCTGAAACTCATTCATCCCTATAATTCGGTCGAATCGCTAAATAACGACCATACGTAGTGTAGTAAAACAAGAAATAAGTAACGAGGACATTTTTCTTAAAGAATTACTTAATTATTCATGTTCCATTCCATTTTTTTTTTTTTTTTTGTTAAATCTTGGAAACGGTTCTGGATCTTCTCAATATTCTTGTGTGGTTTTTGCCTCATCGACTGTGGGAAAACGTCGTCTTTCGCCTCGAAAATTGACAGAACGCAATGGTCCGACGAACAGGTGATTAAGGTAAAATAGCGTTGTTTTTTTTTTTACAAAAATGGAGCAGATGTGAGTGTCAGGGAGAGATTACCGAGTGTACCAAACCAACTATGAGCTTTTTGACTGTCAAAAATAAACTAAAGGTTCAAAGTGGGTGCAAATGTCAGTATCTGTCAGAAACATGTATTGAAGATCACACATCGTCGTGAATTTACCATCTTCGATTTTGTAATGATGATTGTCAATTGCTTTTAAAACTACTTGATAGCCTACTCACTAGGAAGGGACATACGGCCATTTTTGATGCCGATGTTGCGGCCCAATTCCAGTAACTTGTAGACACATCAATATCCATGGGTTGTTTTTTCAAAACAACGGGAGACATCTCTACAAACGTTTTCTATTTTTTTAAATGCGATAAAAACGACTTTGTGTAAAAAATTTTGAAACAATTTCAAATATAATTTAGCTCCTAACAATCCAGACCGTTTATAATCACATCACATCTGTTTTCGAAAGCCCGAAATACATAATCATCAATTTTCGATGATATTATTCACTTCAAACTCCATTCCAACATCATCCGCTCCTCGGTCAACCGTAATCAATTTCACTCAGGGTGATTGCTTCTCCCGGGATTACTGGCTCGAAATCGGTCGCCCTGCTGTGCCGTGATCCGCCTTGCCGGTTGTAATTTGTTCATTTATTCGATTCCGGTAATGTGCAGTTCCGCGAAATTTTAATTGATTTCCAGTTCAATTTTCAATCCGACAAAGTCCAACCATTAGGTTATACATTTCTACTTCTTCTGTTCTTGGCACATAAAGTCGTTTTTTTTTTTAAGACTATTTGTTTGCTTTCCTTTAACGTCCTCTTTCAGCCATCATATTCACGGAAAGGACAATATTTCAAAAATGTCGTCTACAACAGAAATAGAACAAGCCAACACAACCCTCAGCTATGCTACAATGTCCACCTCATCAATCTGAACCTATTATACTCACAAACACCCTCAGGGGTATTGAGTTTAAAAATGGTTCTTTTATATTTCCGATATTCCAATGTCCCAGTCAAGAGGCAAGTAGCATTGAAATTTGGGAACTATGGAGATATAAATGTTTTCTTATAAAATGCTCGGGTATTAAACAAGGGTATTGAGAGTCCTTCGAATAATAAGTTGGATCAATTTTAATGCGATAAGAAGTCTTTTGCACTCTCCCGACGTCTATATAAACAAGACATAAACTGCGTCCTCAGGGAGGATGATTTGAATAGTTTGCCTTTAGACAGCTTTGAAAGAGATTTACTACCAGGTTCAGAACTTGTCAATGTATTTTAATTGATTGGCTCAAAGTAAGGTAGGTACATGACTATGGAAGCAGTCCGCCACCCATTTTAAAGACTCCTGGCTAATCCATGTGTTACATTGTCTATATGTCTAAAAGGAAGGGAAATTATTTTGTAAGCCGCGCAAATTAGAGTTTTGGTAAGGCGGCTACTCAAATTTTCTAGATGTAATATTTCAGATTAATATAGTTTAACTACCCACCACCTGACAGAAGTGGCGTTTTTCAGAATCTATGAAGTGTATTCATTTTATTCAATTTAACGTTCTGACAACAACTTTCAGATTAATATAGAAACATTATGACAATTAACTTCCTCTGTTTGTGTGTGAAATGGCTTTTAGATCTCAGTTAAAGAGCCTGCGAACCTCTTTGGGGTTGACCAATGTATCTTCTGGCTCCTGTGCAAAAGTGCATCGTTCGATTCATATTTGTCCCATTGTGCTTACAACGAGTACCGAACTTTTATATACCTTAACTTGCCTAATTTGATTAGACGATATGGTTGTTGATGAATAAATTATAATGCGACAAATAAAGTAAATTGCTAATTTCGTATTAAATTTATTTCTTTGTAGTAATTATTTATATTATAATACAATTTTTTTGGCTTTTCCCTTCTTCTCTTTTTCTTTCTTGAGAAGACTATTTTTGCTTTTTTTACTTTTTAGTCTTGTGGGGGTTCTTTAAAGCTTACCTGAAGAACCCCCCATAATTGCAACCCAACTCCCATTGTTTTTCGCAAACTCAACTGCATTAGCACCTGCAAACATTCCCTTTATTAAAAACATTTCCTTTCTCAAGGACATTTAATGCACTCAACGCACTACCTAAAAATTCCTAAAAAGTGTTCTCCCAGCATTCACGCATTTAATGCGTTCTTGAAATTATCTGAAAAAATTCGGTATACCATTCTCCATGCATCAACGCATCGGAAAAATTTTCCTAAGAACATATCGGTTCACATATAATGTAACCATTATAATCAGGGAATGTTATCTTCGCGTCGGCTATTCCGTGCAACAACAATTTCTCATACATGCTGGCGACCCTTTTGTCTAACGATAAAAAAGCAACGTCGGACAGCTTGTTTATTCAATTGCAATATACCGACCCGCGATCCGTTTGTCCAATCTACAAACAATTACCGCATCTCCCGCATTGTCGCCGAAACCGAATTCTTCAGCAGGCATAATATGTAAACAAGAGAATTCGGTTCTTCCGCAGACATTCTAGGGATACGATATACAACCTTTATTGTGTAAAGTATCCCAATTGCTTTTAGCACCTCTTTTAATAGCAATGCAGCTATTGATCCAGCTGCACAACTCATACATGCCGTTTATGATGTTATTGGTGGATTTTCTTCCCTTTGTTCTCTTTCCCTTGTTTAGGCTTCGTTCATCCTTGGCCGGAATGCATCGATAAACAATGTGATCTACGTGATCACACACACACACACACACATCACCAAGACCATCTCCCTGGTTATTCACCAAAGAGAGAAATCTCTTTTCTGACAAACCCACCACCGAATTGAGGGTGGAATCAAGAATCGGATTCCAACCCTCAGTTGAGTCGTTTTCCAATCACCGACCGAGCCGGTCGGTTCTTCTTCCGCTTTCTGTAGCGCGCCGAGAACTATGTCAGGAGTTCAACGACATTTTCCATTTGAAAGGCCACTTGTGGGGATTCTCTATATCACATGGAGAACCAGCCCACAATCCCAACCTAATTACGACCGCTAACAGCGCGTCACATCGACCCCTTTTCCGCCGTTCGTGCTATTCACCCGAAATTACATGTTTTCCAAATTGACGCATAGCTGAATTCATTCTTTTATGCAGATAATGCATAATTGAATTCAGCTAACTTTTTGCCATACGGCAACTGCATTTTTGCTAGCCCATAAGATTTCCATCGCAAATCACATCATGTCTGTTAGCAACAACAAGTCGAAGCAAACCACGCCGTCGCATCATAGCGAAACCGCTGGGGAATTTCTCAAAATATCTAATTAGTTTTCATGATAAATTACCCTAGTCAATTTGGCGTCACTTCGGCTTTTCTTCAGATCACCCATTCGCTTGCGATCAACGATCTCATTTTACAGGTGAATAGCGCACACAACATTTTCCTCTCCTTCATAATTCTGTCTTCCTACGGTTCAATGCACTCTGAGATTAACACAGCCGTAACACTAGGGCAGTAGGTCGTTCTCAGAAACTTCATTTGATACCGGCGCACAAGCTAAGCCAACCCCGACGTTATTGCGCTTTTTCTTTTGTTATCTTTATCCTTCGCATATCCAGCGACTGTCTAATGATGCGCGAGTATTATCCACCTCACAGAGGCATGCGAATGAGAAGATACATGAAAAGAGCGTGGTGATGATTGTCTCATAGCTGTGCGAATACAGAAATCCCAATTTTCACCCCTAACTAAGACAGTCGCTAGACATACTTCACAGTGTCAGGTCACGTCGCTGGTCGATCAAAAAAAAAGTTCTTTCAATCACCATCGCTGGTGCACACGCGCGAGTCACTAGATTTAAAGAAAATACGATTAACAATTAAAACGTTATTTACGAATGGAGACGTACCGTGAAATCAACCGCGAGTTAATACTTAATAATCAAGAATTTCATAGTGCACCAGTTAAATCGAAACGCGAAATTTGCTATTTAAATTCGTTGCTTATAGGGCAACTAGAAAAACATTCCAATAAAATAATAAGTCTATAAAAAGACATAAACCTAGTCTTAAACGAAAATTCAATAATAAACCAAACAAAAACTACACCAGTGTGTTTTCCATTGTTCCTGTTCTTCCTGGGTGAACTAGTTTCGGAGCAACATCGTGGGGAAGAAAGTGAACCGCGCGCCCGTGTCTGGCGCAATAACTTCACCCCCACAGAATACCTGACGTGTACTAGTGCGATCTCGCTTGAAATGCTTTTGGTACAGGGCCAGGCGCCTATCAACCAACGAAAGTACCGCCTGCCCGAGTACAAGAAGCAGGTGATTAACGAGCAGATTCGGGAAAGGCTGGAAAATGACATCATCCAACCAAGCAAAAGACTTTGGAACTCACCCTTGTTGTAGTTCCGAACAAAGCGGACCTCGATGGAGAAGCCCGATGGCGAGTTGTGGTCGATTTCAGGAAACTGAACGAAAAGGCTATCTGAAATGCGTACTCCCTCCCTCGTATCAAGGTCATCCAGGACTAGTTCGGTCACTGACGCTACTTCACCACGCTCGACTTAGCCAGCGGCTATCACCACTTCTTGCTAGATGCAACGGATCGGGATAAGACAGTCTTCAGCACAAGTCATGCGCGTTATGAGTTTCGACGTATGGCATTCGGCTTAAAGGGAGCACTGGCTACATTTCAGAGACTCATGAACCATGTCCTTACTGGATTGCAGGGTATCGAATGCTGCATGTACCTGGACGACATCGTTATATATGGTAAGAACCTAGCCAACCATAATGACTAGCTCCGGAAAGTGTTCGAACAGCTGAGATACCACAACCCCAAACAGCAACCAGAAAAGTGTAGATTCCTGCAAAAGGAAGGAAAAGGGAGCTTTGCGAAATCTCGACACGACGGCTACTGTCAGGGATTTCCCCATTCCCAAAGCGGGACCACACGTCCAATCATTTCTAACTTTGGCGAACTACTACCGGAAATTTGTACCAAATTTTTCCACGATAGTAAGCCCCTTAACGAACTTGTTAAGGAAGGACGTGAAATTCGTCAGCCAAATGCCAGCAGGCATTTGAGACAATAAAGGGAGTGTTGATTTCGCCACTGTTGGTCTATCCAGACTTCACCAAACCCTTTAACCCGACCACGGATGCCAGAAACGAAGCACTAGGAGCTGTGCTGTCCCAAGGCGAGATAGGCAAATACCAGCCTATCGCCTACGCCATGGGCGTGAGTTGAAACAATCCACCCGCTTTTGTAAAGCGGATATATTCCTAGGAAAGGAATAATACTCTTGATGTGAGGTGTAATTTTGTTATTCACACAATCCTTCACATCAAGGTTGACTAACCTTTCTGGAAGCGCAACTGATAATTTTCATCAACGTTTTGGGCGCAATAATACGATATGTAATGATGTCATTAATTATATTTTCTTAAGATTTTATTTTTTCGTTTTTCATTTTTGCCATTTTCAATTTCGATTCTTTCTGATTTTATTTTAAAGGGTAAAATAATAGTAAAATTTCGAATAACAATTTTATTGACCCGCATTGTTCTTCTGCTTGTGTTGTGCTGTGTTGATACTGAACCGCGGACCCACAAAATGTAGAGTCTGGGTTCTGCAATTCAATCGTATTTATTCAATTTTCGTTTTATTTTACTTATCTTTTGGTGTAGTCCTTATATTTTCCTTGTGTAGATTTTGCATGGAAAGCACTTTACCGAAAGGAGGTAGAGCAATCTTTTCTCAAAACCGTATAATCGTTACAATTCGTTTTCAACGTTTTACCCAAGTTTTCTCGAATTTTTCGCCGTCTTCCAAGAAAATCTTTTGTTCACTCTGCTCACCGTTCTTATTATTCTTTTTACCTCCGATTAAGATCATCATCATCATCAGTACTGTTCTCTTGATCTGTATTACTTTTCTTGTGTCTCAGAAAAACGTAATAGAACCGAATTGTTGTTAGTTCTAGGGTTGTGGCACAAGATAAGTGTAAAGTGTTATACAAGAATATATATATATATATATAATAAATATATTCTTGTCATCACTAATTGGGCGGCAACATCCTCCATTTCTGGAGCTTACTGTGTTGTGTAGTGCCGAAGAACGGGAATTTAGTGTGGCGTAGGGATCGAAGATGCAATGAGGTCCGCTTTCTTTCGAATCCATCAAATCATTCTGGGATTGGTTATATTGTTGTTAGGGTGCGATGTGATGTGTTGTGGTGCTTTGGATTATTCGACATTCCGTCTAAG
Source organism: Microdon myrmicae (assembly GCA_963931805.1). Classification (NCBI taxonomy): domain Eukaryota; kingdom Metazoa; phylum Arthropoda; class Insecta; order Diptera; family Syrphidae; genus Microdon; species Microdon myrmicae. The sequence goes on along the minus strand of OZ007496.1, from coordinate 68,761,139 downwards.
GTACCACTTTCAAAACGAAAGCATTTATATGATTAATTGTATTTGTATTCAAATGTAATGTGGATACTTTACGAGGTTGGTTAAACCGCCCAATGAATGCTAGTGGAGATCATGGGTTAAGTCGTTACCATTCCGCTCGAAATTGAGATCTCGCGATTCACACTTACATAAGTGGAAATTCAATCGTCGACTCATTGCTGGGTAGCTGACAAATTCTTTTGATCGGAGGTCTGTATTTGCACATTTTTGTCTATGTGGATGTTTTCACTGTGTTAACCCAGCAATACCGATGTGTAGTTCGGTCATATTGCCTAAACTCTATTTCGCTGACAGGAGTTTATCGTTTTTGACAAGCACTAAGCCCCCAATTCTGAGATCGTGAGGTCAATTTTGCACGATGGTGCTCGTGTAAGGTACTCGCTCATCTTTTCCAAAAGGAGGGTTACTTTCTCTATAATGTATTCTGGCTTTGGATGGAAAATAAGAGGCCCACCAATGAGAAAATGCCTTGGTGTAAGCGCTCGAAAGCCGTCGGCGTCATGTGAGATCGGGCAGAGTGGCCTCGAATTCAGCCACGCTACATTCTGCGCCAAAAGTATATTGCACTCTTTATACGCGTACATCTGGGTGTCTGTTATTCGCTTAATTTGGTACTTAATCGACTTAACTCTGGTCTCTAACAATCCGCCAAAATAGGGAGCTGCGGGGGGCTTAAAGTTCCATTTGGTTCCCCCGTCTGTTAATACCTTCACGGGAGACGTCTAATCGTACTGAGCGATCGTCAGCAATCTCCGCAGCTCGATGCTAACTCCCACAATCGCTAAACAACTCCTCACATAGACTTCTTCACCATTTGAAGGCAATCAAGAACGCCTGGGTATTCAGATCAGTGACCAACTCGATATGGATTGGCTTCGTCGCCATACACAAGGTAGTTCTTTAGGGTTTTCGCATGTCTTCCCATTTAAACATTGACTTCGTTGGGCCCGGCATAGTCAACTCCTACATGTTTGAACGATGTGGAGATTCTTACTCGTGCAGCAGAGAAGTTCCCCATTAGCTGTGTCGTCGCGTTTGCCCGATACCTGAAGCAGATGTCGCAATTATGTATACACCTTTTGACGGCCTTTTTAATGCTAAAGATCCCATATCGTTCACACAGGTACATAATCACCTTATGCTCTTCACCATGTAACGTTCTTTTGTCTGCGTCCCGGATGACTGATTTTATGAAGTCATGCTATGGCGTCAACAAGATGGGATGCTGCTGATTAAGGGACAGCGCCTTTGAAGCCTGCCTCTAACTTTAATGATGAAATTTTGATCTCTAGAGCAGGACAGACGCTAAACAACCGACGGCAGCCAGAACCAAGAGCTTCAAGTGCAATGAGGTCGGGCATATAGCCCGTAACTGCGTAGTAAGTGAGAGCCCAGTAGGTCAGAGTTCTAGTGGGAATTACCAAGAGAAGAGAGCAAGCCAGCCGTGGGTGCGAAAAGACGGCAGTGTGTACCACAAGACAGTATATGCGAACGGGCAAGCGGCCGACGCTTTTATTGACCTGGGGAGCGATTGTGTCACGATGCATGAGTCGATCACAAACGCCTACAACTTTTGCTACAAGGAGAATGTCAGAAAATTAATCGGGTTCGGCGGAGTAGGGTGCCGAACAATAGGAAAATTAATTGTGGACATTCAAGTAGACCCTCTACGAAGTTGGTGCGAAGTGGTAGTTGTCCCGGGTGACAGCCAACCATACAAAATAACTGGATCAGTAAGAATCGAGAAGAGCCACAACTAACTCAAATTAACGATTGTACTGTGAGCAGAGAAACGAAACTTTTGGCCTTCACAGACGAATCGGTCAAACAGGCGCAGACCGCCTTCGGGAGTGACGACCTGGACACGGGGAAAACCGGAAAAGAGGGGAAAGGAAAACTAAGTGAATTAGTAAACGTTCACCGAGATTGCTTCGTCCGAAGTGCTAACGAATTAGGTCAGTGTAAGTGGGGGAAATGCACAATAGAATTTAACACCACACAGCCGGTGTGCGTTCAACCTTAGCACATACCCATCGCCAAACGGAAGATAATAGAAGAAAAAGTAGACGAAATGCCGCAACAGAGAGTTATCCAACCATCATATTCATCATCGGCACTACAACCGGGATCTGGTACTTATCCGAGACTTGTTAAATTGTCCATAATTATTAGCCTCGCGCCAAACCATCATCATCATCATCATCATCGGAACTACAACCGGGAACCGGTCTTGGCCTTATTTAGCAAGGCCTGAGGCTTGTTAAATTTTCCATTTGTTTTTTCCGGACAAGGTCATTAGTCTTGGGCCAGAGGCTCCCCGACGGGGAATCGTACCCCGGTCTCCCGCGTGACAGGCGGGTATACTAACCACTATACTATCGAGGAGCGCGCCAAACCATCAACCTCCAGTTTTTGTACACCAATAGTCCTTATGAAGAAGAAGGATGGCGAAGACATGATGTGTATCGACTACCGGGGACTAAACAAAGTAACTGTCAACCAAAAGTTCCCGATGCCTGCTCTGGAGGAGCCCCTTGCAACGTTACCCGGGAAAACGTACTTCACAACGTTGGACCTCAAGTCCGGATATCACCATAGCGAAACAAAGAAGGAAGTATACCACTTTTACTACGAAAAACGGGTTGTATGAATTCGTTCGCATGTCTTCTGGCTTGGTTAATGCCCCAACGTACTTACACATGTGCATTAATCAGGTAAAAGCACACATGAACCGCGGAGATATAGCGGTTTATTTAGATGACATCATCATCGGAATTGATTCAGGAGCGGAAGATCTACAAAAACTCGAAAAATGTCTGGTGGTTCTGTAGGAGTCGGGACTGACCCTCAATATCAGAAAGTGTACGTTCCTGAAAACCAGTACCGAGCTTCTCGCACATCAACTGGACGCGAGCGGAATAAAACCAGGCGAGCGGAAGATAGCGGCGGTTAAAGAGTTTCCTGAACCAGAAAATCTGCATAACGCGAGACAGTTCCTGGGCTTTACCGGTTATTTTCGGAAGTTTGCACCGAGGTACGCTCAAATAGCAGCGCCCTTAAACAATCTGCTAAAAGAGGATATCCCTTCTTGTGGGTGGAGAGGCTTTAGGCGGCACTTGAAGACCTCAAGTCAACAGTGATTAACCCTCCTCTCCTGGCATTGTACGATGGAGATTGTAATAACTGAGGCATCCTCAGTACTAGGTCTTGCCGGTATATTGATGTTACGCGGGAAGAGCGATGACACTGAGACCGGTGGGATACTTTAGAAAAAAGGTAAGGGAGGCGGAAGCAAAATACCACCGCTACGAATTGGAGGTCTTAATGATAGTGGAAATCCTGGACAGGTTCCGAATATATCTATTGGGTAAACCATTCAAGGCCACCACAGATTGTGAAACCGTAGTGGGAACTCAAAACAAACCAAGGATGATACCACGTGTCGCAAGGTGGTAACTCAAACTCCAGAAATTTGAGTATACAACGGTTCATCAACCTAGGAGGAAAGCAGGATATGTGGATGCCATGAGTCGTCGGCCAGTAGAAAAAAAACGGGACATGGAGGAAGCATCCGCCAATATACTCAACATATGCATTGACGACTAGGAATGGTTAGCCATCATGCAATGGCAAGACGAGAAGCTACGCGACATCATAAACCAACTTAAAGGAGCGACGAATTGCACGAATGGAGGGAACCTCCATAAGGAATACCTACTAGACGGAGGAAGACTGTTTAGGCGCGACGGCAGCCAAAGAAAGTAGGCCGTGCCAAAACGAGTTCGATGGCGAGTTCTCCAGGTTTGCCACAATGAGGCAGGGCACATGGACTTCGACAAAACGCTCGAAAGGCTGAGAGGGACGTACTGGTTCTCAAGGATGCGAAGTTTTGTCAGGGGCTATGCCAATAGATGTGTGGAGTGCGCTTATACAAAGAAAAAGGGTGGAGTAACTGAGGGAGAGGGCTCCTCGATAGTATAGTGGTTAGTATACCCGCCTGTCACGCGGGTGACCGGGGTTCTATTCCCCGTCGGGGAGCCTCTGACGCAAGACTAATGACCTTGCCCGGAAAAAACAAATCATTATGGAAAATTTAACAAGCCTCAGGACTTGCTAAATAAGGCCAAGCCCGGTTCCCGGTTGTAGTGCCGATGATGATGATGACTGAGGGAGAGTTGCACTGTGCGGAAAGGGTACCCATACCTTTCCATACGGTCCATTTGGATCAAGTCGGACCCTTTATCACTAGGAAGGGAGAAACTAAACACTTGATAGCACTGGTGGACAACTTGACCAAATACGCAGTTTTCAAAGCCGTAGAGATAACTAATACAAAAGGAGTGATAACCGTGCTCAACTAGGTCAGAGAATTCTTCGGTATCTCCAAGCCCCTAATCACCGACAGAGGTACAGCATTCACAGCCAGCGAATTTACAAAATATTGTCAAACGGCATGCGGCATATTATGGCGGCCGTTAAAACGCCACGTGGCAACTGACAAGTGGAGAAGGTCAACCGCACAGTATTAGCGGTGCTCAAGTGTGATCACCGGCAGCGATTGGGCGCAACAGTTGAGGAGCATTCAATGGAGTCTGAATATGGCAAGGAGCGCGAAGATGACCGCACTCGAACTTATGTTTGCCTATAGGCCAGGGGAAATAGCTGGAGACAAATTATTGTTGGAACTTGAACAGGAAGTATGCCATGATCAAGGCGAAATTGAACAGAATCGAGATGGCGCCCTGCGTAACATCATGGTAGATCAACAAAAGCAGAAGGAACGCGCCGATAAGGACCACAGAAGACCAATCATATGTAAGGTAGATGATTTGGTACTGGTAGAACGGCAGCCTGCAGCAACCGGTGAGTCCCGGAAACTTACTCCAATTTATAGGACACCGTACATCGTGACCAAAGAAATGACCGATATGTTTTGAGAGAGGCCCCGGGAATGCGACGGACCTAAACGAAATTCGGTCCACAGGATGTTCAGGTAGGATGAAGAGGTGGTGCGTCCCTTTTGGTGACGACAGCCATTCCGAGGGGGAAACGGAATCAAAAGATCTGGACATCGACATGCCCGACCCAACGATTGCAGAAAGACTCGAGGATGAGTCTTAAGTCAGGATGGACGAGCTGTAATACAGCTTTCCCACCAATAGCCGTAATTTTAAATGGTGGAGAACAAATCTATTCAGTGTAAAGCCGACTCTGGCCCAGCTGACGTCTAGTTGTGTTCTAGGGCACTGAACGAACGCTAACTTCACTGTTCGTTGAGTATGCAGTATAAAAAGAGCGCATGGCGGGTACTTGGTCTCTCTTTTTTCGGTGGTGAGCGTCAGGATTATTAATAGAAATATGATAGTATATATAATATATATAATATATGTTAACATTATTAGAATAAATAAAGAAAACTAACCTTTTACAAACGTTTTAAGTTCTGTTTCATTTCATGAGAGGGTGAGCGGAAAAGTTTCCAGTCTGACCTACAGATTGCTCCAGCAAGTCTAATTTTTGGCTTGTATTCTATAGTACTATGTTCCATTAGCTTACATACAAATGTTCAGGTCGGTTGCTTGGTTAGCATACATTTGAGGCGTCAGCTTCACCCCACCCCCGTACGCCATACGTCATGACTATGTTCAATAAAATGGTTTAAATGAACTAATATAAAATTTGTTATGGTATAAAACAATTTTTTTTACCTTTTTGAATAGTTTATCCGTTAAGCAAGCCAATTAAAAAAAATAATTATCTGAAAAAATTACAGTGGCATAACTCCTTAACCCAACACAGTGTTATTTCCGAGTCGGTCCAATTTAGTGATTCTAACCGTGATAGCGTCGCTTCGAATCACACGCTCTTCACTATCGTCGCAAACGCTATAACTGCTGACCCCAACGTAGTCTACATACACATAACACACAATCTCCTACAGGTAAGCAGATTTACTACTCGATCATGACTTCTGCTTAGAGCACCGGCACACTCGCCGGTTCCGACGTCCGCTCGCTCGCTCGTTCCTCGCCCCATCATTCGCATACGAAGTTGATCGTAACAAAGTTACTGAGGAGGAAGTAGTGTGGCGTTTCTAACAGATACATACACAGTACACACGCCCAACAGTGTGAAGAACACCGAAAGAAATTTGAATAAGCAAACGCATCAGAGGCGTATACCATCATAACAATTCCACATCAGTTCAATGTACTTGAGTTTAGAAATGGAATTCATAGACGCGACAGTGGCCTGATGTGTTGAGCATTGGTTAAATGTTTAATGATTCTAACTGTCATAGCATCAGTTCGAATCACACGTTCATCACGATCGTCGCAAACGCTATAACACCATTTGCCTTCTCTGAAGCACCTCAAAAACCGCAGAGCTCCAAATCTAACCCATCAACGCCGGTATCAACCCATCTTCGAATTCGAAGGTTCTCGATGACTGGGAGCTTCTGGGAAAACAGTGTCCATTCACGTTTGAGTTCCAATGGAATAGGGCTATACCACTTAAATTCACACACCCAGAGCTGCTGCATAAAAATCTTCGCCCCGACTACAGTCGGAGAAATTCAACCCAATGGATCAAATAACGTGACTACTGAGGATAGTATGTTCCTATTTGTGATGTTGTAGGGGAGGAAGTATAATGCGCCGGCGTACGCCGCGGGTTCACTTCTTTCCCCATCATCATACCGCCGTAGACTGTTCACCAGTATTGTTCACAAATGGAATAGAATAAAAGAAAAACACCCAGGAAACTGCAGCACAGAAAATGAAACACTAAGTGATTGTTTGTATAAAATGTTCTTTATATTTATGGTCCTTGTTTTTACTCAATGTAGTTGGTAAAACAAATCAAACGCTAAATGTACACTCGAGCTTTGGATTCTAAACTATTACTATGATCTTTTGCTTTCTTTTTGATTCGTTTTTTCTTATTATGTTATAAAGGAAGCGAATGAAATAGAGCAGATCCGCTGCAATTTATTTTCTGTTGAGCACTTAGCACTGACAATTGGTTTGGATTAAGTTAATTTGCGGTTAGTCGATTGTTCGTCTCACGTTTTGTTGATATGTTTTCTTTAATTCATAACATTTTGCACAAATAAAACGATTAAAAGTTCTTTCACTGAAAGCAACTCGATTACGACGCTTGGGTGTACGGTGCGCATCTCCGCAGCGCTACGGGGGGCGGAATAAGAATCGACCGACTCTGTCGGTGCTTGGAAAACGACTCAGCGATGTGCATTCGCTGGTGGTTGATATTTTGCGGCGGGGGTGAATATTCTCTCGTCTAAGGGTGCGTTTTACTAACCGCAAGAGAAACGTAAAGTCTCTCTTTGTGGAACAGGGAACTCGATCTTGTAGTGAAGATCATGGTGGTATGTGTGTGTGTGTGATCGTGTAGATCACATTGTTTAGCTCATGCACGAAGTTCATGGGAAACGAATTGAGAAACATTGAAGGGAATACCGGGCATTTATGAGATGTGCATTGCAGCTGTATAAATAGACCGCAATGCAATTAGGCAAATGGTGCTGAAAGCGAACAAGGCCATCGTTCCGTAATGAGGGTTCAGCTAAGTAAATTCGCTGCAACTCGTTAGGTGCTAATGGGTTTGGAATAATCCATACCATTTGCATATCGTATCTTTGGTCGGTGGAAGAAACGAATTCTTTATTTGCATTTGTTTATGCTATGGAATTCGATTTCGGTGGCTAAGCGCCAAGTTGGTGATTGTTTGTCAGATGGACAAACGGATCATGGGTGGTGTCCATTGCAGCTGAGCAAACAAGCTGCTTGTCGTTGGACAAAAAGAGTCGCCAGCCAATGTGTATGTAAGAACGTTGTTGTGCACATGGTGAGGCTGGGATTGCCTGGCAACAAGGGTGCCGAATCGGTTTTGGATTTATGATCCTGTATGATGAAAAGAATTCTTTTCAGAAATTTTCAATCTGCGTTGATGCATGAATGTAAGAATTCTTTTACAGGGACCTTTAGGTTATGCATTAGATACCCTTGATGCATGTAGCTTTGCAGGTGCTAATACAATTGCATTAGTGAAACAATGGCGTTTTAGGAGCTTCGGGACAGGAAGCTTTTTGCAGGTAATTGGGAAGATAATTAGTGGCGTTTAGTGGGACCGCCACAATGTCTAAGCTAATGGAATGAGTAACCCGAAACGAGAATGCATCGCGCACCGGAAACCACTCTAACCAGAGTCTTCAGTTAGTTCTCTTCAAAGGGCAATGAAAACTTCACCCCACGATCGTCACTTGGGATCTGTGATAGAATTTTATCAGCGTTGCTGCTCCACTTATTGAATTTAAATCCTGTCGATGCAACAAACTTCCTTATCTTATCTCTCTTCTCCAAGGCGTCCTCAATGGTGTCTCTTCCCGTTATTACATCATCCACAGAGATGTCCTCGCGAAGTATGGATGGGGCCAACGAACACTTCTCCCAGTCTGTGGAGAACCCGAGTTGTCACGAATAGAGTTTTTCACAAATGCCTAGAAGTGGAGAGTGCAGTAATTTTCGTCTCACTTCGAACCATTCTTTCTACAATTTTACACAATTAATTCTTTAAAAAACAAACGATTTTTTGTTTAATGATTAGAACCTTTTTTACAAACAAAATCGTGATTTTGAATTTAAAATTTTCTAAAAAAAAATCCATAATTTAATTTATCTCAAAATCCTTCGACCAAGCTTGAGATAGATTAACCTACTAATAGAATCTGTTTTGTTTTTTCGACTTAATAACTTTTATAATTGTTGCGGATTCACTGGATGCAACCAGCGAATTCGCAATTAAACGCAACCATCGCAACCAAATAACAACTGTCAGCAACTAGCTGACATGTTTGTTGTTCTGGTTGTCAAGGTGACAGAAAACAAACTACTTCTTCTACGTAAAACCTTGCTGGACTTTAGTTCGTTTTTTGTTGGATAATCAAGCTGAATCAAAACCATCCTTAAATAAAAGTTCTAATCAATTAACTAAAACCAGTTTCACTAAAGCTAGTTTCATTGAAGATTCGACCAGGACATTCTGCTGGACCGTGAATCGAGGTATTCATTTCCTTTCTTCTTGCCAATATTTATTAGTTTCAGGCAAGTGTGTTGCTGACGCCAGGAGCTTTCCAACACATTTATTGTTCAGCCCGCGGACAACATTTTGTACATATCAGGAGAAACCTGTGTTCCGGATCATACCCACGGCCCCCCAGAAGACGCAGCTATTGGTGGAAGTTGCGTACGTGTTGACAGAACGGGCAGAGTGCATTACGCAGGACGTGTTGGCATAACGCAAATTGCATACGAAGCAGTAAGATACGTGTTGGCCAATCGAGTGCCAATACATTTTACATTTCCCCGACGGCATTCCTCGGTCGGCGGTAATTAGAGAGATCTTCTCCGATGACATTCCTCGGTCGGCAGAGATCATACAATAATCATTAATACTTGTTTATAAAAAAAATAACCAGTTATCCTTCAAATGATAATAAACATTAAGCAAGAATGTTTCAATAAATATATTCAACCGTACTTTCAAAAAAAAGTTCGACAAAAACCTCTTTCTTTTTTTCACCCTATGTCTACATTACTTAAAAGTGCTTCGCATGCTAAACGCGAATGCTCCAAATCAGTTTTATGATAAAAACGACACACAATTGTGGCGCCAGTAAGACCGTCACCTTCCAGGTTACAATTCCCCAACAATATGAACGAAACCATAAGTTTTTACGTAAAAACTAATTTTATCATCAGAAAATACCCTGAAATAACCGGAGTCCTTTTTTTGCCGAGTGAACCTAATTTGCCACTTATTTGATAATTACTCAACGATTATTCAACTGAGTGGTAAATATTTCAAGGGCTATGTCCCTTCATTAGGAGATTTTGTCCCATTCTCAGTGGGTGATGAGAATTATAATTTATGGAGAACATAAAAAGAAATAAAGATAACACACACAAAACTGTGGAAAAGTCTGGAGGGCCTTTTTATACAATAACCTCAAGGATGAATCATTGAAAAGCAGTGCCTAGCCCTCCAGCGAATCGTCCAGAGAATCAAACGTCCTCCATATTTCTGGGAATCTCTTAATTCCGCCAACTGTCTGCGTCAATAATCCTAAAGGACTTGCCTAAGTGTACTTATGCTCCCTATTCAAATACATCCCTGTGTCCTTTTTCTATGTTGTCCACAAGGAAAACCAAAATAATTCACTGAGTGGGTTTTGCCCACTTTTGTTTGAAGTCGAAATAAACTCCATTAGAATTTAATATCTTCATTTATTTACCGGTTCACTAACCAAGTGCAGATTATGCTGAAAACGGTATTAGGCTTGATTAACCCGAATAACAGATTACTTTGAAGTAAGTGGAGGGTGAATGCTTATGTTCAACTGACGCAATTATTTTTTTCATTTTTTTTTTTTTTTTTTTACCTAATATGATTGCACAGAAGGTTTTTTGTGGCACCTTTCAATGCTAAACTACACAGTACGAACCGAAATGCCATTGGAATTCAGTTAATATTCCAGTGCTCGGAAAACAGTACGAGTTTTAAAACGAATCTATGGTGTGCTGTTATGTTCAAATAGAGGCGAAAATAAAGTGGTAATAGGCAGTGTTGAGATAGCTGCGAAATGTGCAGAAAGTAGTTTTGCCTTCTCTACTGCGTTGATAATTGAACCGTCAATAACTACAAGTCAAGGACAGGATAAGGAGGGCTGTTGTCCAGAAATTCCTACTACCTGTCGGAGAACGCAAGATTGTTCTTCTCTTTTTCTGTTCAATGTGCGTGGAGTTTGGATTTTGTTGTCATTTCTGACCTTCTGGAGTATAAAGGATATTCTTCAGTTTTGACTTGTACCTATTTGAAAACTTAACTGCTTACTCCCAAAGCCCCTTCTAGCACCCAGGATTAAACCATATATTCGACTCGAATTTCGCATTTTTAACCCTGTGTGACATAAGAATCTGCATACTAAGTAGTGGATTGGCAAGAAAGTAATTGCCGTTTTTTTCATACAAATAAAACATAACATTTTTAATACAATGAATGAAGTTTGTTTGATGATATTTTTCCCATTTTTATTGATGACATTTTGCCATCTTTCAGATAGCTTCATGATTTCGCGGTCATAGAACTTCTGGGATTTACGGACAAAAAACTGAACCAAGTAGGATTTTATAGTTTTACAGAGTCATCATCATTGAAATCTCTGAAAGTTTTACCATTCAAGGAGTTTTGCAAAGATCGAAATAAACGATAATCCGACGACAAGGCCATGGCTATGTGATGGATCTGACATCATTTCCCAATCAGCGTCTAATAACTTCAGGAGACTTGCTATAGATGTGTGTAGTTTAACGTCATGATGGAAACACCTTTGCGATTCATCAATTCTGGTGGTTTTTCTTTGTCCAGCAGATCACAGTACACATCGGAATCGATCATTGGGTTCCTTGGATGCAGCTCAAAGTACAAAGTACCAATATAATCCCAGGCTCCTCGATAGTATAGTGGTTAGTATACCCGCCTATCACGCGGGAGACCGGGGTTCGATTCCACGTCGGGGAGCCTCTTTTTTAGGAATTTAAAAATTTAATGCTATTTGTTTTTTATGCCATTCTTATAGACAAGATTTCCATGGTAAACAGCTCAGTCAGCGCGGAATCGAAACGAAGATCGTAAAATCTATTTACGTTTGATGTGTTTTTGATTGCGAATATTCGCATGGGATTTTGGGACTGCCAGCATCCGGAGCTGTTGAGCTTGATCAGTTCACCTGGCATTTAGGTCGCCTCACAAATTTAGTCTTACAGCCATATGATCCGAGATTGGCTTGCAGGCATGGGGCACATAGAGGTACGGGCTCTTTGCTGGAGTCTGATTCCACTCTGAGTTTTCGTGCCGATTCGTAGAGTCATTACTATTATCCCCAAATATTTTCCCGCATCCCCGTCAATCAGAAAATTCCCATCACTTCACTTTAAAATTTAACTTCAAACTTCCAGATATAACAAACCGTCATTCTTTAGCCGAACCACACATACGGAAATGCTCTTTATCATTTCAAGTATAATCTAAAAACATTCAAAACAAAATTTCCTCAATACCCCATTTCCTCATCATTATCTTCCTCGCCTCTCGCTCTGTTCGACATTTGAGTATTCCTCAACGTTGTTCGTGTGCGTTTAGCTTACAGTTTGATGTTCAAACAATACACTATCATAAGTTGGCTAAAAAGCAGTCTTGATATCGTGTCTGAGAGAATAAAATCAACTCCATAGGGTATAGATGGAAGTTTTTCATGGAAGAAGAAGTGACAGATCTCAAAAACGGGAAAGGTTCACTATGCTTCCCAGTTGCCAAAGCGGTACACTTACGTTTTCGTTAGCTACATAACATACCTGTAACTAAGCTTCTGTAGTATATGTGAAAATAAGACTCCCACATGAAACCGCAATCTAAAAAATCGAAAACATTGACCTTTGTCTACGTAATTTCGATTTTGAATCAAAACTACTTTTGAACACCTTTGACATTAAGCACCAATTATTCCAAACTAAGGCAAGACCAATCCAGTAGAGTTAATACTATGGACGCGGTAGCTGGGGCTACATTATAAAATGAAGTACGCAAAATACTAAGTAAGACTAGTTGGGTATGATGGCTTGATTATGTACACGTAGATTGTAAACAAGAAACTTTAGATAGATAGGACTGGTTATGGGCATCCCTATGCTGTGCCTTGAAATCAGAGTCTAAAAAAAAGCAAAGCAACATACGAGGCTAACGATAATTATCTAGACACATGCATAACATGGCCCATCCACATTTAGTCATTGAATCTATGTAGCCAACTGCGAGCTCACTAATGCATCGGGCATATAGCTGTGGTTTTAATGAGGTTCGCGCCAACACCAACAGATATATGGGTGCACTGTTGTATCAGATATAGACAAGTATCTGTCCGGCAATAGGCAACTGCTCCATAATTCTAGACTAGTTTGCTTCTTTGTTCCATAGGCGAACGTCTGTTATCTGGGAAGTTGTGGGTAGAAGGGGCAACAGATGCTGCAACGCAGAAGTATCTGTTATTGGTAAATGAACGGTAATGTTTGCTTTATGATATGGGATCGCTAATACCTTGCCAACCTACATTGGTACTGGTTGGTCTCCTTGGATAAACTAGTTAGTGCCGACGGTGGGGCTTGTACCCGCGCACATCCAGCTATTAGATACTGGTCTCAAGAAGTACTGTCGCTGCAGACTTACAACAGTTATAATGTTGCAAATGCCCATTGGCTCTATGTAGTAGTCAGACATCTAGCTCTGTTGACCATTAGCGGAGTAATTGCGTTACAACCGGCGGTGTCACACGATGACGCGTTCAATGTATGCCGTGCCATATTCATTGTAGTGTCTCCTAAGGCGAGCGGGCACGCAACTCGAACTCGATTAACATTTTTATATGTTAGCAAAAGCGTCGATGGCATAACGGGAGCTGTAGCACCAAGTCTTAGTGGTTTGTATCTAGTTGCCATTTTTCTCAGCGTCATTCTGCTACACAAGTCATATTGAGGTAGGCTAGATTGAGTGTTGTGCGGTAGTGTTGCGTAATGTTAAGATTACTATTGACTCTTGAACTGATGTGCGACCGGTTGGTTGCGCACGGGACAGCGGAGAAGTGGTTGAATCGGCCGAAGACGACTAGGAAAATATTAAGATCAATTTAGTTTGCAACGTTAGACATACATATAGTTACGTAATAGAGTCTATGGCATACGGTATGAAATAGTACGTGAGGGAAGCGTTCCATTGTTTAGACATCACTTAGATTGTAGGACTTAAAATTAGACTACTTAATTGCTTTCAGTAAATGGACGAAACAATGATTTTCAATAATATCCCGCACTGTAGACGGTTATATTACTATTGAATAAAAAAAAATACATTTATTACTAAATTAACTTGACGGTATTTCAATCACTTGAGAACTATATTGATAAGTAACTTTGCTCTTCGGTAATAAATCCTGATTTTGTGACTGGTTTTTATAACAACTATGGCAAAAAATTTAGCTCTACAGATATCTATTTAAAGACGCTCACAGAACTGAGGAGATGAAATGCATTTAGCATTGGTCCAAGTACCGACACTTGTGGAATATCACATTTATAATCCATTGTCTGGTATGACAACCCAGGCAGACTACTTTAGAAAGGCGTATGGCTTCAGAAGTTTAATTAGCGTTTGCTGTACGAAGAAGGCTAGGTTGTAAAATTGTTGCTCGATCGAGCTACGAAAAAGTTCACGACCCCGTGTGTGATGTAAAGGACATTATACACATATGTCATCATCATCGGCACTACAACCGGGAACCGGTCTTGGCCTTATTTAGCAAGTCCTGAGGCTTGTTGAATTTTCCATAATGATTTGTTTTTCCCGGGCAAGGTCATTAGTCTTGCGCCGGAGGCTCCCCAACGGAATCGAACCCCGGTCTCCCGCGTGACAGGCGGGTGTACTACCCACTATACACATATGTACTTGTGAGCAAATTGTCTTCGCCATGTGTGCCAACATGGGAACTGGTTCGCGATGATTTCCACTTAAACTTCGACTTCAAATTAGTACACACCGGAAGTAAAATAAAGCTCTGTTCAACTTAAAAGCGTTCTCTTTATTGGTGGTTAAATGTTAATTAAAGGATTAAACTAAACGTTAACACTTATTGCTTATGGATATTATTCAAAAGATTACATAATTATGACACTTATTGTTAATGGATAATAATTACAAGATTACATAACTGTCACTTATTGTTAATGGATAATAATTAAAAGATGAACGATAACACTTATTGTTAATCGAAATTTATTAAACGATATCTCAAACGTCTCGTTATCGATATTGAACTCCTAGATCAAAAAAACTACAACCGACTCTGAAACGCACGACAGCACATCCACGCTACTAATACTCCACTCTTTTCGTATATTTAACGTGGAGGCCCGACTTGCCTCCACGGAATCCATAACCACCGAAGCGACAAAATTACCAAAAATGCATTCATCGCCTCGATGACCATATATGGTAAGATTCCCTTTTGCATTTTGTCCTACGAAAAAGAGTTGAAACACACACACGATAATTACCTCTGCTGCTCATCGCGTGTGTCTGGAAGTATGTGGACATAGAATCGATCGATTCGACTAGGTTGCAGCTGGTGCAAGCATCCCATCAAAGGGGTTGAAATGTTTACACGATCAACGACTGCATAAAGCATTATTGCTGACCGTGCACATGTTGCTGGCACCTCCACGTAGTCGAATTCTCGATGGTAAATTTCCATTTGAGAACTCGACTGGCTTGGGCGGTCGGCCGGATGCCCTCATGTATTGGTCGGTCGGGTGACCGATCGATGTGGGCATGATATGCAAAGGAAAGATAAACATTTTCTGCATGTGTGCGGCTGGCGCGCAAGGGAATATCGCATGGATATTGTACGGGCAATGTTGGTTGCTAGAAAGTGTAACCAAATTGCGCTTACGTGTGGAGGATGCGTGTCAGATGATGAACATCGAACCGAGACAAGTACAATGTATTGGTTCGGTTTATGTTGGTTGCGTGATGGTGCGACCAAACTGATTTCAGGGAAATTAACATTTGTTGCTGATGAAATTTTATGTCAGCTAGAATCAATGCTTCGAAGTATTTCTAATATTATAGGTACAACTATGGAAGGTAAGTACACGCTTTTTATGTGTTTTCGGGAACTATTTCTTTATCATAGCTGTAAGATAAGTAGTGGCGTTCAATGGAACTGCCACAATACTTGTTTTTTATTAATTTTGTATGCCCTAGATAGAGGTTTCTACCTAGGTAATGGGCAGATCATTGGTGGCGTTCAAAGCAGCCGCCACATACTCACTAACAGATATGCTGGAACCCAACACTTCTAGGAATAATCCAGGCTTTTTACAATTGAAATCATATTCTTCTTCTCTTATTCAACTGGTACGACCCGCCAGGTGTTTAGCTTTTGAATCATTCCTGTTACCAATTTTTCTTTGGACAAAACAAAAATTCTTTTCTAACTAATAGAGTACTCACGTGACTGTTGTGTGGTATGTGGTCTTCTGTAGTATTTAGTTGTTTACGTCCATTTTTGGAATATTGGGAAATCCAACCTTCCTCGTTCGTGTCGCTTCTTCAATCCTCCTCAGTGCCGTTTACGAAATTGCACCATTCGTTTTATGTTTTCAATCACAATATTCAGTGTTCACTTTAAATTTAATCCACACACTCCGGATATTTTCACCAGATCAACCACTTCTTACTTTCCTCGGACTACGACAGACTCTTTTTCCATTCGTGCCCTTTTATATTGATCGTCCAGTTCCAATCGCCCACTCATCCTTAATTTCACATTTCCCCGCCCACTAAATCTGAATTAACTTAGCAGTCAATTAACGCAGAAAGAATGGGAAAATTGCAAAGGACAGCAGCTTGCTTACGGGTTCATTTGGTTTCGCTTGCAACGAAAAGCCGCGTGAGCTCGTTTAAAGCGTGGGTAATTCTCGGAATGCAGAACTACAATGCATTTCGAGAAGGGCAAATGGAGAGGGGTGAAAACTTTTGCTAAGCAGATTGCCTGTACTTTTTAATTCTTAAGGGATATACGGTCTTGTATCTACTTTTCCATTGGTATTTGATGTTGGACTAATCTGTTTCGGTATGTAGAAACAGCATCGTCTACCCATATTTTGCTGTTGTTAAACACCTGGATGTATTGATGATTTCAGGTAGGGAAAACAATTATGTAACATTCATACAAATTTCAAATGTCTTGAAATTGTTCGGTGATGACCTCCTAATTATTTTGCAAACCCAGCCAGTCTCTGACTAGAGTAATGTAATCTGCTGGAAACGCGAGAACTAATTCAAAGTGTTAATAAATAAGGAAATATTTGTACAGAGGATGACAGCTAACAGTAAAGTTTTCCACACACAGTTCAAACAATACTTAATAAATTACACTTACACATAAAAATAAATATTGTAAAAAAAAGGATAATGCAATAAAAGTAGACACATTTCACATGGATTATGCCGTATATCAGTCATCGTCTATAGGTCATTAAGGCTGTTTATAAAATAAACCAAATTAGTTGGTCTAGGGAACTTTCCTTAAGTTTCAGGACAATTGTATGACAGATAATCACCGAACGGGATTCCTAACTCCTTGGCAGAACCCTCATATATTAAGCTAGCGAGTAACATAAAGAAAAAAATATATATAAAGAAAAAAATATGTATAACAAAAAATAGGAAAAAACGAACTTAAAACGATGGTATAAACATTTGAACTATGAGAAAGTGGAGGGGTGTGCGAGGTGGGATGAGGGTTGCGAGCGTGAGTGAATGTCTGGCAGTGTGCTTGGTCAGGATCACAGGAAAGCCACGAAGCTGGTAAAGAATTTATACACCAAAACCATTTGTATTTTCTATAATTGAATTATTTTTAAACACTTCCCTCAGAAGAGGCGAAACGATATCACCGAGTCGGTGCCCCGAGATCCCACCAAATAAGTGTTGCAGTTCTTTTTTAACAGTGGCAGGTTGTAACGCTCCGGAAATACTCGCGCGGGGAAGGAATTCCATAGCTTTCCTGCTCTGTAACGGAACAAGTTCTGATGCAGAGATGTTCGCGCTATCGGAAAATGAACCGCAACCGGATTATCTCGTGGAGCGCATATAAACCGACTTATCCGGACCAATACCATAAATCTCCGAAGAACAGTACCCGTGATATATCTGTAAAACAGACAAAGAGCAGCTATGCGCCTTCGATCTGATAGCGACTCTAGTTCCGACGTTGGCGCCGTCTCCTTGATCAGGCGGATCGCTCGTCTCTGTACGCTCACAAGCAGGTCGAGAGTATGTTTAGGAGCAGAGCTCCAAACATGAGAGTAATATTCGAGCCCGAGTCTAATTTGGGATTTATACAGGAGAAGAAGTTGTACCTGAGTAAAATATTTTTTTGCTCTAAAAAGATAACTCAGTATTACAGAGGCGGGCTCACCGATGCTTGATATGTATTTACGCCACGATACATTTACACGGGCCTTGACGCCGAGTAACTTTATGCTTTCCCCAGATTCGAGGGCCTGGCCAATTATCATCAGCTGTGGACCCGATGATCCACATTCCTTTGTGAACATCGTATAATGTGTGTTAGTTGCATTGAACTCGACGAGATTGGGCTTTTGCCACTGCAGGACCATATCCAGATCCCGATTCAGAGAGTCGAGCTGGCTACAGCTCAGCTGGCGTGACGTTGATGTCCTAATCGGCCGATCATTCGAATAAGGGGAAACAAGGGTACTATCATCCGCAAAACCTAACCCTCTGTTATCCGTTGTCTCCATCAAATCATTTATGTGAAGCAAAACAAGGTTGGAGAAAAATAGAACCTTGAGGGACACCGGAGTTAACAGGATACAGATCCGAACACTCGCCGTCCATAGCAACCCGGATCGATCGGTTCGCGAGGAAGCTCTTCATCCAGTAACAAAACTGCTGGGAAAGTCCATATGAACGAAGTTTGCTCAGCAAAGTCCCGCGACAGGAGCGGTCAAAAGCCTTGGAGATATCCAATGTGACCCCCTTGACTCACCATGCCGTTCCATCGCAGATGTGCATATATCGTGTTGATGATCATTCAGAAGTCCGTTGATCACTTTTTCCAATCACCTTAGATAACAGCAATGCAATCCGCCGGTAATTTTTTGGGAAACCCCTTTTCCCCTCTTTGAGATTGGCTAAACCTGAGCAACCTTCCAGCAAGTAGGAAATATCCTCCGTACATAAGATAAGCGGAAGTGACTGCCAAGAACCGCCGACATTTCTGGAGCACAGTTCTTAAAGACTACTGTTGGTATTCCATCCGCACCGGTTGCCTTCTTACATTCCAGTCTACGTAGAATGCGTTGAATGGTGGGTCGGTGAAACCTCACATCCCACATCGAAGATCATACCGGTGCGGTAAAACTGCGTCCCGCTCCTCGATGGAATATCGAAAAGAAAGTTCCGCGGGGATCAACGGAAATATGAGCCTGGTGGGATGTAGTTTCGGTCGGTAAAAACCCGGCATGCCTCTCGATCGGTCCAGAGGTATCTTTTGAAGGTTACCTACCTACCGAAATAAAAAAAAAAAAAAAAAAACCACAGGAGTACTCCTAGAAAATAGTCACGGTGTTACACGCAAAACCTACCACCCCCTAATACCAACTCTTTGGCGGCTAGCCATCACCATTAATCGGGTTCATCTTCACGTGAACCCACATATGTTCATTAACCGTAATCAACATATTTCTACAATGAGTGTCTGTAAAAGTGCATGCCATCCTAAATGCATACACAGGCGGATCATAGACTCCAGATTCCACATCTGGAAAAATCTATGACAGCACGAAAGAAATAATGTGCTGCTCATAACAATAAGTAATTCCATGAAAACGATGCAAATGTGTAACTTGTGTAACTACAAGGTTCTAAGAATTGTATTACGCACATCCACACAATCAGGAAATCGCAGACCGTAAAATTGTTCAATGCTAAATAAGCAAGGTATGCATCTATTGTGTGATTGAAATATTTTAAACAAAGTGTAAGTGAAAAACGGATAATGGGTCCTCCGATCTGCACGATCAAAGTAGGAAGGAGTTGTGGGGGTACAAAGTCGCGACGCTAGCATGGGCGAGAGTTCTACCTCGTCCCCACAAATCACTGTCACTTTTCACTCGTCGATTGTTCCGCCGCAGCTAACTGTTCACCAAAGAGATCCAAAGGATTGGTAGAATTAAAACACACATTGAAGATTTAATTCGTTTATTCAGACCGCGGTATATTTCGAAATGAACTAGGTGCACTTCATTGTAAAATAATTATATTCATAAACGTATTATACACGCTCTACTTAATTAAACTAAATTAAGTACAATTTAAACCTAGTATTAAATTAAATTGTTAAGATTGTACTATTCATATCCAATAAAGGATGTTATTAAAAATAAATAAAAAAATAAACGTATTACATTGGGCAGATGTCAACACAACGCCTCGGAAAATAGAATAAAACACGACAGGGGGTTATTACTCGACTCAACTATATGCGCGTCACCGTCCGCGCCGGTGAGCGGGAGATCGCGTGACCGTTCTGGTCTGCTGATGTAAGACGACTCATCGAGGATAGAATTCTGACATGAATTCCATCCTAGGTTAGGGCTAAGAAAAGGGAAGAGAGAGAAAAACGTTTCTCTTAAGGGTGTGGCCGCCACAGAAATGCACTCTTTCAGTGCAGTGGTGTGTGTGCACGATCGAGCAGATCGATGTTATTTACACGGGTTCGAAGGCACTGGAACAACGAAAGAGGCAGACGGCAAAGACAAAGGAGATTCATGCTCTATGTCTATGCTGTGCAACGTCGCTATGATAAACGTTAGGAAAAGGAAAAAGGTGCTAATGGGATGCGATACTTTATACAATGGAAATTGTATATCGTATTCTGGGTCGGCGGCAGAAACGACTCCCTTGCATGCCTTAGTATGTATCGGGTCATTCGTTTTGTGGCGACGAACAACATTGAAGATTGTTTGTCAATAAGGAAATGCCGGGAATACGATTATAGTTTGCCGTATCGCCAGATGCCCGCCAAAAGACGGCGTTCCTTTGTTTACACTTAGTGCATTGCTAAGGCATTAGTCTCAACGTGCATGGTGCTAATTACATGCATCTGCGTTGGACTTTTTATCGCTGGCAAAGGGATCCCCAGTCGATGTGTGTGTTAATAGTTTTTGTACACATATTGAGGCTGGGATTAGCCAACTCATGGTAAGATTCTCTGATATGCGGCGTATGATATACGGACCGATGAGTTTCATTACAGGGAATTTAGGATAAGATAAGAAAGAACTCTTATAGGGGATTTTAAATGCGAAGATATGCATGCAGGTAGGAATTCTTTTGCAGAAGCTTGAAAATAACTTAATTCGGTAAGCTTAATGCGTGCAGCATTTACCGGTGCTAATGCTGTTGCATTGGCGGAAACTGATGTACATTAAATGGGAGTTATGGGGGGTTTCTTAGGTAAGTGTACCGTGGGGTTTGGCGGAACCGCCACAGAGTTGCTTGCCAACTATCGTTCACACCAGACGTGAGGAGTCAGAGTCAAACCGTTGTCCTCGACCGGACGTATATTAAATCAAAATACGTATAAGACGGATGAGAAAAGGAGTCGCCGTTGCCTGTGTGTCGTGTTGCGCTTTTATGCAATAAATAAACGTGTGCGTGTGGATAACTTTAAATATAAAATCAAGATTCAATTAAATAAAAATTAAATCAAGGGATTTATTAGGTCTACAACTTTGCTGTAGCGGTAAGGGGTAGTTGAAATAAATAGATCATAGATGTCATACAATAAGCTTAGGTATTTATAAACATATTCAATTCAATTCAATTTTTATTTGGTAGATAATTACATTTATGGTATATTTTACAACTAGTACTTAAGAGATTTAGGATAGCAATTCCTTTACAACTATAATCTTAAATCTATATAACGACAATAGCACAATTTTAATGAATAGCAAATAATAAATTAAGGGAAAACTACAATAAAAAACCCTTATTTGAATCTTAAGACTAATATTGCACGAGCTTCCGGTTATTTTATATAATAATAACCTCGATATAATTTTCATAGACAGAGTACATATGTAGTGATTTAGGATAACGCAAGACGGGAAACGAGAACATTGTCAGAAAAAGAACAATTGACGAAGAAGTTTCGATTGAATTTGTCAATGTAGAACTCTACCTGTTTAACGTTAGCGTTTTCATGTAGTTCATGTGTCGAATAATGCCATGGCAAATTCAGCAACATTTTCAATATTTTATTTTGACACCTTTGCAATTTTATTTTGTGTGTGCGAGCACAATTACACCATACA
This sequence comes from Microdon myrmicae, assembly GCA_963931805.1. Classification (NCBI taxonomy): domain Eukaryota; kingdom Metazoa; phylum Arthropoda; class Insecta; order Diptera; family Syrphidae; genus Microdon; species Microdon myrmicae. Next base: position 68,739,060 of record OZ007496.1, on the reverse strand, counting down.
GGGGCCCCGTACAGGAGTATCGCTTGAAAAATGGTTTTATATATTATAATTTTATTTTCGATGCTAAGCTTTGACTTTCTACACACTAATGGATACATAACTCTTACGACTTTGTTTATTTTGTCTATTGTGGTAGTGATGTGTTTTTGAAAGATAAGTTTTTTATCTAGAATAATACCTAGATATCTACAGTCTTCGGACCAATCAATATCAACTGCACACATACTGAGTTTAGTGCCATTTGGTAGGTAGCAGTGTTTCCTACATCTCGAAAACCAGACAGCTTGTGTTTTATTACCATTTATTTTTATTTTCCATTTCCTGTAATACACTGCTAGTTTGTCAAGAGCTGCTTGCAAAGAGTTGTAGACATTAGTGAATAAAGCACCCGAAGAGAAAATGGCCGTATCATCGGCAAACATAGCTACCTGAATGTTTTCACCTAGATATGGTAAATCTGCGACAAACAAAGTAAATAATATGGGACCAAGAACCGAGCCTTGGGGTACACCATGGTGGATTTGGTGAGTAGAGGATATGTCGGTTCCTATACTCACAACATATTTTCTGGAACAAAGAAAGCTCTGGATAATTTTGATAAGCGGTATTGGCAGCTTAAGTTTTAGTAGCTTATAAATCAAGGCATCGTGCCATACCGTATCAAAAGCTTTTTCGATGTCTAGAAGAACCAGTCCCGTTGACTCCTTGTCGATGAATTTACCAGCTATGTGGTTTTTAATGCGCAAGACTTGGTGGATTGTGCTGTGACCACTACGGAAACCGAACTGAAAGTTTGGTAAGATGTTATTGTCTTCCACAAAACGATCAATCCTTTCCTTAATGATTTTCTCTAAGAGCTTACTTAGACAGCTAAGTAGACTAATAGGTCTGTAGCTTTCGGGGCTGTTCTTCGGTTTGCCGGGTTTCGGGATAGGTATTACCTTTGCTGTTTTCCAACAGTCCGGATTTATAAACATAACGCCATCGAAATATTAGTCGATTTGTGTCTGCGTCAGAAAGTTATCCTCGATTAAATATGTCAGCTTACGCGCCAAATTCTCGTCATTTGCGGGAGGTTTTAATTTTCTTCTTTAATATTAAGAAATGGATTCGTATGCTGCCCGAAAGATGGAAGAAAGTAGTGGCCAGCGATGGACAATACTTTGAATCATAAATGTATAACCAGTTTTTTTACAATAAAGTCTCGAATTTCGGAAATAAAACAGCGGAAGCAAAGTTGTACACATAATATAATAATGTTTCAATTAAAATTTAAACTGATGCGTTTGATTAATAAAATGTGTATTTAATGTGTGGAAGTGGGTTACACGAGTTGTGTAACCACGGCTAGGTTGAAGGGACGTATGGGTCCGCACATAACATCTGCTAATACTTGGGATAGTAGAAGAATGTGTCGTAGAGTGAAATGTGGTCCACATAAGCCCCGGCCTTGAGTTAATCCCAGCACTGATGTTAAAAGAGATAAAGGAATTTCATTTCACTTATTTAATAAATCCCAGAATCCGACTGAGGTTTGTATTTTAATGGTACAGTTACTCCAACAGAAGTAATAGAATACATTTTTTTTTATACAAATGCGCGCACAAACGGGGATTTTGGAGTACCCTTAAGTGTCAGAGCACAGTGCGAGCGGAAGTGGATAAAGAAAGGAGGTATCGATGTACATTGGTCTTAAATGCCTGGACATTACAACCAACAAATCATGGTCAGTGCCCCACTTTTTTTTTTCTAATGTTTTTCTCGAATTTCTGAGTATAAATTGTTGTTTATTTGAGGACACATGTGATAGACCCATTACATTTTTGTTTATTAAACACGTGCACTCGCGCACGCTCTAATACACTAACACCGTTTTGTTATTCTTTTGTGGGAGTCTCCATCTTCTTAAACCTGATTTGACACTATATTCTGGTGGCATTCGGTTAGTCAAATTTATTGTTGTTATAAAAAATACAGTTTCTGATAATTTTTTGTTAATTTTATCAATTTCCCAAGGGCCTCTCTGTCGTGCTGGCTCAACTTGGAGCATTGGCAGTTCTTGCAGTGACATGGCCAAGCGATGTCGTCCTTGCTATCGCACAAGGAATCTCCGCCCCAAGCCACTTACGAGTATGTGCTGCGCTTTGTCAGATTTGTCTATCATTACGATCGTCATGACCCATTTCAGGTCATGCTGCAATTAAGCAGAAGAAAGTCGCAGTACCTTTCATTTATTATAGCTGCAAAAGTCATTCACGTTATGGAATAAAATGAAATGCTGCAGTCAAATTGACTGCTATTGGTATAAATAGCCATAATAGCCAAAGTATTTTGATTTTGTATAAAAAAATCTAATTTTCAATTCTTAGAATATTTTTTTAACTATCCCTACAAGAGCCATAACATCGCTACAGGAAAATAAATAAGGCAAGGATTTGAAAATAAACGTAAAATAAAGTAAAGCCAATCATTTTATTTGATGCGGCAAATCTAGTGTTAAAAAATATCATTCTTCTCAAACTACCATGAATTTGAAGTGTTTTTTTAAACTAAAAATTGATCTTTAAACATTTATAAAAATCGTAATTCTTAATCAATTGTTATAAAAGGGTAGGCTTCTCTTTAAAATGTGTCTGAGAAACAACCGTTCAAATTTCAAATCGATGGTATGAACATCGCAAAAGTTATTTATTGTAATTTGCTGTCGTTTGAAAAACATGGTTTCGATAATCTCGCATGAAGGTTTGAAACTGATTTACTACATAAAAAATTCAAAATAGTAGTGTCCTGTTTTTGTTGAGTATGCAGTTATACATTGGCTCCTCGACTAAATTTTAGTACATATCTACTAACGCCGCCTATACTTAGTATACGTATCATTTATAAATGTATTGACTGAACCAAACAACCGCAAAATGCTATTGGAGGCGCGTTAAGTGTTCAAAAGCCTTTCGGGAGATCTGGGGTTGGTTCAGAAATTTAGGTCCCAGGAATATTTAAATATTTTTTGGACTACAATTCCTATCAGATATCATTTTCAGTTTTTTCAGACAATAAACTAAAAATGAAAAAATAAAATATATTATTATTAAATTAAATACTGTATAGCAGGGATGGCCAACCCGACCGATCGACCGCAAAGGTGTTGAAAGTAAGTTGAACAATTTGCTTTCACTTAAATTATTGTTTAAAAATGTTAATTCAATAATTTATTCTTATAATTATAGACTACCTGTGCAACGTACCCATACTGTTTGTAATTATCCCGATAAACAATGCAAATGAATGTTAACTTTTAAATTTATTGTAGTCCCAACTCATGCGCATATAAATGGTAATCGCACAAAATGTCGCAAAATCAACTGTCGACAGACAGTAAAGTGACAGCCTTTGACTTCAAACCACTTATTACTCCGTATTTGTGCACTCGAGTAGTAGCTTTGCCTAAGAAAACAAACGTTGAAAGACAATTTTTAACAGTTCATAAAAACTATTAAAAAGATTGTCCACGCGGTGTTGCGTTAAGAAAATCCAAAATGCCACAACTGGAGGTACAATTAACAGCGCAACAAAATACCTTTTCTAAATACAACACGAACTCAAAGACTGCTAAGATTGCTTCATTCAAAGTTTCTGATATTTTAATAAAACATAATAAACCGTGTGAGGATGGCGAAGTATGGAAACAGGCGTTTATCAAAGCTGGAGAAATGTTGTTTCAAAATTTTAAAAATAAATGCGAAATAATGACTGTTGCGCATTCACTGGATGCAACCAGCGAATTCGCAAGTGAACGCAACCATAACAACCAAAATAACAAATGTCAGCAACTAGCTGACATATTCAATTTTGGTTGTCAAGGAAAGTAAACAAAGCTTTTGCTTCTACGTCAACTGCCGAAAGACACAGGACCAAGGAATTTAAATCCTTTAAACCCCTCTTAATCGTAAAAGTAAACATTTAGCTCACCACGGCGTTGCATCATACTTTTCCAAAAGGGACGAACGAGTTGCAGATAATTTAAGTCACAGACAACGAAGTGCTGCTATCATCTCAGCCGTCGTTCGACCGTAGGAACTTTCGAACATTATAGTCGATCAAACAACAGCCGTGCAGACCCACGCAAGGTTCGTGGCCTGCAAAGGATCCAGCTGTGGATCAGACGCAACCGCTGTACATTAACGCCAATGAGCTGCCCACATGGTAGCTGCCATATTGCCGCCAGGTTCGTGGCGCAGTAACCAAAGCTGTCCCAGCTACAACTACATATCGCTGCCCAGTCGCAGCCCCAAGGTCCAGCCTAAGGACCATCCGCCATCATCCGCGCCATATTAGCGGATCCAGTATGTGGATCCAATTCACTGCTGCCAGCTCGCAGCATATAGAAGGTCGCGGGACATTAACGTCCAGACGCAAAGACCCACCGTTATCATGTTCGTGAGAACAATCACGCGAACGCCCAGAGAGCGCCCCAATGCCAGAGAAGTCGAGAATGACAAAGTCTACATTGGCGGAACAGCTGAACAGCGCCCAGTTCGCCTCTCAGAAGCGGATGTCCTGTGCTTTCCTCAACCTCGAGAAGAGAGAGCCACCAACGTTATTCACGGTGGATATACGCCAGCACAACCTCCTGATCGAATGCGAGGACATCCGAAAGAACCATGAAGAGATAAGACGCCCGACCAGTCCAGAGATAAACAGCGGCCACCGCTACTACGTGGACGGATCCATCGGTCAGGCCGAGGAGATATATCTGGACGAGGCCACAGTTTGTTGAGGCAAGGCACGCCCTCACATCCGAACGTCCGATCGCATCCAAGACGCAACCACCTTGGCGGCCGGGAACTCCATCAACACCTGGCATGCGTATGTCACCTGGCCATCCACCCGGATTGCCATCACGGATGATGTAACTGGAAAAAACCTCCCCTACGAAAAACAAAGGTGTGACGACATACCCCGAAAAGCCAGCCAAGGCAGGTGCTGTCGAAAGCAAGACAGCCAAGGGAGGAAGGGCCGAGAAGAAAACCGATCCAAGACCTACAACTAACCCCGCCAAGCACATAATGACTGCCGCAGAGAAACCCGCCGAGCAAGGCAATGATGAGATCAACTACCGAGACTGCTCGAGGCCCAGTCCGCGTTCGACCCAGTCTCCGTCATTAAAGCAAACCGTGCCGACAAAGGCAATAATGACCACAACCTACTGACACAACCTACGAGGGTTGCCTTTTATATTTCGGGATTAGAGAACAAAAACAAATATTGATCATCGAAAATCACTTTGTTGTTTTTCAAAATATTCCCCATGAAGATCTATACACTTTTGCATGCGTTTGAACCAATTGTCGAAGCACTTTTGCCACTCTGATTGAGGTATCTCCAACACATGCATTCTGAATGCAGAAACCTCTTCTTCAGGTGTCGTAAAACGTTGACCTCTCAGTTTGTTTTTTACGTACGGGAATAAAAAGAAGTCATTTGGTGCCAAGTCAGGACTATACGGCGGGTGACCCATCAAATCGATGTTTTGGGTGCTCAAAAATGCAGTTGTCGCAGCCGATGTGTGAGAGCTCGCATTGTCGTGGTGAAGAGTGATCCGTCTTCGGCGGTTGGTTTTCCTGATTTCTTGGAAGACAACTGGCAAACAAATGGTTGTGTACCACTCAGAATTGACTGTTCTGCGTTGTTTTAGTGGTACGGTTGCGACATGTCCAGTTTTTCCGAAAAAACAGGCGACCATTTGCTTGGAAGTGCTTCGTGCGCGAACAACTTTTGTTGGATTTGGCTCATCTTGAAACACCCAGACAGTCGACTGCTGTTTACTTTCGGGCTCATACGCGTAAATCCACGATTCATCACCTGTCACGATGTCATAGACGTGTTTCGAAGCACCGCGAGCGTATTTTTTGAGCATTTCTTTCGACCAATTGACACGAGCCTTTTTTGGGCGATTGACAAATTGTGTGGGATCCAACGCTAACAAATTTTTTTGACAGTCAAACGTTTATGCAATATTGAATGTATGCTGGTCCCACTAACGCCTAAGGTTGTCTCAATCTCACGATAGGTCACATGACGATCTTCCAATATCAGTTCGCGCACAGCATCAATGGTTTTCGGAACAACAACTGATTTTGGACGACCTTCATGAAATCCATCTTGGAGTGAACTGCGACCACGATTGAATTCACCATACCATCGATAAACACTGGTCCTTGATGGAGCTTCATCGCCAAAAATTGAATTAAGTTCATCCATGCACTGTTGCTGAGTTAATCCACGCCGAAAGTTGTAAAAAATAATCGCACGAAAATGTTGACGATTTGATTTCATTTTTGACCCGAGATGAATCTTTTAAGTTACTGTAAACAACACAAATAGCGCTCGTATGACAAAACGTTCTGAGTGCGTATAACCTCAAAAATGTCCAACTTTACGACAGAACTGTCAATTGCCGGATTGCAACGCTAGGGTTGCCAAATCCCGAAACATAAGCGGCAACCCTCGTACTAAGCCATCCTATTTAGAACCCCATTATATAAAGCCACGAACGACACAAGGAAAAACTGGAGAAAGTTAGTTATCTTGGGACCGCATGGAGATAAACTGGAAACCAAAAGTTTAGTTAAATACCTTGGCATCTGGCTAGATCAATATCTATATTTCGACAGACATGTAGAGGCTGCTTTGGCCAAGGATAGGAAAACCCTTACTATTATATATATGCTATTTCACAGTAGCCAACTTGACAGTAGGGTAAAAGTCATATGCTACATAACGATAATCAGGCCAATGCTCATATATGGTTGTCCAGTATGGTTTAACATAGGTCCAAATTTGATGGAAAAGATTCGGGTGTTTAAAAGGAAGTGTCTCAGAAGTTGTTCTTGGTTCTACGCTATCCCCACAACTCTTCACTGTTCGAACGAACTCAACCAGCTGCAACAATCACCAGGAAACAAAAGTAAAATAAAACACAGATTTCAACTAGTTAAAACTTTTATTCATATGTACGCTATTGTAATTTCATCATCATCATCATCATCGCCACTACAACCGGGAACCGCTCTTGGCCTTATTTAGCAAGTCCTGAGGCTTGTTAAATTTTCCACAATGATTTGTTTTTTCCGGGCAAGGTCATTAGTCTTGCACCAGAGGCTCCTCGACGAGGAATCGAGCCCCGGTCTCCCGCTTGACAGGCGGGTATACTAACCACTATACTATCGAGAAGCCAATAATAATTTCATCATGGTGCTGACTATTATGATCTGAACACAAATGCCATTATGACTGACCGCACGTTTACACGTTAAAAAAAGGAAACACAACTCGACAACTCCATTTAATAAGGATTCGTCTTTGGCACACTTAAAATCCGACTTTGGGGTGTATACGCATCTCCGCAGCGCTACGGAGGGCGGGAGGTGACCCGACCGGATCGGCGGTTGCAAAAAGACTCAGCGATATTAATTCGCTGGCTAAGGAAATTCGGCCAGTGAAACTGGCTCTCTAAATTAAAGGATGCATTTTCCATCCCAAGAGAAACGTGAAGTCCCTCTTTGAGGGTAGGTAACCTGATCTCATAGAGGAGATCATAGAGATACTCATGTATGTGTGCACATTGGTTCTTTCATGGGACAAAGCCATGAGAACGAATCTGAAAACAAAGAAAAGGGAATAATGTGCATCAATGAGATGTGAGTTTGGCTAAGTAAACAGGCCGAATCTCATTGGGTGCTAATTGAGTTACTGTTTGTTCATGGCGCTAGCCATGAGAAGCAGATCCAGAAATATGTAGGACAAAGAGATCGTGCAGATCATTGTCTAAGATGTGCATTGTAGCTGTAATGATAGCCGCAATGCACCATGCACATGGTGCTAATTGGTTTTGGCTTATTTCCTGGGAATTGGTGTTTATGGTATCGCTGCCAAGGGTAAGTATACCTTACCTATTTGCATTTGCCTATGCTGTAGTATTTAATTGATGCTTAAGACGCAAGATGCGTATATTTGGTTTTGTCCCTTGGGTATAGGTCGCCAGCCAATGTGTATGTAAAGGAATTTATTATACACATGGTGAGGCTGGGAATAGGCGACGCAATGTTTATGATCCCTGTTATGATGGTTACATTATATGTAAACCAAATTGTTTTGTTTTCAGGAATTCGACTAGGGAAAATGCGTGTGTAAGATTGAGATTTGCCTGCCAACCGAAGGTGCCGAATTGGGCTTGGGATTTATGATGTTTGGAACAGAATTCTTATAGAGAATTTTGAATTCGAATAAATGAATGAAGGTAAGAATTCTCTTCCAGGAGCTTTTACCTAAATACATTTGATAGACTTGATGCGTAACGCATTTACAGGTGCTAATGTGATTACATTAGCAGAAATTTATGAAGGCTGGGTCGTAGTTATGGGGGTTTTTCGGGTAAGTAGACAGTGGGGTTTGGCGCAACCACCACAGTACAGTAATGGCGGGGATTATGTTCGAAAGGTGCCGAGGGACGGAGAGAGAGTGGATATAGAAAAGAGAATCAACTCTGATCTCCTCGAAGCTGGAGTCTTTTTTGTTTCGATCTGTTTCGTCGCATGAAGCGAATTTACCCCCGAAATCGGTGTTGAATGGCACAGCCTTTTATATCGACGACAACCGACTCACTTCAATCTAAATTATAACCGTTTATATAATGCATCAATTCATATATAACACATTTATCCTCAATCTTTCATTTGCAATAGATTAACAATATACTGTGGTGGAAAAAATAATAGAATCAAGCTTGTTCTTCGACATTTGGGGAAAAATAAGAATTAAAAATATACTAATAGATTTGGTGCACTGTAATACATAAAAGAAATACTAAATTTGTAATAAAAAAAATCGAGAAACAGTGAAAAAAAAAATATTGATTGCGGATTTCTTTGGATTTGCCTGGACAAAATAATAGAAACAAATTAGTTTTTTGTTTGTCTTTTGTGAAGAATTAATTTACAGTAAAAGTGTTTCATATCCTTTTAATACTTAGTTGTTGCACCTTTGTTTTTAATGAGTGCTTCGCTTCTTGATCCCATGGAATTGACTAGTTTGGTACAAGTCGCGGGTGGTATAGAGTACCATTCATCTTTTATTTTGGACGAAAGTTCTTCCTTATTTTTGGCTTTGCAGTCTCCGATCTTGCGCTTAAGAATGCCCCATAGATGTTCTATTGAATTAAGATCAGTGGACTCCGATGACCAGTCCATAACATCGATTTTGTTTTGAAGAAACCATTCTTTAGCCAATTTTGAGGTGTGCTTGGGGTCGTAATCCTGCATAAACTCCCATTTAATAGGCATGTCATGTCCTCTTCAAAAAATGGTATCATAACGGTGTTTAAGATTTCTACATAATCTTTAGCGCACATTTTGTCCTTTATAAGAAAAATTGGACCACCAGATGCTGAGACGTACCCTCAAATCATTAAATTGCCTCCACCATGTTTCACTGTATTTTTCGTATACTTTGGATCGAATTCTGAGTTCATTGGTCGTCTGACGTACACTTTTCCATCGGGACCAAACAAATTAATCTTGGTTTCATCCGATCATAAGATGTTATTCCAATTCGAACGGTGGAGGTGTTTTTTGGCAAAAACGAGTCTCTGCTTTATATTTTTCTTGCTCAAGTATGGAACTTTTCTGCGACTTCTTCCAGGAAGAGCCGCTTCTACTAGTCTGTTTCTAATTGTACGTCTCGTACAAGGTGCGTTTAAGTCACTTTTTAATTCCGTTGAAGGAAAAAACGGCTTGTCCGTGGATAGTCGGATTAGCAGTTTGTCGAATCGTGAGGTTGTTTTTCTTTTTCTGCCTCTGGTTTCCATTTTGGGACCTGAATGAAAAGCTGTGAATATGTTTTTCTTAGACCACTTCATTAGCGACATCATCGGTAGAACCGAATCGGTGGTACAGGAATCATTCACTCAGATCGAGCAGGCGGTACAAAAAACGGGACTGCGCATTAATGAGGGAAAAACTAACCACATGGTGGCAACTACTGCGAAGAGAAGACCTAACGTTGGTCAAACTATCAGGGTAGTGGAGCACGAATTTGAAGTAGTGCAATCCTTTAACTACCTTGGGTCAATAGTATCAGCCGATAACAATATGGAAGAAGAAATACGCGAACGGCTGATTAAATCCAACAAAGCCTACTATGGTCTATCAAGGCCCTTTAAAACCCGAAATTTTTCCAGAACATTCAAGCTACTACTGTACAAGACCATGGCCTTACCAGTACTCATGTATGGATCCGAGACCTGGGTGCTTAATAAAAGGCACTCTAAACTCTTAGCTGCCTTCGAGAGGAAGGTATTAAGGAGAATTAAGGCCCCGTATGTGAGGGAGGACGATCCCGGAGACGCTACAACCATGAGTTTTACGCGATCTGCCTTGAAACTAATATTGTAAGAAAAATCAAGCTCGGTAAACTCCGATGGGCGGGACACCTAGCTCGAATGAGCGAAGAGGAGCCTGCCTGGAAAGTCCTTTGTGGCAGGATGTATGGAAGGAGACAGCGCGGCAACCCTTGTCTGCGATGGAGGGATGGCGTAGACCAGGACGCCCAGAGCCCGGGAGTGCCAAACTGGATGACATCGGTTCGAAATCGGGACCGGTGGAGAGATTTGTTAAATAAGGCCAAGACCGGATCCCGGTTGTAGTGCCGATGATGACGATGATGATGGTTTGTTTCTATTCTTTTTTCCAGGCAAAATATCCCTTTGGCTTGCATTTTTTACTGCTAGGCAAAAACAAAAAACTGATAAGAGCAAATTGATGCACATATCAAAGTCGAAGAAAAACCAATTGTACTAAGTTACTGATTGATCGTTATCTAAACCGTTGCTTCTATTATTTTTTTCACCACTGTATAATAACTTAACCCACCCGGTTGTTCAACAACAACCAATACACAACCATCACCCAAATTATATTACAATTCACTTCATTCATACGCAACAAGTGGCTCAAAAATATATCATGATCCAAAAAAAGAAACTATAACCATTGGCGTAGTCGAAACGTTTTCATTACAATCGAACCTTTCTTCATAACAATACCAATGTGGGTAGAATAACAATATCATCAGCCAGCTTACACAGAGTTAATTTTTCTAGAATTGGTGTAGCATAAGAATTATGTTAAGTTCTTTAAAATAAAATTAACAAAAAAAAAATTGAAGTTAAATTTTAAGAAAAGGACAAAAAAATATTCGACACAAAGTTTTCATAATTTTTCTTTGTCATGTAAATAATAATAAGTACTGCCACAAACAAAGTTATGTCGCCTAAAAGCAAATTATACAATAGTTATGTAATGTTTAGCTTAGAGCATCTGCGTTGGACCAGTAAGTTATAATATAAGATAATTAAGCTAGAATTTAAGCAGTTTTTGTCTAGCTTGTAATTTAGAAACTAAGAATATAAAAAGAAAATAAAACTGGACGAAGAGTTTCCTCTTAAACCGATCGATACGGGTTGCTGTAGACGGCTAGTCTTCGGATCTGTATCGCGTTAATTCCGGGGTGCCTCTATTCTATTTCGTTTTATTTTGGCTCCAACCTTGTTTTTTGCTTGAACCTTGCGGCACCCCCGAATTAACAGGATACAGATCCGAACACTCGCCGTCCACAACAACCCGGATCGATCGATTCTCAAGGAAGCTCCTCGTCCAGTCGTAAAGCTGTTGGGAAAGTCCATATGAACGAAGTTTTCTCAGCAATGACCAGTGCCAGACGCGGTCAAAAGCCTTGGAGATATCCAATGCAACCGCCCTTGACTCACCATGTCGTTCAATCGCAGATGTTCATATATCGGTTATAGATGTCAAAAGGTCTTCCGTGGACCGCATGCCACGGAATCCGTATTGACGATCATTCAGAAGTCCGTTGCACTCCAAATACTTAACTAACTCTGTATTGATGACTTTTTCCATCACCTTAGATAAAATAGACAGAAATGCTATCGGACGGTAATTTTGCGGGAGACACTTTTTTCCCGTCTTTGGGATTGGCTGAATTCGAGCGATTTTCCAGCAGGCAGGAAAGGTCCTCCGTGCATAAGATAAGCGGAAGAGTCTGCCAAGAACCGGCGATAGTTCTGGAGCACAGTTCTTAAGGACTATTGCTGGTATTCCGTCCGGGCCGGCTGCCTTCCTACAATCCAGTTCACGTAGAATGCGTTGAAGAGTGCGCGGACGAAATCTCACATCCCGCACGGAAGACCGTACCGACGCGATCACAGGTGGTTCCAAAATCCCGGGATCGAGGTTTGAATTCGCGAACACATTAGCTTTATCCTTTGGATTGACTAACGTCCTGCTGTCTGTCACCAACGGAGGGAAGGAGGAGGATGATAAGTTACCGCTGACAGCGTTTGCCATTGACCTGAAGGAGCGCGAACCAATTGGGAACCGAAGGAGCCTGTTGATTACCCTGTCGTTGTGAGCTTTCTTCGCGCTATCAATGCCACGAAGACACAATATACAACATTCACAAAGAAAAGTGGATTATAGGTTTTGTGCGGATTCTCTATACCACGTGGAGAACCAACCCACAATTCCTACCTAACTTCGACCGCTAACAGCGCGTCACCATAACCCAAATCTGCAATAGCACACATTCGCAAACACACCAAGAACACGCTTTCCAATATGCAACAGCATCCGTCCCCAAATCTGCAATCGCATACACCCCCCAAACTTACCAAGAACCCTTTTCCCAAGCTGTAATAAAACGCATTTTCTAACTTACAACGGAAAATTAATCATCTCCCTCAACTAAATCAAGCCGCATACATTTTTCCCAAAAAACTACTTCGATTAACTTCCTACTTCACTTATATATCTTGCTTGCAACCAAGCAATTCTAATTTCCCCCGAAAATCATTCCAGCTCATTTCCTGCTTAAACTGTTTTCTCGCTTGTAGCCAAGCAACATTTAGTTTCCCCGAGAATCATTTCGGGTCCCATCCTACCCAATACCGATTCTCCTTACTGGTAAGTCACCAGCACGATGCGTTGCATTTCCGCGAAACAACCATCGCAACGACCAAGATCCATATTCCTTCCTCTAACCGACAACGCATGCCTATACTTGGTCATGTTTCCAAACCAATTTCCCCGTATACATAGCGACAGAGGAATTTATCTCAGCATGTGCGACAGTGATTCTCTGGAACTAAATTCCCCATTCAAGCATAACAACTCTTTTTGAAATCCGTAGTAAGTGGCAGTGAGTTTATTCAGGTATGACTCCACTGCCACGACGCGATGAACGATTTTAGGTCAGGTTGCAAAGGGTCGAGCATTAGCCTACGTTGAGTGCGCACACATCACCCAAGTCAAGTTGGCATCGCGAGGGGTTAAAATCGTGTGCAGTACTGTCGGCCTGTAATATGTTACTTCATCTATATATATATATATAAATGAAGTAACATATTGATATTATAAACTATTCGATGATAAATGACGGTGTCACGTGTCCGTCCGGACACAATTATAATTAAGCGCCAGTGTTCAGGCTATAAGCGATCTCTGTAAATATAATCTACAAACAATTTCTGTGAACTGGTGTTACAAACTACCTTAAGAAAAAAAAAAACCAATAAAAGACCTTCTTCCCTTCGTCGTTGGTGTATTGTATTTGCGTGCGAACGTTGGCGCAGAAGGAAAATTATAAAGGATTACTAGTGCGACACTTCATCATCACCATCAGCACTACAACCGGTAACCGGTCGTGGCCTTATTTAGCAAGTCCTGAGGCTTGTTAAATTTTCCATAATGAATTGGTTTTTTCCGGGCAAGGTCATTAGTCTTGCGCCAGACTAGCGCGACACTTGCCCGGGAATTTTCCTAAATAAACGATTGATTCTGAGTGAACAATAAATGGGAAGGAAGTGAACCAGGTGTCCGTGTCTTGGCGCCATATACTTCCTCACCACCACAGTTGCACAGCTGATGATGAATGGCCAGGCTCCGGAAATTGCTCGGCGTCACGGCCTGTGGGAATGTATCGTGGTAAAAACACATGTCGAACATCACCAGGTCTGTGGGGAGGAAGTAATGTGCCTAACACGGACACTCGATTCACTTCCTCCTCCATCGTAAATTAATTAAGTGGCCCGTCGTCGCAACAAGAGAAACACAAAAGTTCCGCGGAAAACGCTCGGAAACTGCAACACAACGTCCACAAACAGGAAAGGTAAAAGGAAACATTGGTCACTGTTATTAGTGAAAGGTTTTTTATTTTTAATTAATCTTAAACAAACACTGAAGGACAATAATTTTAATTACACACGAACGGTTAACACAAAGGCAAAGTACAAACGGTAAAATAATTGAAACTTGTGTCTTTAATTAAGGAGAAAATTCGTACTGACTCGAGGGGACAACGACACAAACGATTATTACATTATCGCTTCCCTGTGCGCACCAGGGTAGCGATGGAGCCTCGACCCGCTCGGGTCGAAGGATGGTAAAGGACTCAGCGATCGTCATCTCATGATTTCGCTAAGGAAAAAAGGAAGAGAATGAAAAACTTTTCTCTTAAGGGTGTGAATATATTCTTGCCAAGGATATGTTTTATCTCCCACAAGTGTAACGTAGAGTCTCTCTTGTGGGAACAAGAAAACCAGATCTCGTAGTCGAGATCATGGTTTTGTGTGTGTGGACGTTCAGTTCCGATGTTGTTGCACGTGTTCGAAAGCAGTGGAACGACGAGAAGGGCAGTCGGCGAGAACAAAGGAAAAGGCGACCAAATGGTTCGCGGCGTAATGAGGGTCATGTTTATGCAACATCGCTACGACGGACGTTGGTAAAAAGGTGTTAATGGGATACGATAGTAAGGGTAGGTATTGAGTTCCTATTTGCATTTGAATATGCTGTAGGACTTAATTGATGCAAGAGACGCGGAATGCGTATTTGCTTTGGTCCCTAGGGTGTAAGTCGCCGGCCAATGTGTATATAGGGAACATTGTTGTACACATGGCGCGGCTGGGAAAAATAGACGGCGCAGTATTTATGATCCCTGTCATGCAGGTTCCAATGTAAATCTAATTATTTTGTTTACCGGAATTCATCTAAGGAAATTTGACTGGCGACGTAGATGCCGAAATTTATTGGAAATTCCTGGTAAGCTAATAAAGAAATCTTAAGGAGCAGTGGTATGCGAAGAAAATGCATGAAGGTAAGTTTTCTTTACAGGGACTTAAAGATCATAGATTTGATCTCTTAAATGCGTGCAGTATTTTTAGGTGCCGAATGCGAATGCATTGGCGAGTACTTGAGCGTCTTGGGTGATGATTATGGGGGTTTTTCAGGAAGGTAAACCGTGGGATTTGGCGGAACCGCCACAGGTCCACCTCTGGAATACTGGGTTATCTTTTAAGAGCCTAGAAATATTTTACTCCGGCCCAACTTTTGTATAAATCCTAAATTAGACCCGCGCTCGAATATTGCTCTCATGTTTTCAAGAACGTCGTCGACCTACGAGATCACTCCGAATGATAATACGGTTATCTCAGATCTGCTAAAAGGTATATTTTTCAATCGCGCAATTAGACATGAATACGGCGCATATTAAATCGCTAGCGAACTACAGTTTTGAACCAATCTTCTCATCGAACATTTTTAAACTCCTGCACCATTAAGAATATTTTAACAAGATGATAGAAAAATATAGTCCAGATATCACATAAACCTACAACAATCGTCTTTCTTTACCATGGGTATCGAATAATTTCCTAATGAATCCAATAAAAATGAATTATAAATTAAGTGTTATCCTCGACTTAATTTCAGTTCTTGCCAAACTTCCAATTGGGGTCGAGAGTCGGCGGAATAACTAATCCACTAACTAGAGTCAGTGTGAGCTATTTGGTATACAGAAAGGAGAACCATAATCATGAACATTCAATTTCTACATCAACTTCTGGGAACTTACGTCTACCGAAATCGTAGACGAGCGGTCGTTTATTTGTTTCCACAAGGATTCCAGTATTATAGTATTCTCCAACAGTGCCCAGCCAGTGGCATTTATCAAAGGTTTATTTTTGTTTCTTGGAAAAAAACTCTTTCATACAACAAATTGAGTCCGTTGTTCCACATGAAAGTCAATAAAAAATTTAAAAACTTAATGGGAAAGTTTTTCTCCCAAAAAGGTTCAGAGGGTGGTAATGAATGGGGGAAAATAATGCGTAAGACGGTACGACAAACAATGGTACGTTGTACAAACTTTGGAGCGCCTTCATAAGAGAAAAACAAAAACGAAACGATAAATTTAGCCACGACTTCCTTTTAAGCCAATAATGAGATGAAGCTGTGAAAGTTTCAATCTTGAATGCCTTAATATTGTTAAATTGAAGAAGGAAATTAAATGGACGTCCGTATGCGGGGAATAGTCTGTCTTCTTGTAGCTTGACACAATAACTTCTATTGTTCGTGTGGTTGTGAATTCAGTTGAAGTACTATCGTAGATGCCTTTTATAGCAAGTCACCCGAGATTTACCAGAAAGACTTTTTTGTGTTTTCTTTCCATTAAACCAATAATATATAACAATAAAAATAACTTCAAAGTATTTCGACGTCTGATGATAACAAAAAGATGATTGAAATCATCGGCACTACAACCGGGAACCGGTCTTGGCCTTATTTAGCAAGTCCTGAGGCTTGTTAACTTTTCCATATTGATTTGTTTTTTTTCCGGGCAAAGTCATTAGTCTTGCGCCACAGGCTCCCCGACGGAGAATCGAACCCCGGTCTCCCACGTGACAGGCGGGTATACTAACCACTATACTATCGAGGAGCCAAAAAGATGATTACAGAAGATTAATTCTACGAACCTAAACATAACATAGGAACTGACAGGAAGGGAAGGGATGTTTTCCCACCACAACCGTAATCACGAAATTTTAAAAACACCAGTTTCTACATTCATAAATTTCTTTGTCTGTCTGGTCCTCAGGCAACTCAGTGCCCTCTATTTCCAAAGAGTGTGAGCGTTCCTTTCTCGTGTAGTTCGACTGAAGAATGATTTGCCATGATTACTTACAACTTCAAAATGTGATGTAAACAGGAATAGAATTTGATTGTCGGGGACCGTTAGTAAACACATTTTAGAAAGTGCAATCCTGTCACTAAGTCGAATTAAGCAATGAATGTGGTATTATCACTAGAAAAAATATCTTGCATCTGTGCTCTAATGGTGAAACGTGCTGCACCTGCATGTCTTATGAGTGTTGTTCCGTGACACATGTTTGGGCCACGACACATTCCAATTGACGGTAGTAACGAAGAAATGCATGCTTTCATTCGACCTGGGAGTTCATCAAAACCCGTGACATTTGTCCTTCTCCTTTCTTTTTTTGTAGGATGTTGATGCTTTAACTGGTTTCGAAAATGTTCAAATCAGTGTACTATCGTTTGGAAACATGAATACCTTGTTACACAATAGCAAATCATTAATATGAAACAGAAATAAGATTGGACACAAGACAGAAACTTCAGCTACCCCGAAATTAATAGAGACGCCATGTACAGAAAATCTATCTATTTTCAAGGAAACTTTTTCTCTAATCGCAAATTTTGTTGGCAAAATCCGGAAGAACGAAACTTACTAAGTAAGCCTTTATGCCTCTGAAGTATCCAACGCGACTGCTCCTGACTCATTGTGTTTTTCAATTGCACATGTCCAAATGTACCATCAGAGGAGATAATTGGAAAGATGTCTGTGGGAAAGGCGCAACTGTAGGGAAAGTGCGCAAAACGTGAAACGGTGGGGTAGCCAGGTGAATAGATATACTTTAATCTATGCTTTAATCATAAAATTTTATTATCGGCTTGAAGTACAATCAAAACATTTATGAATGGAACTCGACTTCGTTCATATGGCCACTGCGGGCACGTTTGGAACGGTCGATTCGTTGGACCCAATTTTCGATGACTCGGCCACACATTTCGGCCGTAACAGCCGCTATTTAGCGTTCAATGTTGGCTCTGAGCTCTTCCAGCGTCGTCGGCTTGTTGGCATAGACCAATGACTTGACGTAGCCCCAAAGAAAATAGTCTAGAGGCGTTAAATCGCACGAACGTGGCTGCCAACCGACTAGCCCATTTCTTGAGATAACACGCTCATCAAACTTACTCTTCAATAAATTTATTGTATCGTGTGGTGTGTGGCTTGTGGGACCGTCCTGTTGAAACCACATGTCGCCCAAGTCTAATTTACGCACTAAACTTGTTATTGCATGTCTACTAGGGCGAGAATTACGACCGAAAATTGGAATTAACGCTTTTAAAGTTGCGGTCACCGACTCCAAATGTCGGTAGTAAAATATAATTTGCAGACGTTGTTCGTTCGTGTACTTAACCATGATGAAAATGTTGAGTTTACTGAATAAATTGACAGTGACAGTTCGATGATTAGTGAAAGGGTGCGTTCACAAATTAAATTCAATGTTGTCAAGTCCCTATTGGAAAACCCTATATATATAGATCTGATTCTGCGCCCTGAGATGCTATTTTTTTTTCTCGGCCGGGTCCATCGGCCAAGCTCCAAAGGATGCTCAAGGATTTCTCCCAACCGTTTCATATAGCTTACTGAGGCGGTATTTCACCGGGCGGCTGGCTTTGGGACCCTACCTACCACCGAACTGCACAATAGGAAGATTCGTCAGTTGAACCTACGTTTGCACAATCAAACGCAAGACGCAACTCCCTTGCCAACTCAGCCATTAAGACGGCAGTAATAAATAAGTGACTTTAATTTTTATGTAAGGAAGTGGACACACTAGAAACCCCCAAAGACTTCTTTTTAGTCAACTATTATTATGGACCCAATATCGTGGATAGTGCGAGATTAAAATAGGAAAAAAGGATTTGTATAGTTTTTTTTATCAGCATTGTCTCTTAACTTAATTGGTTTTTATTGATGTTGGCGTCCGATGTCTTAGATTGGCTGCAATGTATGCTATTTTTACCACACATATGGTGGGCAGATGGTGGACAGATGGCGGCGAGGATAATTTACCTAGAAGAATGGGTAGTCACCTGCTACCAAACGAAATGAACGAACGCGAACGCTACGAAAGAACAGTAAGTGTTTTTGGATATGCAACGCTGGTATTTTATAACAGTTTCGCCATCCATACATTTTTATACACTTTCTATTACTTCTACCGACTACTTGAAAAAATCAACGATTAAATTCCACATGGATCAGAATATCTTAAAATGTCCAGGTTCCCAAACTGACTACAATTTTGAAGGAATAAATAGTAAGTTTCAAATGTAACTACAGAGTTGTCGATTGAACACAAGTACACACGGCCACTTAGATGTTGCAACCCTCTCACCAACTGATCCGCTGTGAAATGTTACCTATTACTGCGACCAATTACTATCCTATAAGCACACCAAAATGGCTTCGAAGTTTTATAGGCAATTCACCGTCATTTATACGAGGCCAGTTTTTTTTATATGCTTAATTTTGAAGTTAAATAATTAAATATAAACGCTTATGTACATTTTAGTGTATATAAACGGGCGAATAAAAATTCTCCCTTGAATCCACAATTATTGCACAGTTTTATATATACTATTTGATCTAATGAAGAGCGAACATTGTCTTAAAACTTTGCACCGTAAAAAGACTCAAGAGCGTCATCAAATGGTCCACATTTCCGTTAATTAAATTGCTCAGAAAAAATAAAAATAATATATGTATGATATATTTAACTGCAGAGACAGCGTTTCAGGTAATTAATGCCTTTTTGCTTCGGCTTCCAAATATAATTAAGCCCTCCTTAAATTTTTTTACTGTCGCTTTAACCACTGCATTGCCATTTATTCGTAATCCTCACAGTTGCCCTTTGTTTGTTTGAGCCGTTTTATCTTTTCTTTTTAGAAAATAAATTGTCGCTCTATCCCTTTACCTTGACCAACAAGCCAGGGAAAGGCATGTTGCCTGCGGAAAGTTGTCACGAAAGAATCCTCGCAATTGCAGACATAGGGGGAAGTTTTTATGCTGCAGTGACTGTGCCCTTGTACGAATGTTAGGGTTGAAATCGTGTTTTTATTTGTATTCTTTTTTTGACTAGAATAAAATTGCTTTCCAACCGTTTAGAATGTTTAGACATATCTGAAGGAGAGAGGAATAGAGATCTTTTGCAAAGGATGTGCATGCTAACCATGACAGTTGAAAAACAGGGTTATTATGTCCTACCTATGTAAGGACTGTGAAATCAACCAATTTTACCAACATATGAAACTTTTCTACTGTTTTTAAAATTGCAAAAGTCATATTACTTAGTCAGTAAAACTCAGTAAACTATCGTCCGATTGACTTATTATAGTTTGAAAGTTGGTACTTCTGATGTGTAGAAACGCAACGTGTCAAGATAAAGCTGGTTTTCCTGGTACTCACCGCGGGTTTCGCCGGTTTCCTTAGGCAATTTTAGCACTAATGTTTGTAAACATTCTGTAAAGAAAAAAAAGGTGTTTATTATTTTAATGTTGTAGCGATTCTAACAGATACACACACAATTCACAAGCAAAAATACTGAAGAACACCGAACGAAAAATCGAATAAGAAAAATACATCAGAACCGTATACCAAGCGATAAATAAAAATAATTCACACCAGTGGAATATACTCGAGTTTGGAAATCAAATTCTAAACACGGTCAGTAGCCTGGTGTGTAAGCTTAGGTAAAATTTTTTTCGTGATTCGAGCTGTCATAGCGTCAGTTCGAATCACACGATCTTCTTCACCATTATTTCAAACGCTATAATGTCAATATATGCCTCTTAAAAGTGAAATTTAAAGTGGTAGCATTGTTTTGGGTCTAAATACTAAAATCCTAGTTAGGTACTAAAATCCTAGTTCATAGTCGGTACTAAAATCATAGCTTACATTGATATCCCTTTAGAACGTTCATACTTCTCGAGAGAGCGGCTAATTTACTGGCTAGATATAATTTCACACATCCCCAATGAATATCAAAAGCGAGTCCACTCAATTTATTAAACTTATTTCTGTCACTTTTTTAGCTTAACCTACTTTCGGTCAAAATATGTTTTCCATTAGTTCACGGACTTTAATTTCAAAATTGCAACAATGTTCCATTTCACATTAAAACAGAAGCAGCTGAGTTTGGGTGAAAATTCATGATTGTTGTGATTTCAATTTAGTCCCAAGGAATTGGTGCAGACTCCATAACGGGTCAACTAATTTCCTCCATAAATTTCAATTTCGTTGCCTAAAATACGAAAATCCCAGCGTTTACTATTCAAATGATTTATATTTGGTGGCCAAAATACAGCGGCATTTGAGCGCTCTTTAAATGCCACTTAAAGCACCAAGCCAGCGACCCGTCCACCCACTTTATCACGTTCACCTTCAACAATTCACTATCTTCAGCTGAAATGTCACTGCACAGCGGTCTTTGGTACCAGAATACAATGGCACAATGGGCCATTGGATGCCTTTTTCCTTTCTTAAGAAAACTTACCTAACGCTCTGCGATGCCGAATAGGGGGCTTTTGGCTTGCCCATGAAACTAGGTCATACCATTACCATGGTTGATGTGATTCTTATACTCTTTTGTCGTCTACGAGCTCTTGCTCCCCGTCGACTGTTCGTTTACTTAAAGACAATTAGAAAGTACAAAGTCGTGATCCTCGAATACAAAAAGAGCAGATTGCAAACCGATGCACAACAGATCTGCATTAGGTCTTGTGCTTTGTGGTAATTCAGTCAACCCACTTAACACTATCGCTTCCTTGGTGTGCATCGGTCGCTTGTTGACGATGGCCATTCTCTTGATGTTAACAAAAATTCGCTGGATGTTAGCTGTTCAACTGGAAACTTATTGAATACAGATTGAGGTGTTAGTAGCCCTCAGGAGGTATACTCAAATGTATGAGAGCCACACAAGGCTTTGCTGACAAACTATTAACTTTTATTGTGGTCAATCATCTGATGGAGACTGCATTCAAAGGGACTGCAGGAGTCTAAGAAATGGCTCTTGTCTGAAATTTGCTTAGAGATCATGATGATATAGGCATGTTCATCTTTTAGATTTGCAGGTTATAGGAATTCTCACCGATGCTATATATCTTCTGTGTTCGAGTATTTTTTTTACTTTGGTTTTAACTCAATTACTCGTCCCCTTTTTGATATCACTAGATGCGAACCAAGTTTCAGTCCAAGTGTTTTCATCTTATAGTCCATCGCAGTATCTTAAATTGTCGTCTATAAAATTGGTCTCGATGAGACATATTTATTTTTCTTCTAACCTCGATTGGTAATTCCCAGACGTTTATATTATTTCCTAAATGGGTATAGCTTTTGAAACTATCAGTAAACCGCATTAACGATTCATTAAGGAGGCTTAACTGGTCATTTTATCTCCTCAAAAGCAACGTCAATGATGCGACTGATGCAATTACAAACTCTACTCGGTGAGAATGCCTTTGTTCACAGAGTCTGAACAACATCACACGCAAATGGAATATTTGGTAAGAGAAATCGGTTCCCGGATATATAAAATATATCTATGTTAATATATCAGACTGCAACGAAAAAATCTTATTTCACAACTGTATTTGAAAAACTACAAGCCTTTTATAAAGATTTTGAGTTTGAATTTGATAGTACATTTGTATTTAAATTTGGTGGGGCTAACGCAAATGCTTCTTAATAAAACTTTAGTATATAAAAACGTACTTTAAGGGTTATGCCACTGTTGAGATACATAATCCAACCAGTTATTGGTATTTTTTTTTATGGGAAAAACTGTATTATTAATAAAGCGATGCTTACCACATGTTTATATATGTATTAAGGTACCTTTTTTTCAAAAAATGGCGATTCACGGCCGTTTAAAAAAAGCGTGTTATTAAAAAGTTGCTCTGGACCATGCAAAATATCTTGAAGAGTTTTGGTCCTGCTGAAATAAAAAAAATTTCTTCTTAAACTACATGAAAATGTCTAGTGTATGCCGTACGAAATTTTGAAAAAAATTACAAGAAGGCCTGAACGACTCTTTTGGGACGTTAAAAAGATAGTTATTTTTCCTCAATAACGACATTGAGTCTATAGCAGACACATTAACGGAAACGATTCTCGTTGGCATGCGAAACTTTTTTCCACACAAGGTAAATAGTATCAAATCCAAGAGAAATATGTGGTCCGATTTCGGCTGCAGAGAACCCATGAAGAGCTTCCGGGTGTATAAATCAAACAGTACTGAAGAAAACCGGAAAAGATTCAGGAGAACTAGAAAATCTCGATTTGATCTTATATATAAGGAGATGTGTGGGGAAGAAATATATACCAGCATGGGTACTTGGTTCACTTCTTCCGCCATCAGGATTAGTTCCACCGACGAGCACTAAACAGAAATCGACGACGCCGCGTCCGCAACAGGAAAAGGAAGTAAAACGCACGCAGTTCTTAATTAATCTTTATTTCATTACACTTCATGATCGAACACCGGACTGGAAATGACAAATTAAATGCAAGTTCACGTCGTTGGATTTATGAGTTTTATGTAGTTTTTTTGTAACCGTTTGGCTCGAATAAAAATAAATCAACAAAACACCGCTCGACTATAGTCGCGTCACCGTGCGCACCGGTGAGCGGGAGATCGCGTGACCATGGCGGTCAGTAGATGGAAAACGACTCAACGAGGCTAGAATCCTGACATGAATTCCATCCTAGGTTGGGGCTAAGAAAACAAGAGAAGAGAGAAAAACGTTTCTCCTAAGGGTGCGGCCACCAAGGACATGCACTCGTTAAGTGCAATGGTATGCGTAAGCAAATGTATCGCCATTAGGAAGAAGTAATGGTTTTTCTATTTCTATTTACACAGTGGGAAATGTGTATCGCTGGTGATGCTAAAGGGATCGAATTGTATACATGAGCACATGCTAAGAAATTCGTTTTATGGCACTAGACGCTAGAGGCGTGTATTTGCTTTTGTTTGCACATGGTGCGAGTTAGAGAATTTTATTGCTGGGAGAAAAAGGTCGCCGGCCAATGTGTACGTAAAGAAAGTTATCGTACACATGGCGAAGTTGGAAAATAGACGGCTCAATATTTTTGGTCCCTGTCATGACGGTTACATTGTATGCAAACCGAATCTTTTGTTTACAGGAATTTGTCTACTAGCGAAGATGGCGAATTGGTTTGGAATTCCAGATAAGCAAAGGAAGAAATCTTACCGAAATTTGTATGCGAAGTGATGCATGAAAAGGTAAGTTTTCTTTACAGGGACTTTAAGATTATAGATTTGATCTAATTAATGCGTGAAGCATTTTCAAGTGCTTAATGCGATTGCATTAGCAAAACTTATGCGACTTGGGGTGAGGTTATGGGGGTTTTTAGGTAAGTGTACCGTGGGGTTTGGCGTCACCGCCACAGATGTATCGTGATTTCGGAAGAAAGTATCTAGGAAGTATCTAAAGAGCAAGGTCCCTGGTGTAGTGATCCTAAATCACTACTCTCACCACTTACCTATAATCCCAATCCAAGTGAATCATATGAGCGACAAGTTAAACCAAAAGTTGGTTTGCCGCACATTGATTCAAATTCCTAATTACCTCACCCATAATCCAATTGAATCATATGCACGACCAAATTAAACCAAAATCCATTTGTCGTGCATTGATTCAATTCCTAAAAATCCTAACATTATGAAATGCGTAATACTAAATGCATTTCATGATTTCTCCTTCCGGGAATTTGTTCAATTAATATTCGTATACACTTCCGGGAATCCTATTCCAATTGAAGCACACAAAATTTTGTTTGGGCTTCTTGGAATTTTTAAGTAATATTTTTAACAAATCTCTGTTGCCACAGAGTATAAAAGGGGAGTGCATTTTGGATTCGAGATGAGTTTGGATCCGGAGGCCAGAACGGCCACAACAAATAAAATAATAAAATAAAATAATTAAAATCGCATTTTTATTTGGCAACCCTGAAGGAAGAGACCCCATTGAGGTAACAAAAAACTATTAAACAAAATATAACCCTACATAATTGGCGCAGCCGGTAGGATCAAGGAAGCCAAAGTTAAACACTTGTAAGTGCTTGAAAACCCTTGATCACTACAATAATATATATCCAAGCGTACTGGGCACAAGACACCTTCAGCCCTGCGCCCGGAGCTGAGTCTGGCTTCGGAGGTACGACTTGGTAATTAAAACCTTAAACAAAAAACAAAAAAATTAATTAATAATCTAAAAAATAACTCAAAGCGTGCCTGGGGCTTAAACAGCAGGAAGTGTTATAAAAAAAATAATAAAAAACAAAAAATAATTAAAAGCGTACCTGAGGCTAAACACCAGTGTCAAAAGAAAAAAAAATAATAAAAAAAAAACTAACACAACATTAATGCTCACAGCAGCGGCGAAGAAACCAACATCCTGAGCAGTCGCACCGGGGCTCCAAGTGAGCCCTAAAGGAAGTGGCAAATTCGACAGAGCCGGAATTAGTAAAGAGTTGAAGACTTAGAATTTGATGCTTGGCAATCTATAAATCACCGGTCAAACGAAAACAACTTCACGGGTCCCACGACGTGAGACCCGAACGTCTGTTATCGAGCTGAACAAGACAGTCCAATTTTGAGACATATCGGCGAGCGGGAGCAGCAGTTAACGCATAGATCTAAGGAAGCATTTTATTTCCTTTTATTAATAACTTCATGAAGACACTCTTTTTATAAATAATCCATAATTTGTTCCGAAAATAATTTTTAAGGCTCTGTCGTCTCCATCTCCGTCCATATTATCAATCACCCTTGAAAAAATTGCCTGTTTGTCTGTATTGTGCAGCCATTAAACCTAGGAAAGAATTTCTACCCCTAAATAAATAAATGACAAATATGAAATTAACACAAGGAACAAAAACACTTACGGGATAGCAAGTGTCTTAAACATTAACAACCTTACCCCACATATATAATATATATATTTATTACTACCATTTTCCCTCCTTGTATCAGCACCCCCTATCACTATTAAAACCGTCAGTCTATGGAACAAGAAACCACCTCAAGTTCTAGAACATCCCACGACCCTGTACCTCCTTCACCCAAGAAACTTCGCAGCGGAACCATAATCGAAGCAAACCCTCCGATCAAAACTCGCGACCCCAGCCCGTCCTTATCGGAAATTCCAGTTCTTCAGCACCAAACGGATCTCGCAACCTTTGAAACAATGGCCATTGATTACACATAGGTTGCGAAGCTGTCAGCACAGCTAATCCCCATCTTCTCCGGGGAACCAAATCCGCATATAGGTGCAGAATTGGAAACCTTTTTGGATTGCTGCAAGAGGGTTTTAAACTGCCTCAAGAACGAAGAACACGGGGCTTTCTTACAAATATTCCCTACTAGGCTACGGGGTGAAGCTCCAGCCTTATTCGCGTCCACTCCGTTCGCATATTTTCAGGAAGCCGAGGATTTGCTAAGAAAGGTTTATTTACCAGTAGAAAACTATCAGGACCTGGTAAATAAGCTATTAGCTACTCGGTAAAATCCGGCAGAAGCCATTATCCTATTCCAATTACGACTAAAGAAGTCGTTAAGGGAATGTAAGAAAGCCGCGGAACTAAAATACGGTCCCATATTGTCTGAGGCCGTAAAGATACAATTAGATGACTTTGCAAAAAGCATCTACATGAAGGGGTTGTTAAATCCGTACCATCGACAATTTTTATTACTGATGGGCGATGTACCAATAGATTCCTTAATGGAAAAACATTGGAATTGGAACAAATCCAACAACCTCAGCTGCCATTAATCTCTTCGCAGGTTTCATTTAATTCTCCCTCGCCTTGTACAACAATAGCACCTTCAGAAGCGTGTAAACCGACTCTAGGTACCCAGCCGGGACAAACTCTAACTCAAATAATGCCCAATATTCCAAATATAGAAGGGTTGCCACACATCCAACCCACTACACAGGGAACTCCACAACTAGAGGCGCAAATACCGCCAGCTGACCAACCATACAGGGGAACCGAAGCGGTTATAGAATCAGACCCTCCCAACATATCATTGACACACGATGCCTCCCTCAGCAGAATAACCTGCAGTTACTGCAACAAAAGGGGGCATGTCTATGAGAATTGTGTGAAAAGGAAAAACGCACCCTTTTGCACACACTGCCAGCAATTAAATCACGATATCCGTGATTGCCGGCGATTAAGGGAGGTAAAAAGAGTTCTGCACATAAGGCAGACTTGCGACTTCTGTGGCCAACAAGGTCACAATCTAGGATCCTGTCAGCAAAAGCTGAAATGGGAGTCGCGAGTTCAATGCCAACCCGCAAAGAATTCCCCCACTTCGAGCCCAAAACGAAGAAGGTCAAAACCCTCGGTGGCAAAAAGGACCTACCATGTAAGGACCCCACTCTCGCCGTTAACCAGCATACCCATCGTCCAACTATCAATAGATGTAGGTGTTAACAAAAACACAACACTAGTAGTAGACACCGGTGCAGAAGTAAGCCTGATTAACAAAAATTGCCTTAGAAAATCAGACGCCAAAATAAATCAGCAAGAGGCTTGCACTTTAGAGACACCGTTCGGAAGCTGCAAGGTCAACTTCCAGTTAAAAGGTAGGTCTAAACTCCCATGCAAGTTCCAAGTAGTGAGCAGTATGCCCGGTCTACCAGAAGACGGTCTGCTTGGAAATGCCTTTTTGTCAAAATATTGCAATGTGGAAGGCCCCAAACAACGCGTCACTTTTCCTCGCACGGAAATAAACCCCAAAGTATTTAGTGTTCCAATAAAGTTCTCACACGTCGAGAAAAAGGCACCTGAAAATAAATACGCTAAAGGGAAACAAGAGCAAGCACAAGGTAAGCGCAAAATCTTCAGGTTAAATCTTAACCATAAGAAAAGGAGCCCTAAGGAGTTAAGTGGTAATATCAAAGGTATTAATCAAATAACTGACACTTCGTCAGCTAATCCAAAAACCTCGTGCCCCAGCTCCTCTCAAAATACAAACTTTTTGCAAAAGCCCTCAACACCCGAAAAAATAATAAACCTCGATGAGATCGCGACGATACTCAGGGTTTACCACAATTCCCCTTCCGATGGACACCAAAGCATCACCAGATCGTATAATAAAATACGACAAAGATACTGGTGGCCATCCATGCTCTCCGACATTAGGAGATATAAAAAGCAATGCGAGGAATGCCGCTCTCTGAAGGCAACCGCATGCTGCGGAAGTGAAACGAAACCGCAATCGTTTCAAGTGGGAAACAGGGTGTTAGTAAGGTATAAAAACCGCAAGGGCAGAGAAACACCCATCTGGAAGGGCCCTTTCCTCATTACAGGAATAACTGAGCCGAATAATACAACCATCAAAATTGGTAAAAAATTAATAAAAATAAGCAATAAAAGATTAAAACAATATTCCTAGGTTGATTAGTTCTGATCTTGAACCCTAGTTTCACCTTCCTTTCCACTATCAACACCAGACATATACTATCCCCGGGGTGTATTATAGTTCAATAATTAATCACTTAAAAATACTAATAGATACACAATATTGACATAGATGACAGTTGACAAAAAAAAAAAAAAAAAAAAAAAAATTCAGAAGATATATGATAAATAAAAACAATAATAGAAACAAACTAACAAATGTTATACTAAAAGAAGATATTAAAACAAATGTAATGAAATACAAAAAAGAAATCACATACAAATAAAACAAAACAAATATTGACCCCCAATGAGGAAGACAATTTATAAATACTAAATTGTAAATAACTATTTAAAAAACAAAAGTATGTAAATCATAACTAAGATTTAACGATTTCTAAACCCTAAAACATTAAAAGTTAGAAACAAACAAAAAAAGAAAGCGAATGAAGCTATAAAGAATGCTAAACAATATTACAAGATATACCTATATTTACGCATAGGCAACATGTATTACTAGTGTAAGACGTTTTTAAATATAAATACACTTTTATTAATCTAGCATTAAATAATCAACAACAACAACAACAACAAAAAAGTTAATATTAATGACTTAAGTATATATTAGAAAAATAACTCTTCATTATTAATAAAAAATCGAATTAAAATGAGAACATTTACTTTGATCCTTTGTATCTTAATTTGAAACTTATTTACTTTAAAATTTACTTTCATTAATATACTTAAACAATAATTGTAAACATGACACCAGTCAATATTATTTGATAAATACCATACCATTCTTTATACAAACAAACTTAAGAAGCATTACCACAAACAAGAAAATGCAACATTCTAAACATAACGAATTAATGCAATAAATGCTAAACCAAAACAAACATTGTAAACTATCACGAATTCAAAATGCCACCGCCCCTTGCTTTTCACTCATTCTAGAAAATTAACCTCTTCCAGATTAATTTTCTTTTCTAAAGGGGGGAGGAATGTAGCGATCCTAAATCACTACTCTCACCCACTTACCTATAATCCCAATCCAAGTGAATCATATGAGCGACAAGTTAAACCAAAAGTTGGTTTGCCGCACATTGATTCAAATTCCTAATTACCTCACCCATAATCCAATTGAATCATATGCACGACCAAATTAAACCAAAATCCATTTGTCGTGCATTGATTCAATTCCTAATAATCCTAACATTATGAAATGCGTAATACTAAGTGCATTTCATGATTTCTCCTTCCGGGAATTTGTTCAATTAAAATTCGTATACACTTCCGGGAATCCTATTCCAATTGAAGCACACAAAATTTTGTTTGGGCTTCTTGGAATTTTTTAGTAATATTTTTAACAAATCTCTGTTGCCACAGAGTATAAAAAAGGGGTGCATTTTGGATTCGAGATGAGTTTGGATCCGGAGGCCAGAACGGCCACAACAAATAAAAGAATAAAATAAAATAATTAAAATCGCATTTTTATTTGGCAACCCTGAAGGAAGAGACCCCATTGAGGTAACAAAAAACGATTAAACAAAATATAACCCTACACTGGAGATGGTGTCCTCAGACGAACCGTTTTAAACAGTGAATATAATAAAAGTGGGTTTTTGTTATTAAAGTAGTTTTTGTTATTTGGAACTCTGCCTTTGTAATAAAACGTCGGCTGCTCCAACACATGCGGAAATTTCTAACCTGGAACCGTTGAGTAGAGTGGTGGGACGCCCACAAAACAGATCCTTGCACCTTTCTCGATTTCGAGCATCACCAGAAGGCGCCAGGTTGGACAGCGCAGGGACGTTACTCCTGGAACGACGTCCCACGAACGATCGCTCCCTACTCTTTCCTCAGGTCTGAGGAAGCAAGGCGGCGACCGCAACCAGCCTTCTCAGGGACGGTCTCTAGGGATCCCTCGTCCTTTTAAGGATAAGGAGACGCGCTCCCTAAGAGCAGGGCTATTAGTACAACACACTCTCCCATAGGTAGTAGAAACCTCTTGGCATTCGTAAAAAATATTCAAAACTAGTTCTCGCTATCCATTCCATCACTTATACCATACTCGATGACAGACCAGTCACCAGTGCTATAGAGAAGACGAATATACTTGCTGCACATTTTGCAGCCAACTCAACGCTGCCTGATACCACATCATCTTCAGCATAAGCAGCACACCATGAGCCAGATTCACTTCCGAACGCCTACAATTGCCCGCCCACTCAAGGCACTGAACATAAATAAATCCGGTAGCCCTGGTGGCATTCCACCGATTCTCTTAAAGAAATGTTTCTCTTCACTCGCTAAACCACTACGGAAACTTTTCCATTTGTCTTATTTTACTGGCCGTTTCTCAAACAGATAGAAGTCAGCGAACATTCAGCGAATTCCCAAAAAAGCGATTAATCCTCAACTCAATCAATCGTCAACTTTCGGAATATCTGGAATCAAATAACCGTCTCAATGACCGCCAATATGGCTTTGGTAGCAACAGATCCACAGGAGATTTGATGGCGTATCTTACCGAAAAGTGGAGCCACTCCATCCACTACTTTGGCGAAAGAATGGCAGTCGCATTGGATATGTCAAACGTTTTCGAAAGAGTTTGGCTTGCAGCCCTTTTGTCCAAATTACATTCCTATATAGTGGGCAATTCCCTGCTCCGATGGATAAGAAACTATCTTTCTGGCCCTTCAATCCAAGCGGTTCTTGATAGTGTTAAATCGGTCTCCCATCCAGTTAATTCAGGTGTTCCTCAAGGCTCTGTACTCTCACCCACTCTCTTCCCCATCTTTATAAATGTCTCTTATCCATTATCCACAACGTAGTTCACTCGTTTGCTCATAACAGCACGTTGAGTTTCTCATACGAACATTCCCGACCAAACTCTTCGAACGTCATTACCAATCAGGAGGTTATGCTTAATACATTGAATTCCGACCTCAACAAGATATATCGATGGGTATTATCTAACCGGTTATAGTTCAATCCCTTAAAAACTTAGTACTGTCTCTTGTCGTACAACGCGAACCCCAAAGTAAATATACTGTCTATGAACAGCACTTGCATCGAGCAAGCCAATGAACTATCAATCATCGGCACTCGAATTAATTCGACCCTTAATTGGAGCAACCACATATTTGAAGCTACAAAAAGTGTGGCCAAAGGTAGGGAGTGCGTTAAGAGATGCAAAAGATACTTCACTCTATCCAACCTGGCCACTATTTAGAAGGCGTATATTCGTCCAAAAATGGAGTTCAACTCCCATATTTGGTCAAGCGCATCCAAGCCTATACTACACGTGCTGGATGGTATGCAAAAATGAACAGTGAAACTTATTAGGGTCCCAGTCGTAACTCGGTCAATTCCATCGTTAGAACATAGGCGCAACGTATTGTAGTATTAAGTTAAAGAGGGGGAAGAAAGAACGAACATTTTTGAGTTAATATATGTATTCGAATTTTTTGAGTTAATATATATATATTGAAATTGTTAACGAGTTATATATATATTTGAAATTTGAAATATATATTCGAATGCAAAAGAAAATTTTGAAAGTTACATGAAACATTTTTTTTTTTAATATAAAAAAATTTTTTGGTGAGAAAAGAAAAGGTTCCAAAGAGAAATATTGTAAATAGAGATTGTTCAGTAATATATATAATGTAAATAGACAAATTTTATAGTGTTAAAAACTTTTTGAAATTACTGTAACAATGTATAAACCTTTGATAGTAAATTAATTTTGAAAACCTATTATTTTGAAAACCAATTGTAATTGAACGAAAATCCAAGTCCTTAATTAATCTTAATCTATAGTTACAAGAAAATTATTCTCTTCAAGGATAATTTTCTTTCTCGAAGAAGGGTGGGATGTAGTATTCCAGAATACTACTGTCCTTATAACTATTAAGTTTAATACTGAGTCTCATTATTTATCTAACACATCCTTAAAACATTCTCCTTACATATCTAACATTCTCATTTAATACATATCATAAATAAATATACACAATATTCTATATCAAGTCAGTTACGGTACATTTCATAACATGCCCCTTTTTCATAACATGCACCTTTTTTCATTTGAAGCATGGCTCTTTGATTTTCGTTCAAAGTTTATTCAAAATTTAAAAGTCACAGAGAGTAAGTAATACTTTGAGAAAATGGTTTTTGTTCAAATTATAATTTACAGTTAATTAGAACACAATGTTCTATAAGAAGAGAGAAAAATGAATTGTAAAGTTAGTTTTGAGTTTTGAGAAATAGTAAGTTTGGGAAATAGTTTTTGAGTTTGAGTTATCAGTTTGGTTTAGTTTGAGAAATAGTTTAGTTTGAGAATTAGTAAGTTTTAGTTTGAGAGTTTGAGTTGGAGAGGTTGAGTTGAGTGGAGAAGAAGATACTAATAAAGATAATAAATAGATAATAAATAATTAAATAATATCGAAGAGACGGAATAGTTCTTCTTTGATAATTGATTATCAATTGCAATAAATGTCCGCACTAACATATTTTCAATCGGAGCAAATAAACATTGAAACGCGAATGGTTGAAAGAATATTAAATAAAGGAAAAATAAAAGGTCCACGCTCTTCCCTCAACCGAGGAAGCACGGCGCCGGATCGTAACAATATCATGCCTGTCTCTCTACTATAGGTATTATTACGGTCGCTGCTCAAAGGAACGTGTTGAGTGTATTCCACACGAAAGAAATTTCTCCGCGATACCTGTCAATCTGTGAATCCGCATCAGTTCACGTTGAAAGTAAACTTTTGACGCACAAGTAAACACAGAGAGTCATTCTTTAGCCGATCAACACGAATGTGGAAACCTGATCATGTTTTTCCTCGTCGTTGTAATGTACAGGCATTTAAAACCAATGTACATCGATACGTACTTTCCTTATCCACTTTCTCTCCTTCCGGTCGCATTGTGCTTTGACATTTAAGGATACTCCAAAATTCCGTTTTGTGCGCGCAATTGTGAAAAAAACCCAATTTGAAAGAAACAGTATTCAAATAATCGCGCTTATAGTTTTAAGTTCTGATTTCTATGCTTTAAACTTGAAAATGTATATACAATTTTTTTTACAGTTAGTCAGCAATGCCAGCACCATGCAAATTGCCTTCGATGTATATATTTGCTTCGTCTTCATCTTTTTTCTGCGATATAGAGACCGAAGACACCGTTTTTGCAGCATCTGGCAACGCCGACTCGGCTTGACTGGTACTCGTTTCATTGTTTTCTATGCAATAGTTGTAACAACTCAAGTCTATAGGAAACTTCGGGACCTCCATTATCTTCATATACCTTCCTATACCGAAAAATCGATCCATCCAATCCAGTTTTAAGTTCTATTCAACTTCATACGAGGGTGGGGAGAAAAGTTTTCGGCCTGACCTACAAATGGCGCTTCAAGTCTAATTTTTGGCTTGTGTTCTATAGTAATATGTCTAATTTTTGGTTTGTATTCTATAGTACTGTGGGGGAGATTGTCGGTGCGCCGGCATGGGCGCTGGTTCTACTACCAACTCACTCACCACTGAAAGTTCCGCCGAACACCAAATGATAGGTTCATCCGCGAGCCGTACGAATGAGGGACAATGCGACACCATCGATCCTTTAGCAAAAATGTTCACCAAACACAAGAAGGAAAACTCCGCCACAAGACATGTACCAGAAAAGAAAGTAAAACACACATTGTATGCTGTTTTAAGGTAAATTGTTCTTTATTATATGCACTGCAATCTGTTTTGTTCGTACTTCAAGTTATTTTACACATTGTTTTAATAGAAGGTTTTGGGTATTAGACTATTTAGTAAATTTCAACGTAAGGTATGTTGCACGAAGGATGTATCAAACCGCGAATGCAAATCCTGCAGATAATGCCAAACGCGCTTTCTTAAACCACACCCGACTCTTTCCAGTGATTATTTAACCTCGACTCTGTATGTACGCACTCCCGTACGCACTCACGTGCGGACGCTACTGGGGATAGATGATGACTCTCCTGCATGGCAATTGAATTAAGACTCAACCGAGGGTTGAAATCCGACTCTTGATTCAACCCCCAGTTCGACGGTGAGTTCGTGAGAAAAGAGAGACAATTTCTCTCTATGGTGTAGTCAAAAGGAAATGAAATTTTTCCTTTCTTCCAATGATCTACGAACCACCACAACCAACTATAGGTTGAGATGTCCTTTCCGCCAAGGAACATACTTAGCATATTCATTACACGTGCCCACAGACACGTGTCCCAAAGCTCTTAATCATATCTGTAACAAGGGTCATAAGAAGCTGCAACAAATAGGATGGGATAGGAAATTCTGTTTCACAGATACGTTGGGAAAACTTCCCTCCACGGATCCGAACGGGATATTTTAATTAGGAGATACAGTTATTCTAGGAAAAGTACTCGAGCCGGAAAATCTATACCGAGCATCCGAGGGTCGTCACCGAGAACCCAAACGAGAAGGGTAGCTAGTCCGCATCGCGCCACTGAAATAAAGAAAGACATATAAAAAAAACTAGAGTGCAACGTGTGTCTGAAAACTAAAGTGCAATCGTGTGTTTGAAAACTAGCGTGTCAACTCGCGCAACGTGTGTCGGAAAGTAATGTGTCCCATGAATAGATTAAGGGTGATGTAAGTTAACACATTTGTGACCAACAAAAATTAGTAAGAATAAAAGAAAAATTAGAATAAAAACAAAATAGCGCTGTGTCTCATTTGTGCCGCATTCGCCCCGTGTTCGTTTTGTGGAAAGTGTTCGGCGGAACACATTGTCATTCGATTTTACAAAATCCGCCAAACACTCATTTCTAACTCTCCTGAATATTTTCCGGTTTTCCTCAGTATTCTTTGATTTATACGTATATGGTGTATCCAAGTTTCATCGACAGTAATTAGTCGGCGCCAAAACTCGGATTTATTGCGCCTAAACTGCGCCCACAGAGCGTTGGAAATGTTCATTCGAACACGTTTTTAGTTTAACGTGAGCAAACGCGGCACCCAAAGCGCGGACAGCTTTCTTATGCCTAAATCTTGATTTAATATGTGACAAACACGTTCTTTGGACATTTTCACAGCCTCTGCTATCTCTCTCATTTTAATTCGGCTGTCTTCTACCACAATTTGGTGAATTTAGCGATGTTATCGTCAGTTGTTACAGTTTTTGGACGTCCCGAACGTCCATCGTATCCCAATGTCTCGCGGCCACGTTTAAATTCAGCTGCCCAAAATTTCACTGTGGTAAATGATGGTGCAGAGTCCCCATATATAGAGTCCAACTCATATTTGATTTGCGTAGTCGTATTGCCTTCCAAAATCAAAAATTTAATGCCAGCTCGTATCTCAATTTTGTCCATTTTCACAAAAACACTCACATTAACTCACTTAAATGACTGTCAAATAAAACAAAATGGCTGACATTTTGGTGAGTAACTGCCAAAAGATGCACAACTACATTCATCAGCTTTTAATAACGAGCGGTTCTATCTTCACGTTGACGTCGGAAACTTTCCCGCCCACCCTCGTACAACGTGCGCACTTTACTATTATTCCTTATGTGAGAAGAATGTAGTGCTCTAGAAAGCCCCACCACCTTTTTCCCCCATTCCTACATCCAAATCCCAGCAATCTTACCCTAAAACCCAAAATCCAGTCAAAACCCGAAAATCCCAAACATGATCCAAAATTCGCAATAAATGAACCAAACATCCGTTTATCGCTTAATATTTGCCCCCACGGCATAATTATCGTTTCACATTTGCCCACGGTATCATCCAAATCCAAAATCCAGAGATCGTTATCTCTATCTGGAAAATTCCATCAAGTTAAACAAATTGAAAACCGAATCCAATAGTTTCGTAAGAATACAAGAAACTGAATTCTTATCTTACGTAAACACTGAGCATCTCACTCAGGATACAAAAATCGAGAAATTGTGCATTTTTGAGATACAAATCTCGATTTGTTTTCCTTTATAAAGGAGTGGTAAAAGTGATCTCCGGGCCGCAGTTTAACCGTATTATTTGTCCCTGAAGGAGGTACACGGTGCCCTGAAGGAAGTAATCCCAAGAAAATCCTCGATAAATTTGAGAAAATAAACGCTTATACCTAAGGAAACAAAAACGAACCTTTTTTCATTTTTATCTAACACCGGGTAAGTACAGGGAGTGTCACGAATATCCGATATGAATTGGCTGCCAAATATTAAACGACAAAAATTCATTAGATCACAATGCAATCTGCACGAAAAATTTGTCTAAGCTGCATAAAGTCGGGATTTGCACTTCTAAAACGAAGCCAGGTAGTCCCTTATAAAACCGCGTTTTGCACGTTATGAGGTCGTGAACAGGCAAGCCGAAGAACAGGTGGCTTTCCATGAGACAACATTAGTTGATCTATTGATCTACACTCATGGGTTTGAAAGGCTCAGATCATGGCAACAGAAATCGATGGCAACGCGCACGTTGACTCCTAGCGGGGTGCTTATGTAAAGTCGTATCGCAGCAAGAAGTCGCTTCCTGTCGCCAATTTATTCGCTTTTCTTTTTTTTTTCCTTTTGTAGTTTGTGATGTTTTGTCGTCTCCTCTGGAAACTACCAAATTAACATTGAGTTGTCTTCTTTGTTTTTGTTTCTTTTTGTTTTATGCTTTTCACACCGCTATTTGCCGCCAGCCAGATGTTACGTGTTACAATCGATAGCACATACTCATAACAGCAAGGTGAGCCGCGACAGCCTACCGGAGCGCAGCCAAATTAAGTCCCAAGTTTACCTTTGAGGTCTTGCAGTTAGAACGACTGAACACTCAGTGCTCCCGCAGATGTACGCATTCAGGTGGCAGAATTTAGTGTAGACAATCGTGGGGGAGGGCGGTGGACATGGACGGAGAGTGCGTCACGGTTCCGCTTCGTCGAACACTGGCTTTTGTCGACGGTATCTGCCGCGTCAGGTAAACTGTAGTCGACTTACACCTGGTGTTGCACCAGATTTTGTTTACTTTTCGTTGTTTCCCTTGTGTACCTGTTGCTTGGCAATCGTTCCCATTTCATTTAAATATTTTCCACTCATGTTTGCATGAGTGATGCTGATCTTCTTGCGCCACATTCACGTACCTTTACTTTACGTGGTCGTATCTCTAAATCTATTAGATGTAATTGGTCGGCGTTTATGTACCCCTGTTGTGTTGCATGTATGCCATGTGACAGTCGAAATGAATGCCGTACATGGTTGCCATGAGTAACTGTTGTGCTGTGTAGCTGTTGCCATTTGGAACGGAGTCACACAAAATAAACAGAATCATGCTCACCTGGTTCTCAGGCTCTATTGTGCAGCTTTAGGGGCGAACATGTGTCAGAGTAAGTACAAAGAACAGAAGCGCAAGTTGGCACAGCAGGTGAAATGAACCCGATTCGTTGGTTGAGATACGAGTCGAGATATAGATATGCAAGCAAACAGAGGACCGATTCGTTTCAGGCTCAACATGGATCAGCGTTTATTTGCGCTTGAAGCTTTAACTAATTGGAACAGACAAGATATGACAATAAACAAAACGATTATTCAAAAGAGATGCTGGATTTCCGCTGAATAAGTCAATTGCACGGAATACGATGCCCCGCAATCCAGCCGAGCAGCAGGAAAGTCATAAAGGTCCCCGTTTTTCACTTGGAAAAATATACAGTTCATTTTTTGGACAAAGATCATCACAACATAAACGAAAGGCAAAATAAGTCTGGAAAAAAGTTAGATAATGAAAGACCTCTGCTGTCCTTTAGGGAATAGAAGATTCGTTGATTTCACATGTCGAAAGCTGTTACAGGCTTTCGACTGAACGTCTCGAATTCGTTTGTTGTTCAATTTACGATGATGAACTGTTAAGCAGTTTCTTTAGCTCAATACTGTGTGGAACAGTCGTATATCCGTGCATTAAATTTGAATCAGTACAAGTAGACGGAATTGATAAAATTTTAATACAAGTTTTTTGATTGTTTAACTAACTTGAGAATTTCTTGTCTATATATTTTTTTTTAAATACTTTTACCAGGAAAGATGAAATTATAATATGATATCGAAGTAAACATTAACAGATAATGTTGATGTTGTTTTTAATTAAGTATAAATCGTAGCATTGTGGAAACGCTCGTATAGGAAGAGAACACACTTTCTCTGTTCTACACAAAACAAATTTTTAGTGCCGTTCAGAGGCCGTTCGATGGCCATTAGATCATCTTATAGAGAATCCGAAAGGATTACGTACAAGCAACTGTTGTAGAGAACGTAGCATCAAAAGAGAACCGATAAAATTATAAGGGTTATGTTATACCTCGCTACACAACCCCTCTCAAACATCCTCACAACTAACATTCATATTGCACACAATTCAATACACAAACAATTAATTGTCGCCTTCTTCCTATGGGCAATTAATACTCATAGCGCAAATGTTACGATATTTATTTATTCATACCCACCTTCCAAAGCTCAAACGCTTATCGTGTATCATTGCAATCAAACAATTGATCCACTTCCCAAGGCCACTCACTAAATGCATTCTGCTTCACATTCAAAAACCAAGCGAGCACCTGCTCGCGGACCTACACGTTTCATATTTCGAATGCTTAATTTTTGCTTCAAGCCCGAAAACAAGTGTCATACAAGTTATATGACACGGTCGGTGCCTTCAAAGGCTATTAGCGAAGATTTAATTGAGCGTCGATCAAAATGCTGGGATCTACGAAAGGACAGGCACAGCGACGAAACGCAAATCGATCGAATGATACGATTTGAACGCGGGCCAATGTACTTTAATTAGTTCGGTATATGCAGCAATCAATTAAGTAATTGCTCAAGCCAATGCCGCTGCACCTTAAACAGAGCAATTAAGTGGAAAATGATCACTGGGAAATGCAAATGACTCGTGCCAGGCATTTAGCCTCAATATGGGTCATATATTCTGGCTGAGGTAAACGCATCGTCTGCACTTCCTCGCCAATAATTCAGGTATAATAGAGTGGTTGCGAATGGACAGAGGGCCAGAATAAAATCATCAACCAAAAGTGTACAGGGATGGATATTCCCAGCAGAACCAATAAAGATTGCAGATAAAGTAATGGAAGTAAAAGTCTTGTTAATCTAATAAACAAAACAGAAAAAGCCTGTCAACCGAAGAAGCCCCATTAGACAAAGAGAAAGCATGTCAACCACGTAAGCAACTTCATATAAACATAATTAAATAATAAATGTTGTACACCCATATATAGGGTTATACAGTAGGGACTTGACAACTTTGAATTTAATTTGTGAACGCACCCTTTCACTAATCATCAAACTGGCACTGTCAATTTATTCAGTAAACTTAACATTTTCATCATGGTTAAGTACACGAACGAACAACGTCTGTAAATTATAAAAATTTACTACCGAAAAAAAGTTGTCAAGTTCCTATTGGAAAACCCTATACAACAGTTATATACCAGGGCATTAACGTGGCAAGAACGTCTTCGAGTTTAGATCTCCTCGCGCGTATGCGATCATGGTCGGGAGCGCCAGCGCTTGGCTTTAACCTATGCGAGCGTTGGTTGGAGTCATGTTGCTCACTACCATCGGAAAATGCTATAATTGGCGACGAGAAGCAGCCAGAATTGGTTAACAGGGGAGCCTTTGTGTTCCATTAGGAAAACGCCAGACTACACATATATAATAATTTGTCGGGTGCTTAATTGGAAAATTTTGATGCGTCCAGTTATTTCGAAACATATCAGCATGGCAACGTACAGCAGCGCTGAAAGCATTGATATTAGCCAATCTTTTGATGCATCACCACACCGGTGAAAAATAACAAACAACACGCCTTGGTGCCGTTTGCAAACGAGGCCCACAAAATTTGAGACATTTTTAACTTCACTTGACTTCTACTAGGATAATGTAAGGAAGTTTAAGACTTGTCTCTGTTCTTCTTTACCTCAATTTTGCTAAATGCATTTTAAATTGAATTTCTTATCTTCGTTTTATTAAAAATACCAATTAAAAAATGTTGTTTTCTTGGATTGAATGAACTATAACAGTAACACCTAATTTTGTATTATTAAGTGAATGTTGGTGGTGCACAGTGCCTAGAGTACTTTAACTATATACAGGTGAATAGACTGCATTTTCGTAGAAAGGTGGTACAAACGACGTTGGTAATTTTTGATAAAGAGGAAATTGATTTAGAATATAGTATAGTAAAAAGTAATTATAACGGCTTTTTGCATGTAACTTCCCCCTTTTGAAAATTAGTATAATTCTTAGAAGAGGAATAATATCTTTTTGTGTTTACTCTGTAGTAGTTGAGATTTTCTGATTTTTACAGTTTCGATTTGTTTTTCTTGACTTTCACTTAATAATTGTCTTTTCGTTTTTTGTTGTTTACAATTGATTAATTTATTTACCAACTTTATGTTTTAATTATTTAGCTGTTTGCTTACTTTTTTTTTTTTTGGTTTTTAATTCTATCTTGGTCTTTATTTAAAATTTATATTGTTTTGTTTCATACTATACATACATTTGTTAGTAACACTTCTTTAACAAATTATATGAGGGTAGACTCAAAAGTAATGAACACGGGATTGCAGCGTGCGAATGAAATGACCTCAGAAGTGCGCTTAGGGGCAAATGAAAATAACATTATCTCTTAATACGCATGCGGGGGTGGCCCGAGATCGAGTGTTCAGCCAGTGGATTTCGAGCGCGGGATGGATGCGGCGTTTTTGTATTTATTTATTTATTTATTTTCTAATATACATATATATATATATATATATATATATATTTTTAATTATTTTTTTTTAATATACTTATCTCGAGAGAGGCGAACCTATACCACAAACATAGTTCTTGAGCAGTTGCAGGTTGTAACGCTCCGGAAACACTCGCGCAGAGAGGGAGTTCCACAGCTTTGCCGTTCTGAAACGGAACGAGATTTTTTTTTTTTTTTTTTGTAACGAAAGGAGTTCTGATGCAGGGATGTTAGCGCCGTCGGCAGAGGAACCGCACCTTGGTGCGATCCGTCGGATTCAGCGGATATATACCGAATTGCGCGGAATAATACCACGAATCTCCAAAGAACAGTACCCGTGATAATATCTGTGAAACAGACTGATGTCGCCTACGCTCCTTTTATGTGATAGCGACTGTAGTCCCGACGTCAGTGCCGTGTCACCGTGGATCACTCGTCTTTGTATGCCCTCAAGCAGGTTGAGGGTATATTTAGGAGCAGAGCTCACATGAGCGCAATATTCGAGCGCCGGTCTAATTTGGGATTTATACAGGAGAAGAAGTTAAACCCGAGGTAAAATATTTCTTGGCTCTAAAAAGATAGCTCATTTTTCCTGGCGATGCTTGACGCGTGTTTATACCACGATACAATCCCACAGACCGTGATACCGAGCAATTGAAGTCGACGAGATTGGCCCTTGCCCACTGCAGGTCTTTATCCAGATCCCGATTCAGAGAGTCAATCTGACCACATCTCAGGTGGTGCGCCGTTGATGCACTAATCGGCCGATCAATCGAAAAAAAGGAAACAAGCATACTATCATCCGCGTAACTGAACACTTTGTTATCCGTTGATTTCAACAAACCATTTATGTAA
Source organism: Microdon myrmicae (assembly GCA_963931805.1). Classification (NCBI taxonomy): domain Eukaryota; kingdom Metazoa; phylum Arthropoda; class Insecta; order Diptera; family Syrphidae; genus Microdon; species Microdon myrmicae. The sequence continues at coordinate 68,696,933 of OZ007496.1, read as the reverse complement.
AGCAAAAATAGGGTTGGGGTCAAAATATAACCTTGAGGCATCCCAGAATTAACAGGATACTGATCTGAAGAATCGCCGCCCGAAGTTTGCTCAGCAATGCCCCGTGCCAGAGGCGGTGAAAAGCCTTGGAGATATTCAATGCGAACGCCCTTAACTCACCATCCCCCTCAATCGCAGATGTCCATATATCAGTTATAAGGGTCAAAGGGTCCCCCGTAGATCGCCTACCACGGAATCCGTATTGACGATCATTCAGAAGTCCGTTGCATTCCAAATACTTAATTAACTCGGCGTTGATGACCTTTTCCATCACCTTAGATAGCATAGACAATAATGCTATCGGCGGTAATTTTGTGGGAAACACTTTTTTCCCCTCTTGGCGATTGGCTGAACTCGAACGTCTTTACAGCAGGCAGGAAAGGTCCACCGTACATAAGACTAGCAAAAGAGTCTGCCAAGAATCGGCGATAGTTCTGGAGCACAGTTCTTAAAGGCTATTGCTGGCATTCCGTCCGAGGCGGTTGCCCTCCTACAGTCCAGCCCACGTGGAATGAGTTGAATACTGCGCGGGCGCAACCTCACATCTCGCATCGAAATTCGGAAACAAATTAGCTTTATCCTTTAAATTTGGAACTAACGTCCCGCTGTCTGACATCCACGGAGGGAAAGTGGAGGAAGCGAAGTTACTGCTGACAGCCCTTGCCGTTGACCAGAACGGACGCGAACCAGTTGGACACTCAAGGAGTTTATTGGTCACTCTGTCGTTGTAGGCCTTCTTCGTGGTATCAATGGTCTGATATGAGAAACCGCAAAGGAAAGAAAGCAAAGAAATAATATAGTGATATAAGACTAATGGTCTAAAGAGGAGGAATTCTAACATTCAGTCAAAACAAAAGATGCTAAACAGAAAAAGAAGAAGAGGAAAAAAAAAGAAATTATGAGGAGGTGTGTGATGAGACTCGTGAATCAGACAATGATAAACAAGTGTAGTTATCTACAAAGAATGGGCTGAAACTATAATTTCAGAAAACGACAGGAAATAAACAATGATGAAGATGACGATATTAAGCCTGATAAATAAGACAATACTCTTGAGTTTGAAATTAAGGATGCTAAGCGGGTTGAAGACAACACCGTCGATGAAGACAAACTTGACGAGTTGTAGAAGGATTTCGTGTTTCCAAATTTGCTATCAGAACACCCGACCTTGGCGTAGACATTGACATTTCTGGGAACACCAACAAGGAGATGTTACATGACACAGCCGAGCCGATGAGTACAACCCAAACCGAGGGTGGTAGAAGGCAGCCGAATAGTGGTATGTAAACCGACGGTGAAGAGCAGGACTGCTGCTGACTTGTTGTTTCGAAAAAACGTTGGTGTCTTTAATACAATTTTAAAGTCGTCATTTAAGTAATCTGTTTAATTCTATTAATACCAAATTGCCTCGTTATCACACGAACACCACACTGGACGAATTAAAGTGATTGAACGACCGTTGGAGTTACGGTTTTGAATTGTGACGCTTAAGTGGTGCCCTTTTTTTCACTGGCGCGTAGTCGGCTGGTAGCTGACAGTTGGCAAGTTGCAGGCACACGTGAACGTACTAGATGTCTCCAGTACATTCATTTGTGAATCCGCAACAGAAGATAACACTCAAGACGAGATAAGGCCCACTCTATGATTGAAATCCCAAGATACAAGTGGAATCTTGCCAAATTTAGCACCTAAACTCGAAATTAAACGAAACACAAACTGGAGCCAGGAAAAAGTAAAAGAAGAACCAGAAGGCCAACAAACAACAACAATTCGAGATGACAAAAACATTACGATCTCTTTTAATCTCAAGTCTTGTTTCTATTTCATATACTACTTTTTTTCCTTTCACCAGCTAGCGGTGGATCTTTCACACATATGGTCCCCTGAAAGTTTTATGGGTATTAAGGACGTCTTCTTTCCACAACAACCCTTACAGTTTGGACCTAGCACCGACCTACGTTTTTTATCAACACAAAGCTTCCTTAATAATAACAAATTAATATCATGAGATGATCGTGGACATTTTTTAGTCGAGGTTTTCGCCAATAAGAATCTGGGGTTTTATGAGAGTTGTATTATGAAATTACCCTTAAACAGCAACACATTATATAGAAACGGTACATATTTCAACCAAATTGGACAACCCGTACCACAAAGTGTAGAAATAAACGCAAAAATATTGGATATATCCCCCAAACTTTTGCAACGAGCGATACAAAATGAATTGAAACATTAACTATTCAACTAATAAAATAATCCATGACAGTGACTGACTTAATTTGAATGAAATTAGATCCTTTCAATAATCAGATTAACACATTTCTGGAGCAGCAACTATCGTTTTGATAGGCTGGTGTATATCCGGTTCTTAATAGTCAAGTGAAACACCCCTATAATAAGCTTTCCGCTCGATCTGATTCAAAATCGTGTTACTTATAAAGAGAAAATAGAAAACAGTGAATGTACCAGCAATGGAGCGAAGAATTATGGTATTTCACAGCATAATTTCGCGCAACGCTAGTAATGTAATTACTGCTGTGTCTTAATTAAATGATTACGTACTGAACAGCGGTTACTCACTGAGTACGAAAAACTAAAAAAGCAAAAGCTATAAGAAGAGTCGTTGTGCTCACCACTTCACATTGAAAGGTGTAAGGCGTTGTCACAAGTACTAGTTTGTGCTGAAATAACAGCATTTGTGCGAACACAATTACCTAACAATTCAATGTCACGGCATGTTGAAAATGAATCAAATTTAATGAAGGCATGATATGTGCTCTATGTGAGATTTTCGAATACCACATGAAGTCGAAGAAATTCATTTGATCGCAGTCAAGCACAATACTGATTATTCATTGATCAATGTGATATATATGGTAAAATGTATTTGCTACTTGTATGTAATTTTTGCAATGGAGTGATATGAATAATAACATGGGAAATGGTAAAAAGCAAGCCAATATAGAACAAAGCGCTCCCAGAACGCTGAATAGGTGCATGATGACCACTTCCCTTCCAAATCGCCTCAGTGTATTCGTTAAGAAGCAGAATTGTTGCATCAGGGTGGAGGAAAATCCAAGATAGGTCGTTAAAAAACCCACGATTAATGAGCTGACGCCATCATACTTCTTAAAAACACATAGCCTAACAAACAGTTACTGTCACTAACCAACTGCACCGCGAGATGAAAAAAGTGATTTTATGGCCGAAACTTGATGGTATCGATTAGGATGAAATGCGGTTTCAACAAGATATTGCAACTTGCCACACAGCGAGTAAGACGATTACCCTCTTGTGCGATAATGTGCCGGTTCCGCCAAACCCCACGGTCCACTTACCCGAAAAACCCCCATAACTGCTACCCAACTTCCTTAAGTTCGGTAATGCAATCTCATTAGCACCTTAAATGCTTTACGCATTAAATATATCAAATTTATTTAACCAAAAGTCCCTGTAAAAGAATTCTTACCTTTTCATGCATCTCTTCGCATACAAATTCCCTACAAGAATTCTTTCCATTATACAGGTGCATAAAACCAAAATCTATTCGGTACCTTCGGTTGCCAGGCAAATTCCAACCTTCCCACACCTGCACCGTAATCTCCTCACAACAAAAACATTTCCTTCCCAAGGATAATTAATGCTTTCAATGCATTACCTGGAAATGCCTGCAAAGAATTTTTCCTACAAGAGCATTCATACATGTATCAATGCATCTCTGCATTAGCGACCCATAACCGAATTTCCAATTAGTGTAGATATTCACACTAGAGTTCGTCACTTGCGTCGCCATAGATGCCATGTACAATTGACACAGATGGTATACAAAGTGTCATTGTATAACCATCTAATCTGCTTTGCAATGACTTGCAACTATCGATACAGCTGCAAGCACTTTACCCAGAAATGCTCCTTTGTTTGAATCTCCAAACAATCATCGACTTCGCGCATAGCCGCCGAATTCAATTCAAAGCATAAACAATGCAAATATAGAATCCGTTTCCCACAAACAAATTTCCCTGCATATACAAATGCACGCGAGGGATTCGTTTCGTCCACCAACCCATGAGCACCTTTTCCCAATGGCTATTCGCCTATTTACACAAGGGCATCACTCATCTAAGACTTTTATGGTGCCCTCGCCCCACATTTGCTTTTACACATCTCTTCGCTGCATCGTCGTCTATTTTAGCCGCGACGCACATCATAAACCATGATCGCCCCGATTCCTTTGTCCTTGCCGCCTATCCGCTTTGTTTTTCCATTGCCTTCGCGCATGAGTAAACAACATTGATCTGAACGATCACACACATACCACCATGATCTCTATTACGAGATCTGGTTTTCTATTCCACCAAGAGAGACTTTACGTTTCTCTGGTGGTAGGTAAAAACATATCCTTAGTGGAGAGGATATCTACCACCACGCCACCAAACTCACCCCAAACGAGGGTTGAATCTTTGAGTCAAATTACATCCGCTGACCACCACGGTCGTGCCGCTCCCACTCTCCGTCGCGCGGCGGAGAAGCGTAAACAACGAAAAACCATTACAGGAGCATACTACGTACCATTACCTGACCAACTGAAGGCAGAAATTACGGAAAAACGGCCACATTTGCAGAAAAAGAAAATCCCGTTTCATCCAGACAACGCACCGTCTCACACCTCAGCGATTGCCATGGCGAAAATCCACGAATTACGGTTTGAACTGCTTGACCATCCGCCTTACTCACCAGATCTAACAACAAGCGACTTCTTTTCGTTCCCTAATCGAAAAATTGTGCTCGGAGGACAGAGATTTTCGTCAAATGAGAAGGCAATCACATTTGTGAACAGCTATTTTGCAATCCCGGAACTCAACCAGAAGGTGAGACCCCAAACCAGCGGAGGGAGTCCCAAAAGAAAACACATCCAGGACCACGCCAACCCTCTGCCTCATAAAAAACCTGCAAGATCCAACCACCGGGTTTACAGCATTCGCTGCTGCTCCCGTAAAGCCCCTGTGGCGTTTCTAACAGATACACACACAATACACAAGCAAATAGCGAAGAACACCGAACGAAAATCGAATAAGAAAATGCATCAGAGCCGTATACCACAGCGATAACATAACAGTTCCACATCAGTTGAATGTACTCTTGTTTAAAAATCGAATTTGTGCACACGGCCAGTAGCCTGATGTGTTGCGCATTGCTTCAATTTTTGGTGATTTTAACTGTCATAGCGTCAGTACGAATCGCACGTTCTTTACTATCATCGCAAACGCTATAATTTGTGACCCACCGACGTGATCTGTACACACAGCACACACTTTCCCATAGTAAGCAGAACTTCACGACACGATCATGACTTCCGCATAGAGCACCGGAACACTCGCCTGCTCCGACGTTCTCTCGTTCGCTCCGTCGTTCGCACACCAAGCTGTTCGTAACAAAGTTACTGAGGAGGGAGTAGTGTGGCGTTTCTAACAGATACACACACAATACACAAGCAAATAGTGAAGAACACCGAACAAAAATCGAATAAGAAAATGCATCAGAGCCGTACACCATAGCGATAACATAACAATTCCACATCAGTTGAATTTACTCGAGTTTAAAAATCGAATTCGTGCACACGGACAGTAGCCTGATGTGTTACGCATTGGTTCAATTTTTAGTGATTCTAACTGTCATAGCGTGAGTTCGAACCACGTTCTTCACTATCATCGCAAACGCTATAGCCTCACGTGGGAAAAAAACGAAAAACTCTCAAACAACACCCACCCGAACAAGCACTCAAGTGGCAACGACTTAACGTCAATGCCAAAACTCACAGACCATGGGTGGCAGGTCAAAAGGAAGAAACCAAAGGGCTCCGGAGGTACACGCAGGGAAGGCGGCAAAAGCCGGAACTCCCGAAGGCAACACCGTCGACCCGATGCAGGCCAAAACTGTTCTAGCTCTGCTAGTTCCGAGTCCACGAAGACTCAAAAGCAGAACAGAGTAGACGGGAACAAGTGCGACAACCGCCAGATGCTCAGGGCATAACCCCATCGGCCTACGGCAGGCGAAAGCCGTTCCTTCTCTGCCTACACTGAGCCTACTAAGGCTCAAAAGCAGAGCAAAGGCATCACCGCGGGCTTAAATCGCCGGCACCACAGACCAACAAAACCCTAGTTCCAAGGTTAGCCGAAGCCGCTCTAGCTCTGCTAGCATGGAGTCTACCAAAGCAGAGCGAGCTGTGGGTACAGTGTTGGTTCATTTATTGTTTACCTTCTGTTCCTGCAATGCTCCTTTCGATAAGGCAAAACCAAATTGCGGTTGGCTCAAGAGAAGATCATAAATATTATTTATTTCTTGGCCATATTTTTGTCGCATGGGATTTTAGATGGCTGTCGGCGTCTGTCGCTGTCGCGCCAGGTCACTTGTGTTTACCCAGCTAATGGGTGGCCAAACGAATTGGTTTTTGGTGTAGTGTCCTTCAATAACCGTTCAGGTATGAGGAATTGGGCCCTCGTGTCTGTGGATACGTGTGTGAGGACATCGTATGTATGTATGGCTCCTTTAGCTGGGCGAAAGCGTTTATATCATGATAAGTCCTAGACTCACAACAAGTCATCTTAAACATCACCTCGATGAAAATTTCAATTAATCAAATGAGGGCTGTCACCAACTGAGGCACATAAATTTAAATCCAGCATTTTTTTTCGGTCAAACGTTTTTTTTTTTTAATAGAAGGAGAAAGAAGAATTTATTCAAAATACTGCACCTCACTTGCCACAAATTTTTACAATCTGTCAGACAACTGAAAATACGTCCTTCTCTTTCGAGGAAAGCTCCTCATGTCATTTTCGACCATTTTCGGAGGAATCGAAGTGCTGCTCAGCGATCGCTTGACACATGCCCGAAAACCAGTGGTAGTCAGAAAGTTTGAGATCTGAAGAATAAACCACATGGGGTGGTACCACCAAGTTGAGTGCCTGTATAATAATATATAATATAATATAGGAAAATAAGCTTGCCATGTCTTCAGACAGAGAACGGTGGAATTTTATTAGTTGTTGGTGGTAGCAGTGGGAATTGAAGTTTCATCGGGTCATAGTAGACGGTGCTCTGCTGATCCCACCAAACGCCCGTCTTTCGACCAAAGCGATTTGGTTTTGCAGGCAGTGTTGATAGTTAGTCGGTATGAACCCACGATTCTTGTGTTTACGATTTTCGTAATATATCCACTTTCGCCAGTCAAAATCCGATCGACTTCCGCTTTGTCTGGCGAACACGATATCGCATTAGGTTTAGTACCCCTTCATCTGCGTGTCACTCTATTCATGCGGCAACCATTTTCTGATCTTATGAACCTTTAGGCGCATGGAAATGACTACTTTAGTAGCACCCAATAGTAGCTTCTTCATCATCATCATCATCGGCACTACAACTGGGATCCGGTGTTGGCCTTATTTAGCAAGTCTCTCCATCGGTCCCGATTTCAAGCCGTTGTCATTCAGTTTGGCACTCCCAGGCTCTGGGCGTCCTGGTCTACGCCATCCCTCCATCGCAGACAAGGTCTGTCGCGCTGTCGCCTTCCATACACCCTGCCACAAAGGGCTTTCCGGGCAGGTTCCACTTCGCACATTCGAGCTAGGTGTCCTGCCCACCGGAGTCTATCAAGCTTGATTTTTCTTAAAACGTTTGCTTCACGATTACGTATCGTGCTTGTCTAAAAGATCCTGCGATTGATGATCCTGTAACTCGCTGGGCTGTATTCACGTTTCATGTCGCTCAAGTCACAATTATCGTCTCTGTAACGACGAAACCAATCTTTGCGTGTTGTTTTAGATATAGCATTGACATCATAGGCCTCCACAAACATTCAATGCAATTCGAACGACGCTTTTTGAAATTGAAGCAAAAAAGCAAACTTTTCTGCATATACTGTTTTTCAGGCAAAACCTAGATTACCAAAGGAAACATTTATGTTTTGTTTTAAACTCACAAAAAACGAAAGTATGGTGTTGCCTTAGTAACCTAGTCTGCTCACTAGCGTTATGTATGAGAAATCAGAGGATTAAAACGTATAGATCTGATATACTTTTTGGCAATATGCACGAAATAAAATAAAAAATAAATAACAAAACTTTATCAAGCTGCTTCGCAAATATACGGCAAAATCCGAATTCTCTTCGGTGCTTCACATTTGTCCAACAAGCGTTGAACACACCGTCCACACACAAAGGGTCGTTGATTTGGTGTGAACTGGGTGGTTGCGTCAGGAACACGATGGTGTCTCCTGGCGTTTGATGATGGCTCTAAAGTAATTTGGAAATTATTTAAAAAAATCAGCAACGAATACCTCTAGTGAGAAACAATCCAGAATATAAAGAGGGATTCCCAACAGAATTGTCCCAACCAAAAGAATAATCCACGACTTGCGACTGATGTCGTCAAAAGATTAACGAAGAAGGAGGAGAAAATCGAAAAGCCAAATGATTGTCGTTTGACAACCAACAGAATTAATTTTAAAATGTCAGCTGATTGCTGACATTGTTTAGGGTGGTGCCATAGGTAACCTTTAATTGCGAATTCACCGGTTGTGTCAAGGGTGAATCCGCAACATTCCGCCCGCCTTCGCCAATCATTGGCGAATCATCTGGCTCCAGATGGTAGTCGTCCGGAGCTGGGTCGGGGGATCTGATGAATGGTCCAGGAGGGGCTATCTCCTCCAATGGAAGAATGCCGATTTTGGCGATGGTACTCGTGAGTGGGCTGGTAGCGGTCCGCCGCAGTCCACCGTCACGTCGATGGTTGATTAGGAGAGAGCCGCCCGCTCTGAAAAGTGTTGAAGACGGAGGTGTCTTGGACGGCCCCGGGGGTTCGTGATGACTATAGGTTGGTCCCCTTCGGTGCTGGAGGCCGTTATCTTTGTTGGCCATGGAACTGGCCATGCGATCTGGGTTGGAGTTGTAAGTTCGCAACCCACGATCGGTAACGATGTGATGGCTGAGGATTGGTCTCACTACCTCGAGACAAGTGGTGGTGATGAGTACTGCGTCCATTGGTACCTCTTCGGAATTAATGACCGGAACGATGCGGCCGCAGCGTTCATTCGGATGCAGCGGTTGAGCTCGGTCGGTCCCTGGATACTGAGGAGCGCCGCCCGCCATGCGGGGCATTATGTGCTTCTTGGTCTATGATGGTAGCAGAATGGTGCCTTGAATCTGGTCTTCGGGGTAGACGCCGACAATGTCTTCTATTTGTCCTCTGTGGGGGGATCTGTCAACAGTCGTATGGTCGACCAGCTCTTCTGGGTTGGAGTTGTAAATTCGCAACCGCCAAGAACCGGTCATGTAGTGGCTGCTAAGAGGACTGGTCACTTTTACCCTGGATGCTTCGATGGGTGTTGCGGTTGGCACATGTAGCAAGGTAAGATGTCTCCGATTGCATCGTCGGTACACCTTGTTGGGGAGGCAGTCGCGTATGAGGTGGCGACCCAAGCAGTGTAGACATAGTTTCCTTTTTCGTGCGACAGAGTTCCGATGAACAGGTGTGAGGAAGCGAAAGCCCTCGCAAATGTAGATGTAGTGGCGCGCCTCACAGAACATGCATGGCGATTGTCTTCGTGGGGGCTCCGGCGGTGGTACGTGCATCAGAACAATGGTCGGGTTGATCTCTGTGCAGGCGGCACTTCGGTCAGCGGCCTTTTGATGCTCACTGAGAATGGTATGGCTCCTTTTCCGCTGACTTGGTGGTGACTGCTTGCGGATGCATTCGCCAATCATTGGCGAATCCGTTTGTTCCAGGGGCCCGAGGCCCAGGGCCGTAGACTTCTAGTGATGCGGATGTCTGGAGAGGGCCGTCCGCCCTGAATTGGTGATGGTCGAAAGGTTGGTGACGACAAGAGTTCCGTCGTCGATGTTCGGTACCTTTGGCCACAGAACTGACCATTTGATCTGGGTTAGAGTTGTAAATTCACAACCCACGATCAATGACCACGTAATGGCTGGTGGTCGAAAGTACTGAAACGAAACTTGCCGATGGGATGTGGCCTTTGGCATGTGAGTCCGCAACGTTGACTTTGATGTGGATTCTTCCATGGCACCGTCCGCGCGTCCTGGTGGAATAACAGGTGCTGACCCAGTGCCTACTAGGCTGAGAAAAGTACCGTCTCTTCTTGGTTACATGCATGCTAGTTGATTCTTGAATGATGGGGAGCACCGCCCGCCAAGCGAAGCATTGCGATATCCTATCCCCATTGGGGAGGCTACATGTGTTAGAGCTCGTCCTTGATGATTGTCATTGGCCGGAGTTTGGCCACCCGGTGGCTCGGTTTGGTTGCTTCTATTACTGGAAGTTGCTGCGAGACCATCGCTTGATGGAAGATTTCCATCCGAGTCGGGCAGGGAATTAGAATTGGCTGGGTCGATCGACATCGCCGATAAGTTGGTGAATGCTAAATGCGTTTGACCTGGTCCTCGGCCAGTTCCTGGTGAATGTTTCTGCTGATGCTTCGGTAGTTGTTGCTGTTGCAATGGATGTTGCTGATGAGACTGACTATTAAACGGATTCTGTACTTGGTCATGGTCACTGGTGACATTTGGCGTGGCTACTGTTGCTGGGACAGTTGATGGCGTCTTCGTGCGATGCATTGGTCCAAGGTGGACCAGTTCCTCTGGGTCGGAGTTGTAAGTTCGCAACCCACGAGGAACGGCCAGGTGATGGGCCTGCTGGTGCTTCTTCACTGGGAGTGTGTGCAGTTCCTTAACCGCTTGGTTGATGGTGACTTCTGGCAACTGTACTGAGGGCAACTCGCTAATGTCGAGTTGATCAGCATGGTTTCTACAGTAGTTGGGGAGATTGAGGCGAGCGCAAACTGGGTCTCGTGCAGCCTCGGCAGTCTTTGATTGCCTTGATCGGCGCTATTTGTGTTAACTGAAGAGACTGGGTCGAGCGCAAGCTGAGTCTCGAGCAGTCTCGATGATTGGATATCATTGCCTTGATCGGCGAGTTTCTTTGAAGCGGGCTTCTTTCCTTCTTGTGGTGCATCGGATTTCGTGTCATCTTTCTTCGCTGGTGCTGGTGCACTGGCAGCTGTTCGTGCCTTCTTGATGTCCTCGGCGGCGTTAGTTGCAGGGTTTGGAACAGTTTTCTTCTCAGCCGTTCCTCCTTTGGCTGTCTTGTTTTCGGCATCACCTGCCTTGGCTGGCTTTTCGGTGTCTGTCGTCACACCTTTGTTTGTCAGATGGATTATGGGTTCCGGGGACATCATCCGTGATGGTAGTCTCGAAGGATGGCCAGGTGGCATATGCATGCCTGGTGTTCATGGAGTTCCTGGCCACCAAGGTGGTTGTGACATCTATGGCGGCAAATGACCGTTGGGTGGATACATGGTGTGCGTTGCAGTCTTATAACCGGTCGGGCGGTTGGCGATCAATGCGTGTCGAACCTCAGCAAGCTCCGTGGCATCATTGAGGTATGTTTTTTCGGCCTGGTCGATGAACCGCTCTTCAAAATACTGCTGACGGATGGCCGTCCATGGAGTGATCAGGTATATGAGATCTTCATGCCGATTCCGCATTTCGTTCCAACTCCGATGGAGGTCTCGTTCTTGCGCCTCCACGGTGGCCAACGTCGGTGGCCCTCTCTTGATGAACTTAGTGAAAGTTTCCATCATTTCTTCCTGGGCGGTTAACTGGGCGCTGATGAGCTGCTCTCCCAATGTAGCTGTCATGTTCGACTTCACTGTCTTGGTTGATTATTTTCACTGGATTCACTACACTTTTTTCACAAACACAATCTACAAACACAATCTTAGAAGTCTTGGCGTCTTGACTTGAATGTCCCTCGACCGTCTTCTATGCTATCTAAAAAATCAGCAACGAATACCTCTAGTGAGAAACAATCCAGAATATAAAGAGGGAATCTCAACAGAAGTGTCCCAACCAAAAGAATAATCCACGCTGGTTGTCTTGATGTAAGAATAACTGGTTTATTTTATTTGATGATATAGATTAAAAATGACTTGCGACTGATGTCGTCAAAAGATTAACGAAGAAGGAGGAGAAAATCGAAAAGCAAAATGGTTGTCGTTTGATAACCAACAGAATTAATTTTAAAATGTCAGCTGATTGCTGACATTGTTTAGGGTGGTGCCACAGGTAACCTTTAATTGCGAATTCGCCGATTGTGTCAAGGGCGAATCCGCAACAGCATTCGATAGAAGTGGCGCCAACGTGTCTTAACTTAATCTCTAACGTTGTTATGTCCGACGATTAATATGTTCCCCCATAAATTGTGGTTCGTGGCTACTTGATTCGATAAGAATATTATTTTTCTTCGCCTTCATTATATTGGTTGTCTTATAATTATTGGAGCCATCCGACTCGGTGTATAGGATGATGCAGAAGCCCGGACATGTCTTCAACTGTCAACAGTGTGCAAGTTCAACTGAAAAGTCGGTGGGGTTCTTTAAGGCATTCCCAAAGAACCACCCACTCCCTTTTAATTAACTGTCTCCCACTTACCAGGCAAGTCATTATACTCACCTGCAAATGAAAAGCGTAAGCTACCCTGCATCACCTTCCACCTGAAAACATAAGCCCACGGCAAGACTACCATCTTGCCGTGGCATCAAACTTTCACCCCGGGGCATGATTGCAACCAACGCATCATGTTCCTGAAATCTAATTCGGTTACCTCGTCATATAACCGACATGAATTCCCGTACATGTCAATGCGCTTTGCTGAGAAGCACTGTCTCATACACGTGCATGACATGTTCACCCTTGCCTTATCTGCTGAACCATCGGTCGATCGTTCAAACAACAATCCGTTGGCCCAAGAATACACGCCGACCAGCACACTTGTTGACACAGCTGCAGCCGACACTTCCCTACCATTTGGTAATTAAATATTGCCCCCTCATGCTTAGGTTTGCAAACATTGTAACCAACTCCCTTTTATCGGCCAGCAACCGATTATGGGATCTGGGCATGAACATGATTATTACTTAAGCAATCTTACCCATGATCATGCCTTAAGATGCTCCAGCCTGTAAACTAAAACAAATACACAGTAACCTCACTGTGTTTATTCTACTTACCAACCACTGGTCCATGGCCACCCTGGACGAGACGTATGCTTGCACATCCGCAAGGTAAATTCCTCACAATCGTACCCATGTACCAGCACATTTATGCAAACAAATCTCAAATCTTCGGTTGACCTATCGTCACCGAAGAATGTATAGCCTACAACGGCATGATCGTGAACGCCTAAGTAAACACGATAATGATTCTATGTAACATCGGCTAAACCACGAATGATGTGCATCTCATCGTATCACCCTTGAAATAGCGTTTCTGTTTACTTAGGACACAGAGACCTATTTTGTTCTCAGGCGTTCATCACGATGATTTATGACAACAATGCCTGCAGCCCCTTATGCTCGCTCCTTTGTTTGGACAGGTGCAGGGCCGTTCGCTGTCTGTATTGCAGGCGAAGGAGCATCCTACTTGTCCTATACGGGCATATGGGAAATCCTCCCATTTAACTCCGTTTCGATCGCCCATTGGTCGTCGCCAAGTAGATCCGATTTGCTCCTCCCACCTCGGTGTGATCCACCACCGTTGCATCGGATGGGATGTGGATTACATCGGCGGGTCAGATTTTTTTCTTTGAAGGGTGCGCACCTACTTTAACGAATCCCCGCGGACAGTCATCGAGAGTTCGTCCACGAGTTCCTTTTTTTACTAAGTCATTTCTTTTCGTGTGCGTCTTTTTGCCATACCGTGTCTCACCAGTTTTTTTTTGGTTCAGTAGCGAGTCAGTTTGTGTAAAAGAAATATAATTTAACATAGTTTTCTTAAACGAAGTGTATCATACTAATTTTGATCCCGTTATAATAATCAATTTGGATTGTCACCGTGCTGTAAACGAGGATTCGGGATAATGATTAATTAATGTGAATCCCATTAACTTGGAAGTGTTTGTAAAACTTATGTCAATTGACTCGTGCCTTAATACTATAAGTTGTATTAGAACTAAGTGCAAGGTCGTATAAATACTTAAATAAAGGAAGGTTAAATAATATAAACAAAGCTCCTGTGTTTTATTTTACTCCTGTTGTGTACGGTTTGGGTGAACTTTGGTGAAGAACAGTGTGCGTCGTAACAATTCCGGACAATTCTCAGTGAACAATCAGTGGTGTTTTGCTCAACCTGCGTCCGTGCCGACCCTCCTAGCAAAACCTACCGACAAGTCTACATTAATGTGGCGTTTGAGCAATAAAGTTAAATTATCCTCTTGTACAATTATTTTTAATTATGGAATCCGGAATTTCAGGAGTTTTTAGATCTTCCGGATTATAATCACATTTGTGTTTTCGTTTTAATTTATTGGGACAGCTATTTTCTGACAGCGAAAGCTTTGGCGGTAGCCGGAACAATTAGGTCGTATGCACGTGGAGGGACGTTAATTCCTGTGACGTTTATTGGAATCGGTAGCATATATTACTACAGCATGATGACGTGAACTAAGAGGGCAAGGATTATTAAGGTATTTGATTATGTCGGAGAAAGTTTTAGTGCGAAGGTGGGAGACGCGTTTGAGAGTCAAATGTAAGTCTAAACTTTTGTTCTGCCTCAATGGTACAAAGTTGTAAAGCCCACGACGACATTTGATTCTAATCTTGTAGCCAAGGAATGATGTTTTTATTGGCATCAATTGTTTGCTGTACATAATCACCACTTTTATAATGTTCTATACCAGTATTTTAATCAATTAACCATTGTGTGACGAAATATTTTACTTCAAATATAAATTGATTTTTAGTCTTTCCAGTCGTAACCTAGATTTCATGTTAACATTTCATCTTATTTCGCATTCCTCTCTGGTCGGCTGATCTATATGTATTGTGAACAAAAGATACAATCCATTAACCAACATAAAGTAATCAACCTTCAGTTCTTCGAGTATTTAATTTTCGGGCTAGAAAAATGGAAATATAAAGTAGGTCTACCGTTTTGAGCCACAAATAATATGAATGCTATTAATCTTTCCCAATGTTAATTGGGGCTGGCAGGAAAGCTCATGGCATTGGCATGTTGCTCACGTGTTCAAATGTGACCTAAAATCATTACCGGCATTTAAAGATTTATTAACACAGCAAAGATCATTAACTTTCTCTCCGTATTAAGCAGTGCCCTCTCAGTCGCTGTTTTCTGAAACGATTGTTCCACCAGAAGGGTCATTACTAAGTCATAGCGAGTAATTAACTGAAGGGCACCCACTTCACAAAAGAATTACTTACTCCTTTATACATTTAAACGTCAAAGAGTCTTCTCTTAAAACTTAAGAATGTACCTGGCTTCACCATAAAAATTGAATTCCGTCTTTCTTGGGTAATTTCTACTTCCCTCCAAGACTTTTGTGAATCTTTAAA
This sequence comes from Microdon myrmicae, assembly GCA_963931805.1. NCBI lineage: Eukaryota > Metazoa > Arthropoda > Insecta > Diptera > Syrphidae > Microdon > Microdon myrmicae. Next base: position 68,681,476 of record OZ007496.1, on the reverse strand, counting down.
AGTGCCACAATTTCCACGTCATGCCGCCCTAACGACGTAATCCGATTATCGCGATAGAAGACGTAATTACGGCTTTTCTCCGGGTAATTATTTGTCGTCGCTCCGCCATTACCGTCATCAAGTAAAACAATTGCCGACTCAAGTGGCTTTCTTTTCCACCTACCGACGAAATATGCTTTTGGGGAGCCATAGCCCCTTTTACGGGTCAAAGCAATGCTTCTGCACAAATTGGATAAGAGCTGAATGAATAATTAAATGATTGGGAAGCAATCAGCTGTTATATACGCCGCACTACACCGTGCAACATAAAATACAATTGTGGCTGGTCACACAACTGCTCGGACGTGATGGCTGGCTCTTGCCCCGTTTTCATCTATGTTTTGAAGGGGGCCAAGTGAGCCGTAGAGGTGGCCATGATCGTAACTCGTATTTCATTGGAGATCTATGTGAATGCGTGCATACCGGAAGGTGCAGCGCAGAGATGAGGATAATGAAGTTGAAATACGAGAAAGAACTAGATATACGTCCTATAGGTAGCTAATTTGAATATTGAGTCTTGTGAAGAGTGCAGTATCTGGAGATTAACTTTGTTTACAAATCGTTTTTCATATAATTAAGTATTCTATTATTCAAACAGTTTATTGCTGTTTATCTGTGTGCGGCTTATAAATCTCACGAAAATGGGACATGAGAGTTTGACCCAATTTCGTTGTCTTGGGCTGAAATCTCAGTCACCTCAGAGAAGATTGGAGTCATTTAGAGAATCTACATCTGGTTGGGTTGGAAGATCATCCATCCATGACGAAATTAGAGCCGAATGAAGATGATTTTTTGAGCTGTGAGGAACTTTCTGGATAATGAGTCGCTTGACCTGAGTTGCTTTGATATCGTTTAGGCAAATCATAACGGTGAAGTGAAGAATTTGAAAGGAACTTTGAAGAGTATACTAAGCCTAAATAGCCCCATAATAATTTCAAATTGTTTATAAATAATTTGAATGCTATTAATACAACGGTGAAGTGAAGAACTTGAAAGGAACTTTGAAGAGTATACTAAGCCTAAATAGCTCCATAATAATTTCAAATTGTTTATGGAATTCAAACCGGGGAATAGAAACGGAGTTTCAAGTTACTCATTAGGATTTACAAAGTACTGAACAATGGTTGTTGTCCGAATCAGTGTATAAGATTCCTCTGCACTTTGTAGGGCAATTACATCCACTTTTCTTTTATTATGCAGTTAGAGTACAAGAAGTCTTGGAAACCAAAACAATTCGAATTGGTACATTTGAGTGGCACACAATTACACGCCCCACGAATTATTCAAAGAAAAATACGCGTGTGAATATAAAGGTCCAAGAATGATTTGAAAGTGTAATTACATGGTAAATTGTGTGGGTGAACCTAGATATTAAAAAATGGTATAACCTTAGGCCATGAGGCCGGTGGAGAGATCTCGACAGAGGAAAGAACTGCAATATTTTGCGTATCCTTTAATGGGATTGCCGTTAGAAAGCAAACCAAAAGGGATGACGCATCAGAAAAAAAAAAAGGAGATTTGGGTGCAATACCTTCAATTGTGACATTTGAGGATAGCTAGAATGCGTCGTGCCTATGTTTTTTGACAAGCATTTACAGCTCAAATAAATTTGCTCCCCTTCATGTATTTGGCTGCGTAATCCATCGCGAAGAGAGTACACGCTGGATTACATTAAAAGCGAATTTTAATAAGTCAGGCACAGACAATCGTTCTTCAGTCGAGCTACACAATCATGGAAGTATTTGTTCAGGCTAAAAAAAAATTATGAATGCCTTAATGATTCCAAAATGATTCAAAATACTTGAACGTTAAACAGGATACCCGACACTCCTTCTTAGTGCACTGTAAAATCTACTATCACTGCTAGGGAGCCCTAAGAAATGCGTTCTCTTTTACTTATTGCCTTGAAAAATGGCTTAATCGGTTGAAGTGTATTAAAAAGGGAATGATAAAAAAAAAACGTTGGTGGAAGTTCTTAAAAGATTTTTGTTTTTATTTTATAATAATATATTCATTATTTACTCTTTATATGAAGTAAAAACAACGAGAAATATGCCCATATCATTGGCCCTGTCTTCTAGTTTTTCCGACCACCAAAATCATTCACATCCATAGAAACGTTAGGTTCGATCTTACGATATGTGAAAGGAGGACACGTTAACTAAAAAGGAGGGAAATATTAACTAAGCTTGCTGAGTTAGAACAGAGACGATTTTTAACTACTATATAAAGATTAAGGAAGTCATAAAAGACCGATCACGTCATTGCCTATGTGTTTGTTTCTATTGTGCAATACGTATGTTGGGTGGTAAATCAATGGCAGATCGTATGAGATGGATATAAGAATTCTGTGGAAGTGATGGTGGTTCTTTGGTGTTTGGGCAACTTGGGGAGCAGATCGCTATTGGTAACTTTGCGATCAAAATAAAAAAAACAAAAACATATTTTTTTTTTAATTATTAGACTTTTCTCGGGAGAGGCGAACCTATAGCGCTGAGTGGGCGCCCCGAGATGCCATCAAAGTGTTGCAGTTCTTTTTGAAGTGTTGCAGGTTGATACACTTTTCTTTGTGAATGTTGTATATTGTGTCTTCGCTGCACTGAAGTCGACGAGATTGGCCTTTCCCCACTGCAGCACCCTATCTAGATCCTGATTCAGTCAATCTGTCTACATCTCAGCTGATGCGACGCAGATGCACCAATCGGCCGAACACTCGAAAAGGAGGAAACAGGCGTACTATCATCAGCAAAACTGAACACTTTGTTATCCGTTGTCTCCAGCAAATCATTTATGTAAAGCAAGAACACAGTTGGAGCCTAAATAGAACCTTGAGGCACCCTCGAATTAACAGGATACAGATCCGAACACTCGTCGTCCACAACAACCCGGTTCGATCGATTCTCAAGGAAGCTCCTCGTCTAGTCGCAAAGCTGTTGGGAAAGCCTGTATGAACGAAGTTTACTCAGCAATGCCCCGTGTCAGACGCGGTCAAAAGCCTTGGAGATATATAATGCAACCGCCCTTGACTCACCATGCCGTTCAATTGCAGACGTCCATATATCGGTTATAAGTGTCAAAAGGTCTCCCGTGGACCGCATGCCACGGAATCCGTATTGACGGTCATCCAGAAGTCCGTTGATGCTATCCGACGGTAATTTTGTGGGAGACATTTTTTTCCCGTCTTTGGGATCCAGCGATTTCCAGCAGGCAGGAAAGGTTCTCCGTGCATAAGATAAGCGAAAGAGTCTGCCAAGAACCGGCGATAATTCTGGAGCACAGTTCTTAAGGGCTATTGCTGGTATTCCGTCCGGCCCGGTTGCCTTCCTACAATCCAGTTCACGTAGAATGCGTTGAATAGTGGGCGGACGAAATCTCACATCCCGCATCGAAGACCGTACCGGCGAGATCACAGGTGTCTCCAAAAGGCCGGGATCGAGGTTTGAATTCGCGGAATATAAATTCGCGAACACATTAGCTTTATCCTTTGAATTCGTGACTAACGTCCCACTGTCTGTCACCAACGGGGGGCAAGAGGAGGATGCGAAGTTACCGCTAATAGCTTTTGCCATTGACCATAAGGAGCACGAACCAGCTGGGCACGGAAGGAGCTAATTGATCACCCTGTCGTTGTGAGCCTTCTTCGCGGTATCAATCGTCTGGTTGCACGCATTTCTGATTCTAAGAAAATTCGTTGTGGTAACATCAGTGGGATTGGAGCGCCATTGCTTAAAAGCTCAATTTTTTGCCGCTGTAATCAGCTCGCATTTTTATCAAACCAAGCTTTATCGGACGAACTTCGTTTGATGGAATGTGGAATATACATCT
>OZ007496.1:68668900-68677412 GCA_963931805.1 Microdon myrmicae | reverse complement strand
TTGTTGTTGGGTGGTTTTTCCCGGTTCGAGCGCCGCTATTTTTTTTTTCTGCCGATTCTCTTCTAGTCTGGCTCTTCTTGTTTTGCTGGCAATTCACGTATCTCCTCTTCTTCATTCTCAGACTCTGACGATTCAAGAGAAGCGAATGAGATGTTTGCCCCATATATGTTAAATTTGAAGGGCGGGGCGGAGCTCACCGTCCTCCACCATTTGCTGCTTTCCCCACATCGTTAGTTTCGTGGCTTTAATTCGCGTGAGAATGGAATTTTTCGGGGCACCTTTTCTTTTGTTTGTTGTGGCGTGTTTTTCTTCTTCCGTGATCATGCCAGTACTTTCCAGTTTGTTTACATTAAAAAATAAACAAAGGCCACCTGCTCTACGAACCCCGACGCAACTCGGTTTCTCCATAACCCGACTCGAACTCGCCTATCGCCGACTGTGAGTCAGCTTACACTTGCGCTAAATGATGATTTAAAAATCGATTGCTTAACAAGCAATATATTGTTCGTTATTGTGGCTCGGCTCGTCGGCAATTATAATAGATAAACACTCGCTGCCCAGCGTAATTGTTGACACAGCTGTAGCCGATGGTTTTGCTACGGTTTCATAACCATTTATTGCCCCAATCCCGAGGTTCGAAACACTTGCGACCAATTTCCTTTATCTGTGAGCTGCCGATCATGGGATTTGGGCACGAATATGATTGACGTTAGATAATCATACCCTAGATCATGCCTAACAATGCTCCGGCCTGTAAAACAAACAAACACACATGTAGCATCGCCCAAATCACAAATAATGTGCATCGCAATCTTCGAACCTTGAAATATCGTTTCTGTTTATTTAGGACACAGAAACCTATTTCTTCCTTCGGCGATCTTCGCTATCGCGTATCTCAATAATGCCTGCAATTCATTACACCAGCCAATGTTTATTCAGGTGCATTTTCGTCGTTGCCGATATGCAGGCTGAAGGGCGTCGTACTTGTCCTATACGGACACATATAGAATCCTCCCACACCGATGTAATCCACCACCGTTGAATCGGGCCGATATGGATTGCATCGGGGAGTCAGATTTCTGCCATCACCAAGTTTCGAGAGTGCAGATCGACTGCCTTTCAGGTTAAGTTATATCGGAGTTAAAACACCTTTTCGATAAAAAGAGTCGTGCGCGAAAGTTAAGTTTTCTTGGTGTAAATGCAATTTAAAAACAAAGAACAGTGTATTTACAATTAATTAATAAAGAAAACTTCGAATAAATAATAAGGAAATTAAATAAATAGAATGTATATAACTAAAACCAATCGACTTGTTTTATTCATTGAGTGTCACCGGTGATCAGTGTTTTGCTCAAACTCCGGCATCTTTGCTTGTTTATTCCTCCTCGGCGAACAATTTAAATTGAACTACCCGTGTGTTTTTATTCGCTTGGTCTTTTGGTGGTCGATTAATTTATGCAACAGACGGTGGAAGGTTAAGTGAATCCGTGTCATACTAGGCACCTACTTAAAACCTTACCCACAGGTTGTCTACTGAATATGTTTATGAGAAATACACAAAATTCTACACAATAAGCAACTTCAATAATTATTTAACTGGCCTCAATAGGTGTCATTGATTTGCTATGCTAACAATTCATATTTTGTCTAAAACGCAAAAGCAAAACAAAGCAAAAGTTGTTTCGAACAAAAAATCGCTAACAATTCATATTTTGTCTAGAAGTATATAGTTTATTGTTAAGCTCAAGAAGCTTTAAGTATAAATATAGTAAAGAAATTTATTAAAGGCCCGTCATTACATCAAGTACGAAGAGTACGTATCTGTGGCGGTTCCGAAAACGCCACTGCCTACTTGCCCAATTACCCCCAAGCTTCCTGTGATGAAGCCCCTCAAATACCATTGTTTCCTAATTGCTAATTGCTGCTAATTGCATTGGCAGCTGTGAAAGTTTCACGCATTAAGGTTATCTTATGCATAACCTTAAAGCTCCTGTAAAAAGAATTTTTCCCACAAGGGTATTTTCCATGCATCAACGCATCGGCAAAATTAGCCTAAAAGAATTCTTTATCGACCAAGCGTCATATTCCTTAAAGGTCAATCAGTACCCCTGAAAAGAAAAAATTCGGTTCACATATAATGTAACCACATAATCAGGGAATATTAACCTTGAGTCAGCTATTCCCAGCCTCACATGTGTACAACAATGTTCTCACATAGCACGTTCGTTGGCGATTCCCCTGTCTAACGACCAAAGCAGCGTCGGCCAGCTTGTTTGTCCAGCTGGAATATACTCGACCACGATCCCTTGTCTAACGAACAAACAATCACCAATTTCGTGCTTTGCCACAAACGAATCACCCTGCATTTACAAATGCAGACAAGGGATTCGTTTCGTCTACCGACCCAAGATACGATATACAATTTTCATTGTATAAAGTATCCCAAGCCATTAGCACCTTTTTCTAATGGCTATGCGTCTATTTACGCAAGGGCATCACTCATACAAGACTTTTATAATGCCCTCGTCCCATCTTTCCTTTTAGCACCATTTCCTCGATGCTTTGCCGTCTATTTAGTTAGCCGCAATGCACATCATAAACAAATATCTTCACGATAGCTTTGTTCTTTTTCCCTCATTGTAGGTTTCGTTTATGCTTTGCTGAAATGCATCGATAAACACGGTGATGTGTACGATCACACAGACACGCCACTGTGTGCCAGAGATCGCCTTTCAATTGGTCACTGGCAGTAAGGAAAGATGGCATTTCCTTTGGTGGCCACACCGTAACGAGAAAATTTTCTCTTTCATCTCCATATCTCACCCTTAACCGAGGATTGAATAGAGGTTGGAGTTTTTTCCTCGGTAAGTCGTATCTCAACCACCGATCTGGTCGGTTCGCCTTCCGCTGCACGGGGCGCCCGGGGACGCGTATATACCCAGAGTCGGGGTCGTATCACTTTCAGTAACAAAATTGTTAATCTTTTCATTTGTGCGGAATTTGGTGAAATTAACAAAACAACAAATAACAAGTAACATCGACAACACTTGTAATCGCAGATGTAAAGTAATATCGCGCTAAGACAAAATGAAGTTCGAGTGTAAACCTATATTTACGAACTTAACAATAGACTTGTATAATGTGTTCCTACTTTTGTAATCCGATACTCATCAAATAAATAAAATATAATAAAGAAACCTGTTACGATTAACCACATACTGCGAGTTTCATTCCTGGTGTGATCAGTTAGTGGTGGTGTTTTGACTTTCCTTCGATGGAACTTTCAGTGACGACGGTGGTTAGGAGTGAACCCAGTGCCGTACGCCGACACACCCTACTTCAAACCCCACATATCTCTTTATTCAGACTAAGATTCAATGCCTTAAATTTCTTTCCGACAAAGTCTGCTCACCTAAGACTCTTTGCAGCACCCTAAATGTTTCTGTACCACAAATTTGATTGTATAAAACGAATAAAATGCGCTTTTGTATCGTCCAAAACCAACCCTATCTGTAACACTAAAGACGTTTTTGATGTCCAAATTTGAACAGATGTCTGTCATAGTGTTATTGCAACCTCAAGAGTTATATACATTTTGTTAAAGGATTCCAGAACACTTCGCTCCATCCAACTCGGCTACTAACTACAGAGTGTACATTCCCCCTAAATTGGATTTCAATTCTCCTGTTTGGTCAATTCAAATTCTGTGTGCATTTTAGAAAACCCTTTATGTTCTTGGCAGCACTATCACAGCGGGGTCTCGTTGTATGACGGGAGTCGACAATGACCTTCGCATTTTTGGTACTCCCCCTAGTCATACTGGCATATAAGCCTGTCACCGTCACATTTGAATTCAATAATTTTAAATATATAGAGACAAAATTTATTAAATCCCTACAAGTGCACGTCCAAGTGCAAGGATACATTCGTGTTGATCATAACAACCTGATAGGTATCAGTCTGTTATCATTATTATTGTATGCCTACGTGAATTTAGCAAGAGAAAAACAAAAAACATTTCCAAGTGTCATTCCTCTTTTCAAAAAGCCCTTATACCAACGTACGACTATACGTTGCCTGAGTTCCCTTTTCCAGCACATTCTACAACAGCTCCGAGTGCAACAACTTCATTCAACCGCAACGAATTGAATTCTTCATGCTTCCATACACGACTACTAGTACTACTATCCACAAAACCACCAAGTCCACTGGCAGAAGACAATGCCACAAATTATTGTGGTGTTTCCTTACCCCCAATGCAGACTAAGATTTCGCGTGCAGCTCTTATGCACGGTCACCTGCCGTACCCCGCCACATCAATCATCATCATTGGGGGGTATCCAATTTCGAAGCCCTTTGACTGTACACTTCCTTCCCACCGTAATCCACCACAGAAGCCACTAGAGTATAAACTTTGGAAGGATATAGGATTTTATTCCCACACAACGAAGACCTTTTAACCCTCAAGGTATATTGGTCTCATACCACCGCGTGCTTCATCAGATACCACAGAACTACTCATCCCAGGTACATCGTACGTGTTTACTAGATAGGCGAATGCAAATCGATGTCATTATGCAAAGCGCTCCTAATAAAGTCATACACAACCGAAACGTGCACTTCCACCGCACCACACCTGAACGGTAACCACTGGAACCGACCAGAGCCGAATTGGGAAGAGTCAATAATAACAGACAGCCCCAACGATTAGAGGAAGTAAACAAAAACGTGAATCTATGCCGTGCCGACAAGCGCGCCATACCAAGAGGAACACCCAGTCGCTGTGCACGGCACATCGCTAAATTAGGTTCCGGTAGACTGGATCACCGTGATGCGAGAACCATTGGCCACGGTGCTCCGAACATCATTTAACCAGAATCGATCGATCGACCACCGCTAAAAAGCCATAGAGGCCGATGATGATCAGGGCAGGAGAGAAAGTGCGCGTCACATTCACGTCCATTGTTCGGCCGTTCGCCAGTCCAGATTCTGGGAAGCATTTAACATTTTGGCCAGTCTAGAACCTAGTCAAACGGACGCTCCGATAAAAAGTGGTGGATTGCTCGTAAACAGGGAAATTAAATGCTGTTCCTGGGAACCGAGTTGCCGGTGGAGCAGTTTTAGACAAACGGCTACGCGAACGGATTGTAGGACATGGGCATTTGCATGTTGCCTTATTGGTTTGTTTGTTCCTTAGAACAACAACAACTAGAGAGGCATTGGACCGATTTAAAGGTTCCTTTGACCCGTACAGAGGCCATTTGTTCTCTGCAGACGTGAACTATGCCTGAGAAGAGGACAATGAACTTGGTTGTGTTCACTCGTGGTTTTCTGTTGGCGAATGGTCGGGCGAGAATTGCATTGTTTGGACGAAACTAGTTTGCTGGGAATCTCGATGGCACACGAGAAATAAACGTTCTGCCACCTTTATTCGGTTCTGTTGCTTATGGACCTTAGACCTCACCTTAAAGTTAATGACCCTTATAAATGGCATGAGAATAAATCGTAGTTAGAATAAAAAAACAACAACAACAACTTAAATAAATGGCATTTGAGGTTACGGAAGGTGTGGTGTGCGTGCCGATTCTTAGCCAATGTTCTCCTCAAGATGTTGCAGTGTGGTTGCAAGATGTGCGTTATCATTTTTAGCCATTCCCTCATGTACTATGTTTTGATGTTTAAAAACATTGATGTTTTTGTTATTCGAATTTTTTCGTATTCCGAATTCGAATTTGTTCGTTAACCATTAAATGCTTAGTCTTTTAAACCGAAATTTTAATTTAAAAGGATCAATTTCAGAGTGTTAGGTTGGGGAATAACCGTCCCATTAAGCTATAGGCTCTGTGGAATGGCTAGGAGAAATCGATCTGCAGTATTTTACGCTTTCCAATGTCTGGCATGCATGAAAGTACTTTAGAAGACCTGATGGTTGCCATTACCTCAGATCTCACCTCTATGAATTTTACTTCATTAATAAGTTACATTAGTCGTAACTCACCACAGACATCATCATCATCTGCACTACAACCGGGAACCGGTCTTGGCCTTATTTAGCAAGTCCTGAGGCTTGTTAAATTTTCCATAATGATTTATTTTGTCTGGGCAAGGTCATTAGTCTTGCGCCAGGGGCTCCCCGACGGGGAAACGAACCCCGGTCTCCCGGGTGACAGGCGGGTGTACTACCCACTATACTATCGAGGAGCCCGTAACTCACCACAGACATAATTGTAAATGTTAAAAACAGTATACAAGTCATTGATTTTAAAAAAAAAAGGCGTTTTAACTATACCTTATTTAATTCAGTAATTGTTTGAAGAGACTTTTACATAATGGTAACAGTAAGTGTTGCGGATTCGCAATTCGATTCATTGCAAATTCTATTACAATCGCGATATGCCAGCTGTCAGCTGCCGGCTGATAACGGGTGGTGGTCGGTGACATCAATAAAGGTAAACAAATATCAGCCAACTGCTGATCTTATCCCACTTTTTGATCGAACAAAGAAAAAGGACGGTTTACCGCTTGCTATGGTCGGCCAATAACGTTGCTGGAGGTGTTGACATCGGTTATCAAAGAAATCTAAGCAAAGGTGGATCGGGTGTGCGCTTTGTGCTTGAGTTAAACACTAATCGGACAATTATCATACTCCTCGATAGTATAGTGGTTAGTATTCCCACCTGTCACGAGGGAGACCGGGGTTCGATTCCCTGTCGGGGAGCCTCTGGCGCAAGACTAATAACCTTGCCCAGAAAAAATCATTATGGAAAATTTAACAAGACTCAGGAGTTGCTAAATAAGGCCAAGACCGGCACCCGGTTGTAGTGCCGATGATGATGATGATGATGATGAATCCAGCGAACCATAAGCTCGGTACAATACTAACAAAGCAATTGCCGTGAAAATCTATATACAAGCTAATTAGACCGTACTACAGAAACTGGTGTAGTATTTAGACCGGCTGGTGCCATCTGTAGGTCAGGCCGAAAACTCTTCACCCCACCTCTCGTACACCATTTTGAAACTTTAAACGCGTCTGCTGTAAATCGTGTTTTCTTAGCTCCTATTTTTAATTTTTTTTTTACACTAAAGCGCGCACAAAGGGGGATTTCGAAGTACCCATATATGTCAGAGCACAGTGCGAGCGGATGGAGAGGAAGTGGATAAGGAAAGGAGGTGTCGATGTATATTGGTCTTGAATGTCTGGACATCACAACGACCAGGGCCCTAGATCAGGCAGAACATTCCACATTCGTGTGGTTCGGCTAAAGAATGACTCTCTATGTTTATTTGTGCGGCTAAAGTCCATTTTCAAGGTGAACTGATGCGCATTCACAGATTGATGGGTATCACGGGAAAATGTCTGAAGGGGCGGAACACATTCAGCAAGTTCAATTGAGCAACGACCGTGGTAATACCTATAGAAAAGAGATAGGCATGATACGTTGAGCCTGTATTCTAACGACGAAATTGATCGACTTACTGCTGAGTCCCCAATAAGTTTCACTGCTCGTCTTTGCATCTTGTCGAGCACGTGTACTGCAGTTTTGGATGCAACTGACCAAATATGGGAGTTGAATTCCATTTTGTGACGAATATACGCCTTGTAAATAGTGGCCAGGTTGAATGGACTGAAGTATATGTCAGGGGGAACATCATGCAGATATCATGATAAATAAGGGAACTTTCTCAAAGGTTCGTCATCGCATAACCGGGTTCGCTCTCGAGGCTCTGACCACGCTCGATTGGTGACGCCATTTTGTAACATCAGGGGCATCGGTTTCACCAATACGAATGTACACGCCATCCACCAGTATTTGCAAACAACGAAACCTGATATCCTTCCCCTAACTGAGACTCATGTCGATTCGTCAACTGATTCAACATATCTTCGTTGCCCAGGATACGACTTACATTCGAGACTCCGTTTTAAGGGCGGAGTATGTATCTTCGCGCGGTCCCATCTGGCTTGCCAGAGGATGGAGGCGTTGGAACCCAATAATATGGACATCATATGGTTGAGAGTCGTGCTGAGGAATTCCGTTAAATTTCTTTGTTGTCTTTACCGCTCCCCGAATGACGATCGACCGGCGACATTTTTCGAACATCTTTCATATACCATCGACTGTATACAGATCAACCACCCAGCTTCTGAAATTGTTGTCCTTGGCGATTTTAATATGCACAATTTCGGATGGTTGTTACATTCTAACAGAACCGACGAGGCTGGGAGGCTGGCGGAGATGTTTGCTGTAAACCACAACTTGACTCAACTCGTGGTGGAGCCAACACGAGTGCCGGATGCCCGAGGCGAATATGCGAACACCCTGGATCTATTTTTGACATCCGAACCGAGTATTTATACCGTAGAGGTTTCTGCGCCATTGGGAAACTCGGATCACTGCTTGGTGTCTGTCGCGGAAGCACTTGCATATCAAGCGAATAAACGGCCTGGGCAGCTTCGCCATGTATGGAAGTATGGGGCTGCTAACTGGGACGATTTGCGAGATTTTTT